>PVIA01001211.1:0-304472 GCA_004024845.1 Tonatia bakeri
ATGCTGAGGGCAAGGCCTCCTCCTCAGGGGGTCTTGAGGACTGAGAGCTTTCAGTGAATGCTCAGTAGAGGACTCCCAGGACATCCTGACATCCTGAAAGAAATGCTGGAATTATCCCATGTGGGTGGTCGCCTGCTCTACCTGCTGGGGAGTTCGCCCCTGAGCTTTGGGTCCCTATTTCCAAACCGAACCCCACTCCGAGTCAGGGTGGGACAGGGGCCCTCAGAGATGAGCAGACACAGAGTTATGGCAGGACAGTGTGGTCATGCGACGGGGCGTGGCTGAACTATACTGGTGGGGAGGGGAGCATCTGGGGGGCTCTAAATTAGCTTGGGGGTCAGGGAAGGCCTCTCGGAGGAGGTGGCAGAGAAGTTGAGCCTGGAGGATAAGAATTCTGCCAGATGGAAGGCAGGGAAGGTATTCCAGGTAGCGGGAATGGCAGAAGCAAATGTTGGGCGAGAAGAAGCTCAAAGCAGGTTTAGGACAGAATAAGGGACCTAGGAGGCTGGGGTTTGAAGTTCCAGGAAAGAGACAAAGGACAGACCTCGCAGGGCTGAAGAGCCCAGATGTTATGTTGAGAACACCTAGGGTGGTGGCAGGCGAGGAGGTGGGCCGCATCTGAGGTCTGATGCTAGAAAAGATGCCCTCTCTGCTTCACAGCCTGGGAGCAGGCCACCCGCCTTCCGGAGCCCAGGGGCCCAGGTCAGGAAGCAGCTGGCCGGCCTGCGGGGTGGGCGCTCCTGCGGGCTTCTGGCTGTGGGCCGGGGAGCCACCTGCTTGTCTGCAAGGCTTTACCAGGAGCTCTGTCTGCCTGTCTGCTTCCCGCTGGAGGGGGGTGGGTGTGCCATTCCGGACAATGACGCTGGGAGAGGAGGCGTGAGGGTTGGGAGGCTGCGAAGGGCTGGCCTCCCAAGGAAGAGGCTTGGGCAAGGCCTCACCTGGTACCTCACAGGCACCGAGAAGAGCCCGGAAAAGAGCAGAAGGCGGAGCCAGCTCCAATGTCTTCTCCATGTTTGATCAGTCCCAGATCCAGGAGTTTAAAGAGGTTGGTCATTGCTCCCGATGGCCCGTGGGAGGATTCACATACCGCCTAGAATGCACTGGGGGAGCACAAGGCGTGGGCTCAGCCCTCAGTCCCTGAGGGTGATGATGTCACTATTCTCAGTGGCTACAGTGATTCTCAGAACCTGCATATGTGACTGCTGTCCCTGTGCAGTCCTGACCCCTTTCTATCTGAGCCTCTGCTTGCTGTGTGACCTCGGGAAAGCCCTTCCTCTCTCTGAGCCTGTTTTGCTCTCTGTAAAGGGGGGTTGCTGTGAACGTGAAATGAGGGACAGGCACAAAGCCCCAGCAGCGTCCTGGCACACAGTAGGAGCTCAGCTCTGGTTGGTCATCACTGCCATGCTGGTGTCCTACTGAGCTGAGCAGTCTGATAGCCCAAGGGACCAGCACTGAGGGTGACCGGGCAGCAGTGTGCAGGAGGACAGACTCTTGTGGGGAGGGGTGATCTCCGGGGAGGGAAGCTGGGCTTGGGTGAGTGGGAGGGTGACTCTTCAGTGCCCGTGTCTCTGCCAGGCCTTCACCATCATGGACCAGAACCGGGATGGCTTCATCGACAAGGAGGACCTGAGGGACACCTTTGCTGCCCTGGGTGGGTGACCAGCAGCTGGAGAGGCAGGGACTTGGGGCAGAGCAGGCTGTCCAGGAAGCGTGGGCGGCTGGGGGCTGGCCAGGGCAGCCGTGGCTGTGAGGGGCTCGTGTGTCATTTGGGGGTGCAGGAAAGGCATGGCTACTACCAAGAAGGCCAGGAAGAATTCCCGGTTGTCAGGAGACCTTGCCTTGCCAGGGGAGGTGCCCTCTCACGGGGAGGGCATTTCAGGTGCAGGAATGGCCTGTGAGAACGTCAGGGGTGGAAGGCCAGGGAGCTTCTGCGGGGGAGAGGCTGGAGATGAGCACAGGTCTCGCGGGTTCCACACCTCAGCTGCCGGGGAAGGAGTTTGCCCTGTCTACAGCCCATGGGGGGGCCTGAAGGGGGCCTCAGGGACTGGGTGGGGGTAGGGGCCGAGATTGGGGGGAGGCAACAGAACCAAGTCAAGTCTGGACTGAGCTTTGAGCTCCAGATCTGGTTGTCCCCTGGAACCATGAGGAATCCCAGAGTCCCAACCTCCTGGCAACCAGTTGCCCCCCTGGGGACAAATGAGCCTGAGGCCCAGGTTTTCCAGCCCCTATGCACGTCAGCTTCAGTTTCTTTGAGCCTCAGTTTTCTCATCTGTAACATGGGGATGGCAAACAACTAACTTGCTCTCCCTTTTAGGGAGGCTGAGGTGGTGGCAGGGGGCAGTGAGGCTAGGGGCAGCCCAGTGCTGACTGGCTGAGTGCGCTCCCTTTCCTGGGTCCCCCAGCGGGTGGGCGGGGCCCAAGGTCCCTTTAGGGGCCAGTGGATGGGAGAGCTGGGAGACTACAGGAGGCTCTGTGGTCCTGCGCTGGGTTCTCCCGGGCTGCCTGCAGGCAGCATCCCCTCTGACCCTCACTGTGCTCCCCGGTGTCCCCACCTCTCCCCACCCCCAGGCCGCATCAATGTGAAGAATGAGGAGCTGGAGGCCATGGTGAAGGAGGCTCCTGGGCCCATCAACTTCACAGTTTTCCTGACCATGTTTGGGGAGAAGCTGAAGGGTGAGTGAGGCCCCTGGTGGCCCGGGGAGGGAGAGGCAGGTGGGTGTGGGCCGGCTGGTCCCTGTGTGCACACATGCCCCCCACTGACGCCCACCCCAGCTGCAGGAGCACACACCTTCGCAGCCCTGCCTCAGTTTCCACCCCTGCATCGCAGAGAGGTGGTAACTGTAGTGACCCCTGCTTGCAGGGCAGTGAGGGGCCCAGTAGGACAATCAGTGTGAAAGCTCTGTCCCCATCAGGACTCTGCCTCAGCCCCACCTCCCTGTCCCGGGGCTCATGATGCCTGCTCCGCCTCACTGCCCACTGCCACCGGAGGAGAGGGGGTGGGGGTGGGGGTGGAAGCTTCTGTGACCCATCACAGTCCCTGCCCTAGGGAAAGGATGGAGGGGCCTCATTCACAAGTGAGACGACTTGGGCTCAGAGAGGACCCCACGACTGCCCCAGGTGTCCCAGCACCAAAGTGGCAGGGATGGAACCTAACTCCGACTCCTGGTTCTAACCATTGTACCTCCTAAGATGCAATGCCAAGCCTAGGGGCAGGGTGGTGCAGGACTCAGGACATTTCTGACCCTTTCTTTCCAGGCTGTGGGAGCTCTCTCTGCCCCTTAATGATGTCCCCTGGGCTCGAGGGCGCCATGGTCAGAGGGAAGGGCCAGCTTGGACTGCAGCTGCCCTGGGAGGTGGTCCTTGTAGCCACCCTACCCTCAGGGTGCCCCTGCCTGATGCTTTCCCTTCCTCTGCCAGCTCTGCGCTTAATACCTAGCCCCTCGCTGACCCCCATAGTGACCTTGGGCAAGGCTTCTCTGCTCTTTGCACCTCAGTTTTTGTCTGTAAAGTGGGCATTGTGCAGTTCCCTGAGGCTGCTGTAACAAGTGATCATGCACTTGGTGGCTCAGACAAGCAGTGATGTCCTCTCTCATGAACTGGGCTAAGCCTGCCTGCTCCACCAGCAGGGGTAACAGGGGCTGGGGCCGGCTGGGCAGGCACTACCTGCGCCCTCTGACCGGGACAAGGACACATCGTCATGAGGTTCCTGACAGTGACTGGGGGGATGTAGCCACTCTGGCCCCTTTTGATGAGGTTCAAAGTCTGCAGACCAGAGTGGCTGCAGGGTCAGCACTGTGCCAGGCGTGGTCACTCTGGACCAGCTCAGAGATGCCTAATGACCCAGACACCATCCTGTCCTGGATGAGTTCCCAGTCTGATGGGGGAGGCATAGCTGGCCCTGACCAGGCTGATGGGGGAGACACAGCTGGCCCTCACCCAGCCTGATGGGCTGGAGCCCAAAGTGGCAGAACAAGCAGGGTGCACTGGACATCCAAAGAGCTGGCTTCAAACCCTTCCTCCCCTCATTAGTGGGGACCTCAGGCCTCTTTGAGCCTCAGTTTCCTTTTGACAAACTGAGGACATTAGCACCTACCATGTGAGGCACTCTGGAGGCTCCATGGGATAAAACAGCTGCAGGTGGAGCGTGGCACAGAACGCTCAGGTGTGCTTGCGGCCACGGTGGAATGTTTGTCCAGATCTTCACCATTAACGATGTATCATCATAACTGATTCCAGGAAGTGGGCAGCCAACACTGCCTTTTTCTCCATTTCACCAGTGACACAGCTTAACCTTAAAGAAGGAAGGGGACATCCCTGGTCCACAGTGAGTGGGTGGGCAGTGTGACAGAGGTGAAAGAGCACCACATACGGGTCACCTGGTCACCTACTGTCATCCACACAGTCTGTGAGGCCTTGGGCAAGGCTTCTTTCCTGGGCCTCCATTGCCTACCTGCACAGCCAGGGGGCTGGACGTTCAGTCTCGCTGTGGGAATACAGCTATTTCTTCTGAAGACTTCTCCTGAAGCCCATGCTATGGAAACAATGAAACCACTCCTGCCCCTCCCCACTGCCCCCGACCCCTAGCCTGCTGGCCCACCTCCCTGCTTCTGGCCAAGGCAATCTTGTAGCCCCTCTAATGCCACTGCCTGAGTCCCGGCCTTCGGGCCCCAAGTGCAGCCCGTTTCCCTCTCGACCCACACCCTCTCATCACATCTTGGGTAAGGAGAAAGTGCCCGAGTCGCCCTCCCACCTCGCTAATCACACGGCAGGGTCAGCCGTGAGAACTCGGACAAGACGTTTAACCTCTCTGAGCCTCATTTTCTTTGTCTGTGAAGTTGGGTCAATCATCAGGAGGTTAAGCATGTAGCAAGTGCTTAGTCGGGTCTCCGTGCATAGCGGGGCAGGCGTGCACAGCCTCATACAGTGTCCGTGGCCATCGCTGCTGTTCCTCGTTTCCCTAGACCTCTCTTCTCTCGCTTCAAGTGGGCTTGGCCCGCACTGTGGGGTAGAAGTTGAGGAAGAAGCCCCCCAGCTGTTGCCCTCTGTAGGGGCCAGGGGATCTGCCTCCAGGCTCCCTGACACCTCTCCTCCAGCCCCTGCCCGTTCTCTTCATCCTGGTGCTCTCTCTACCTGCGTGCACTGTCTAGGCACGGACCCAGAGGAGACCATTCTCCATGCCTTCAAGGTGTTCGACACTGAAGGGAAAGGTTTCATCAAGGCTGATTTGTAAGTCCCCTCTGTCCTCCATTTTCGTTTTTCCTTTCTCCGAAGCCTCGGGTACGAAGGAGCCGGTGTGGGGTCTGGGCGGGTGGCAGCTCAGTCTCTTCTGCCCAGAACTCAGCCCAGCTCGGCCATCTCTTGGTGTCCCTTCCCCTCTCTGGGCCTCAGTGCCCCACTTCTGTGCGGAAGTGTGCAGGGAGTATGAGGTCTCCAGGGAGGGCTTCCCAGGGGTGGGGGGCAGGGCGGTGGAGGTGGGCCTTGAAGGAAGACTAAAGGTGCCTGGGCCGAGGCAGGGAGTACTCTAGACGCAGGAATACAGCGCGTGAAGTGTCAGGGCCTGGCGTGTGCGAGGAGGAGGAGTGGGCTGTGGCTGGGGCATGCGAGTGGGGGAGTCCGAGCACAGAGAGGCAGGCAGGGCCTGTAGGGAGCAGCTCGCTCACCAGGCCCTGGACCCTGGGTCTGCCCTGGGGGTGCAGGAGGGCCTGGGAAGGAGTTAGGCAGGGGCAACATGGAGACCAGCAAGGAGGGGAAGAGGAGAGGGTTGCAGCCACCATCACTGAGATAGAGGAGAGTGGATGGGTAAGTGAAACACCAGAGGCCAAAGACAGTGGGGTCCAGGGTTCCGAGGGGAGGAACGGGCCAGAGATCAGCCAGGGCCTGAGTGGATCCGGGATGGGGGTGGGCATGTGGGAAGGGAACAGCCCCGCTGGGAAGACATAGAGGGTAAGGTGGCTGTGGGCAGCCGTCCAGTGGGCCACTGGGCCGCCGTTAGGGAGCTGGGGACACTGGCACCTGCTGCACCTGGGAGCCTCAGCCCAGTGAGAGCTCAGTGTGGAGAGCTAAGGGTGGGCAGGGGCAGGCAGGGCCGTGGCCGCCTGTCCAGGAGCTGGGACACTGAACTGACCTCTGACCTGTCCCTGAGCCTTCCCTTCAGAGCCTCCGGGGCCTCACTGGGCCTGTGGGTGATCCTGGGCCGGCAAGATTTCCTCTCCAGGCGCAGGCTTTTTTGACCAATCACTGCGATGCTCAGGCCTTGACTTTGAGACTGGTTTTGCTGCCTGTTAGAATCATACCTTAATGGAGGTGGGGTGGGAGAGGGCAGGGGGCAGGGGGAAGTGGGGAGGGTCTGTTTTGTCTCTCAGACGTTTTCACCATCCCCTACTCCCCTCAGCTGTGAGCCACTCTCCCAGGGGGTGGGTGATGAGGGTTTCTCCAGGCTGCAGCCCTCTCCTTCTGCCCCCTGAGACTACACAGCTCCCCTGCCCCCACATCTCGGAGACCTGGGGGAGACACTGGGGTGGCCCCTGGTGTGGCCTGGACCAACTCCCCTGCCGCCACTCACCTTCACTTCCAGCAGCACGAGGCCAGGGCTGGGAGGAACACTTTGGGGACCCAGTTTGGGAGCCCAGGGATAGGGGACATGGAAGATGTGGCTGCTCGCCAGTCAGGCCACAGAGGAGGCTCTGGTTGAAACAGAGTCTGTGAAAAGTCCCCAGCTTGGAGAGCTGGAAACTGTGACTGTCCTGTAGTAACATAAATAATGGAAAATGTGCGTTGGTCCTTAGCGGGGCCTGCCGTTGCTGGCACCACAGGGCACTGGGTGCTCAGGGCCTGGGCAGCCCTCTGAGCCCGCCCCTGCCTGCTACTCCCCCAGAGCCCTCTGGGCGTCCTCCCCCCAGCTCCTAAAGCATCAGTCTGTCCCCACAGCCTCAGACTCACCTTCCATGCCTCATCTCCAGCCACTCCTCCAGGCCCAGGCAACTCTGGCTCCTGTGCACAACTGCTCCGGACTGCCTAGGGGGCAGGCCCCACACTGCCACCACAAATCACCCCCCACCCAGAACCTCAGTTTCCCTCTCTGTAAAGGGAGTTTATGACACTCACTTCCCAGGGCCACGAGGAGCAAATGACACCTGCGCAGGCCCGGGGAGACAGGCACCTGGATGGGCCTTCCTGTCCCTGGGCTGAACGTAAGCACCTCGCATGCTGTAGGGCACCGTGCAGATGTCAGCAACCATCGCAGACAGTAGCACAGGGAGAGCAGTAGAACAAAGGCAAAGAGGTTGCCCTCAGTAACCTTGAGGTTGGTTATTAGTGCACGATGGGACATCAGAGTGGTCCCCAAGGTCATTATAGTTGGTTCCCACTTGACGCTGGGAGGAGAGTCCATGTTACAAAGGAAGAAATTGGGGCTGAGCTGAAGTGTCTGTCTGAGCCCACATAGCTCTCTGGGGGCTGTGGGGCCAGCCCCATCCCCTTCCCTGCCCTCATTGGTGTCCTCCTGGGCCAGGACTCCTCCCCCAGGCTACCTGCGCTCCTCACCCTGGGATCTGCGTGTCCCCTCATAGGGTGGCCCTTCCCCTGAACATGACCATTTCTCTCCCTTGAGCAGCATCAAAGAGAAGCTCATGACCCAGGCAGACCGGTTCAGCGAGGAGGAGGTAAGCTCTGGTTTTTTGGGTACTATGGTGCACTCCTAAGAGTCTTTCTGGGAGGCACAGCCCTGCCCTTCTCAGGAGTCACCCCCGTCCCGCCCAAGACCACTCTTCTTTAGGGGCTGAGATGATGCCTCCCTGGATTCCTCGGATGAGAGTGGAAGGGCAGGGGCGAGGGGCGGTGTGGGGCCCTGGCCTCTGCACCCTCTACCACCACACCCCCATCTGCACTCTGACACCCCTGGGTGACCCCTGGTGTTTGGTCCTGGTCCAGGCTGCCTCCCTGCTCCTTCCCCAGGTCAAGCAGATGTTTGCGGCTTTTCCACCAGACGTGTGTGGCAACCTGGACTACCGGAACCTATGCTATGTCATCACACACGGCGAAGAGAAAGACTAGAAGGGGATCACAGACCTCCCCGCGGTCAGAGGCAGCAAACACGGGGCGGCCAGTGGGGGGCTCCTGTGACCAATGCGTTTCAGGAAAGGGTCCCCTTGCCTTGGGGGTGGGGTACAAAGCGAGAATAAATAATGCTAACAAGCTCTGAGTTTTTGTGATTAATACTCCTGCTGGGGAGAAAGCTAAACATTCCTACGTTGTTGGTTTTTCCAAAACTTTTTACTTCCCTGGCTTTGCTCAAATGTTCCTGATGAGCTAGTGTTTAGAACTAATTGACAGTTATAATGATCCCCAGCTGGGTCACAGGATACTGCCTTCATTTATGAAGCTTTTATTGAGCACCTAGTGCATGCCAGAACCATCACCAGTCCTGGGGACACAGCGATGAGCCAGTGCTGTCCCGGGCAGGAAGGTCATGCAGGGAGGAGGGCAGGGGTTGGGGTGGGATGCAGTGGGAAGCAAGTCCAGGAGAGACCTGGAAGCTAGGAGCTTGGCAGAGGCAAAGGAGGTGGAAAGGAGGGGTTGACTTAGGGCATGTTTAAGGAGAAGGCCAAGAGCTCTTAAACAGGACACACAGCACTGAACATAGAATAAAAGTGCATAAAATGGACTTCATCAAAATTTAAAACTCCTGCTCAGCAAAAGACAACATGAAGAACATGAAAAGGCAAGACACTGGGCTGGAGCAGGTATTGGCAGTGATAAGTTTTGACAAAGATCTCATATTCCAAACATACTTTTTAAAAATCCTGCACATTGATACTGGAAAGATAACCCAAACAAACAAACAAACAAACAAACAAAGTAGATGACAAAAAAGGACATCCAAATGGCCAATGAAGACCTAAAAACATGTCCAACCTCATTTCCCATAAGAAAAATGCAAAACAAAACTTCCATCAGGCGCATACCCACTATGGCTAAAAGTAAAACGCTTGAAAACACCAAGTGTTGATGCGGATGCAGAACACACAGAACTCTTCAATTTTGGTGGCAGGAGTGTAAAGCAGGCCAACTACTTTGAAACACTCACTGGCAGTGTCTCTTAAGTTAAAATACACGCATATCCTGTGCCAGCAGTTCTGCCCTAGACATATACGACCAGAAATGTCCACCATGCATCTCCCAAAAGAAAGATTTTATAGATTCATTAGAATCCCAAACTGGAAACAAGACAAGCTCCATCAAGAGGAGAATTGATAAATGCTATTATGTTTGTGCAGCAATGAGAATAAACTACAGACACACAGCACAGCATGGTGCTGGTCTCACGTGCCACACTGCACAGAAGATACACACAAGAGGGCTTACTTAGCTTATTTAAAAATTTTTATGAGAGCATACTTTAGCAACACACTTTTATTCAGGTATAGTTCACATACTATAGCATTCACCACTTTAAAGTAACAATGCAGTGGCATTGCGTGAGCTAAGTGCATTCACAGGGTTGGACAACCATCGCCCGGTCTGAGCGTAGAACGCTCTCACCCACCGGAGAGGAAGCGCATGGCGGTCACTCCCCATCCTTCCGGCACCCCGCCCCTGGGAGCCGCCCATCTTCCTCTTCCCATGGATTTACCTCTTCCAGACAATGTACAGAGAGGAGACCACACAGCACAGGGCTTCTTGTGTCTGGCTTCTTGGCACAATGCGTTCAGGGTGCGTCTGTGTTATAGTGCTTTACTCTGTCTTACACCTAACACTCCATCGTATGACTATATCCCATTTTGTTTATCCATTCATCTCTTGATGGCCATTTGGGACGTTCCCGCTTTTTGACTACTCTGAATAAGAGTGCTGTGTACATTCATGTACAAGTTTTTGCGTGAACACGTTTTTGATTCTCTCAGGCACATACCTAGGAGTGAAATTGCTGGGTCATATAGTAACTGTACATTGAATTTTTCCAGGACTTGCTAAACTGCTCTTCAAAGCACTTTCTGAAAGTGACTACACCATGTTACGCTCCCACTGGTAGTGTTCACGTGTTTCGCTTTACTCACATCCTCACCAGCCCTTGCTATTTTTCTTCCCTTTTTAAAAATTATAGCCATCCTTGCGGGTGTGAAGTGGTGTCTCATTTAGGTCATGGTTTGAATTTCCCCGGGGGTTACTGATGTTGAACACCTTATCATCTTCTTACTGACCATTTGTATAGCTTTGGAGAAATGTTTGGGTTACTGATGTTGAACACCTTATCATCTTCTTACTGACCATTTGTACAGCTTTGGAGAAATGTTTGTTCAAGTTCTTTGACCATTTTTAAATTGGGCTGTCGTTTTTGCTGCTGAGCTGGAAGAGTTCTTCACATATTCTAGAGAGTAGACTCTCTCCAGATATGTAATTTGCAAATATTTTCTCCCATTCTGTGGGTTGCCTTTTCACTTTCTTGATAGTGTTCTTTTATGCATTTTCTTTATTCTAAATGTTTTATAGTTTTCAAATTTAGGACTTTCAGCCATCTTGAGTTATTTTCTTGTTTATGGCATGAGGTAAGGGCCCAGGTTTATTCTTTATCCAATTCTTCCAGCATCATTTATTGATGAGACTATTTCCTCCCATCGAACGGTCTTGGCGCTCTTGTCAAAACCCAATTGATTAGAGATGTATGGGCTGATTTCTGGACTCTCACTTCTAGTTCATTGATCTCCACATCTAAGAGTATGTGCTTTCTGATTCCATTTATGTGGAATTCCAAGCCAGGCAAAACTAATTTATGATATCAGAAGAGAGAATAATGGTTACTTCTGGGCTCGGGGCGGGGGGAGGTGAAGTGGGGAAGGAGGGCCGAGAGAGCACCTTATGGGGTCTGGGAACGCTGTCCATCTTGATCTGGGCGGTGGGTATCGGGCGTAAACACATATGAAAGATGGCCGAGCTGAACCATTAAGGTTTGTGCAACTACCGTGTTTCCAGACCACCCCCCGCCAATTTGGGAGGAATAATGCTTGTTAGTGAGTTCTGTTTACATTTGCATTGGTGAAATATTATGTTATTTATGTGATTAAATATTTTACCACATTGTTTGCTTTAAAACTTTTTTTCTATTTTCCTCCTCTAAAACCTAGGTGTGTCTTATGGTCTGAAAAAATACAGTAATACTCTTCACTACATTTATGTTCTATATTCCAATGGAACAAAAGAAGGGAGAAAGAAAAAGATGAGGTGAAAGAAAAGAAAAACAAAGAAAGAAAGAGAAAGAAAGAAGGAAAAAGTAAGAAAGAAAAAAAGAAGAAGGAAGAAAGGAAGGAAAGAAGGAAGGAAGGAAAAGAGAAAAGACAGCAAGGTCGGAGGGCAGGGTGGAGAAAATGGGTGTGGAGGGGACTTGGCCTTGGTGACTGATGCACGATGCCCTGGGGCAGAGAACTCAGGGGGAGGGGCTCTGGGGAACGGGGTGAGTTCAGCTGGGCTTGTCCAGGAGGCAGGTGGATGCTAGGGGAGCAACAGCCGATGTGGGGTAGAGAGCCAGGGCCCCTGTGAGCCAGTGCAGGGAGAGCGGGCGGTGGGACGAGAACCCAGGGACTAGCCCCGAGCACTCAGAGCAGGAGGGACACCGGCCGAGTCAGTAGTAAGCTGGCTGACAGGAGGGAACTGAGGGCCGGAAGATTTCGTGAGGTCGAATTGAGCGGAGAAACGCCAACAACCTGGGGTCCGGTCGGTGTTCCAGGAGCCAGGCTAAGGTCCTCTGTGCTCTGACTCATCGTACCCCCGTGAGTACAGGAGAGGAAACCGAGGGCCAGAGCTGGGCGTGGAGCCCAGGAAGCCTGGCTCCCCGACACGGTCGCCCAAAGTCGGGGGATCTGGGGGCAGGGACCGAATTTACAAAAAGGAGGCCCTGTTCCTTGTCCCTTGTCTCCTAAGCTCCTTGTTCCCTCTAGGGGAGGTGGGAAAAGAGGTGTCCTCATCAGCCTGCAGCTGCCCTGCTCAGGACACAAGCAAAAAGTTCTGTGAGCAGGGGTGGGTGGTGCCCAAGGGTGAGGAGGAATATTCAGAAAGAGGCCTCCTTCTGCCCAGGCCTCCTCCCTCTGCTCTCCAAGAGTTCAGCTTTCCTGGAAGTCAAGGACTCAGCAGCCCAGGAACTCATCAGACTTGTTTGTGTCCCAAAGAACCAGGCCAGAGCCAAGCTGGAGGGAGTGGGTGCCACAGGCACCAGCTCACCTGCCTGGCTCACCTGCCTGGCAGCTCCCGGCTGCCCTGCCCCACGGAACGAGGTCTGCTTGCCTACCTCCATGAGGACACAGGGGCCGCCAGCGGGAAAGGCCAGAGGGCCTCTGTGCGGGTCAGGAGAGAAGACTGGGGGCCATCCTCTTGCTCCTTCATTCTTCCATCCTTCAGACGTCCATCCACTTGTACTGCCTCTGTTTCAGGTCCTCAGGGGCTTCCGGGGAGGAGAGACACTGGAACCTGGCCTCAGTGGCCCGGGTGGGAGGGGCATGGTGGGCCGGTTGTGAGGCCCTGGCGGCTCCAAGGCCCGAGTGTCTGCCTTTCTGGGCATCCCTGCAGCACTGCTTGCTCACAGTCCCTCTCCCCCACACTGTGGGTCACTGGTGGCCTCGGCTGCCCCTGACCGGGCCCACCACCACCGCCTTCAGTCTCTATGACTCTCTAAGGATAGTTAGAGGGATTCTCGAGGGATTCCTGGGCTGGCTTCATAAGATCCCCAGATGCAGTCCCCCGACCCTCCTCTGGCTCAGGCAGCTGGGGAGGTCTACAGAGCTGCCCCTTCTGGGGGGTAGGGGCTGGGCTCCCGACAGCCAGAGAAGCACTGGGAGGAGCATATGCGCTGGCAGACACCTTGCCTCTCCTGAGTCACGTCTGGAATCACCTTTGTAAAGGGACCAGAATTCCTGTGGCCTCCCTAACGTCCCCTACACCACTGTCCTCTTGGCTCTGGGCTCCCGCTGCACAGCTGCATTCAGTTCCTTGACTGCTCTACATTTCCTTCCGTGGGGAATACAGGGCCTTTGCATACACTGTGCCTTCTGCCTGGAACACTAGCCCACCTGGCACTGCCCCTTTCTTTGCCCAGTTACTCTCTACTTAGCTTTCTGCTCTCAACTCCGCACCACATCCCTAGGCCCTGATGCCTGGAATAGGTCAAATCCCTTTCTGCACATTTTCAGGGCACCGCGTGCTTTCAGCCGGGGAGATGCAGCAGTGTTTGCTTTCCCCATGAGGTTATAAGCAGGGATCAGGTTGGATGTCCATTGGTGTACCCCCAGCACCCTCCACAGGGCCTGGCACCTCGTAGACCCTTGGCAGACATTGAACCAACACCAGGAAGCCCAGGGAGCTGACCCTGAATTGCACAGGCCCCTGGAGGCAGCTTCCATGAACAGCTGCTTCATGCTCTGGGCCTCCAAGGAGATGCTGTGGGCCAGAGGATGAGGCCAGGGTCTTCAGCCAGTCCAGGGCCATCCCTCAGGCTCCATGGTCTGGGCCTGTCTGTCTGGCCCCTAGTTTCCCCAGCGGAAGAGATCCTGTGGCTCCTGGGGTCGCAAGGACCCCATCCCTGGGCCTGCCTAGCTATACTGCACCCAAGGTGACCTGTCCCATGAGCTGGCCAGACTGGCGTTCTTGGTGGCCCCAACCCGGCCCTGGCAGGTGAGAGGCCAGCACCTCCAGGCATGGCCATGGCAGACCTCGGTGTCCCCAGGGATCTGGCCCTGCCCTGGCCTCACTGGCTCCCCCAGACAGCTGGGTCTCGTTGAGGATAATTAGTCCTGTGAGCCGCCTGGGTCTTGGCATTTCATTCTCCACTGTGATCCGTCAGCTGGGGCCTTCGGACGTGGCCCCGTATAAATCACGAGGGGGTAGCTGTTAAGAGAAACAGCAAATTCCTTCCACCCATGTGGCTGGCTAAATTGACTCTGAGAGCAGATTCCCTCCTGGCACTCACTCAAGAATGGCCAAGTCCTTTGAAGGTCTTTCCAGGACAGACCCCAGGGGCTTGGAGCCGGCTGGGCGGGAGCGGGAATCGCCTGGGGAGCCTCTGCTGACGGAGGGAGGGCAGGACTGCCCCAGGACCGTGGCTGCTGCAGAGCCCCTGCCTGACGTGGTTTCATCATTGCTCCATGTCTCTGTGGCAGCCCTGGGGGGTGACTCTGCACCTTTTCTTTTTCACAGCCAGGAAATGGCTGACATGGTGGGGGGTGCGGGGGGTAGCAGGGGGGCTGTTGATGGGGTCCTCAGCCAGGGACACTAAACCTCAGAGCAATGAAACTTCCTGGTGGAATTTCAGGCCTCAGGGGTGGTGAACAAATGTGGCGAGTTTATGAAGGGACCCCTGTAGCCACAGTCTGTTTAGTGGGAAATTCCACTCCATTCCTGCTGCAAGTTTAACCCTGGGCTGGGCTGAGATTTCGGTCTGGCTGAGGGTTAGTTTGGGCCTCCAGGGACCCTCAAGTGTCTGTCTGTGTCTGTCAGTCTCTTCCTGCCTGTCTCACACATAAAGCCCTCAAGTCTCACTTGCCAAAGGCAGAAAAATTATGCAAGGGAGACACTGAGAGGTGGTGGGGACCTGTGCAGGTTCTGGAGCCAGAGGCCTGGGTTTGCACCTGGCTCCAGCACATCTGGGTGGGTGACCCTGGGCAAGTCACTAACCTGCTGTGATTCAGTTGTCCTTCTAGGAAAGTGATAATAATGATAGAGTAACCTCACAGGGTGGTTCATGCCTTCATAAAAGCCAGGGTTAGGGATCCAAAGGTGTACAGACAGACGCTATCCATCATGTGGACCTCTGCTGAGCCTACGTCCAGGGGAAGGCAGACGCCACGACCAGTGACAACACCATGATGCAAGAAGGACTCAAGAGGGTAGAGAGGTAGACAGCGGACCAGGTGCAAGTGGGGAGGGAGTAGGCCACCTGTGTAGGCCATAGGAAAGTTCTATCCCAAGAGTAGGGACACATCTATTTCATTGACAGTGATGTGACCACAGAGGCAACTTCATAACCCAGAGTGACAAGTGCAGAGTCCGGAAAGGCCTGTGGAGCTGAGGAAGTACAGAGGAGATGCCTGACCCAGCCTGGAAGGCTTCCTGGAGGAGGTAATAACCTTAAGAATGGCTAGGAGAAATGCAGACAAAGAGGGGATGATGACGGGCCTCCAGATGAAAGATGGAGACGGAGTTTTCTTCCAGAAAAGTCCATTCCTGATCACATCAAGCAGAGAGGCTCAATTTGGTGCTGGCGAGTCTCTGGCCAGACCGCAGCCCGAGAGCCGCCCTTCAGCCCCAGCAGCGGCTAGAACGGAGTGACATGGCTTTGTGTCCCTCGATACAGTCCTGCGCTCGCCTCTGTTTACAACACATGAGACTAGCTTTCCATTTTAGTGAAAGTTCAGCGAAGGTAGTGAGGTTTCCAGAAAAGTTTTCTTTAAAATAAATGTGTGTACATAAGTTGATTTAAGGAAAATGATTAATGTAAATAATATTTGGGGGCAAAAGTCATGAATACGGGATGGGAATCACTCAGATTTGGGAAGAACAGAATCTGAAGAGGCCGTGAGAGACTGTTCTGGAAGCTAGTGTGCCCGAACTCTCTGGAGCATGGATCCCAGAGCCCTGTGCAGAAACTGTTAGCTTTCAGTCTTAGGTCCAGATCTCCTTGAACAAAGAGGCTCCAACCTGAGCCCCAAACTAGTAGGGTGGGGCCAAGGGAATCTGGCTGCTTATTGACAGACAGACGGATGGACAGACAGACGGACGGACAGGCTCCCCGCCTCATGAGTGTTTGGTGCTGGGCACGCACACAAGCCTGGAGTCGACCATCTTGAAGCTAAACTCCATGAGTGATTCAGGAGCCAGCCGTGTCCCGTGGATGGCACCCTGGCACCGTCCTAAAGCCTGCTCAGGGCGGGGCCCTCCGTGCCCACTCCTCCTGTTGCTCTGCCCCAGCCTCTCCCAGCTGCTGTGCCGCAGGGTTCCTGGCTTGCCTGATGCCTATGTTGTGGGGGTGGGGCTGATGAAATTTCAAAGCTCCCTTCTTGCTTCAGCTGGGACCACCCAGCCAAATTTGCTTGGTGCAGGCAGAAGCCATCAGTGCTGTGACCTTAGCCTCTGCTTGGGGTCCGCAGGCCCCACTGACTAGAAGCTGAGGTCACTTAGCAGGGAGATTGATGGAGAGACTTCAGCCAGGGCCACGGAGGGATGGTCCTGTTCACCCCAGGAGGACTGGACCCACCCGCACCCTGACTGCTAGGGAACAGAATCAGATAGGAGCAAGCCCAACGGGGAGAGGCCAGAATGACATGGGGGCGGGGCTGGCAGGGGCTGGGCCTGTGCAAGCAGGGTGGGGGTACCCTACCCTGAAGCAGAAGGTGGGATTGGCTCTGGCTCCTCAGGTGTCCCAGATGGCACAGCCAGGCAGGTGCCTGGGAGTAACAGGCACCCAGCCTTCGGACTGCTCTAGGGAAGAACCTTCTGCCAACCCCAGCCATTGTGTGGAAAGGCGCCTCCACAGGGAGTGAACTGCCCACGCCTGGAGGCATGGGGCTGGAGCTGATGGCCACGAGGCACAGATGGGACAGGCTGGCTTTTAGAGACACAGTCACTCAGGGCAGAACGATAGGGGCACATAAAGCAGCCAGCCCACTGCTTGGCGTGCAGTGGGTATCCCTCTCCCACCCCACAGCTTCAGTGTGGCCCAACCAGGATCAGGGCCCACAGCAGGCTGACCCAGAAGGACCCTGTGGGGTATTTGAGATGCACTATGCTCCGTGAACGGATGATGAAGCCTCGGTTCGGAGAGAGATATCCCTTCCCAGCCGCTTCCCTGCCCCACTTCCCCTGCACACCCGCCGCCTTTGCGTTCAACCCATGTACCTGAACATGCTCAGGATCACATTCCTGTCCAAGGCCTGTTACTGGGGTCATGGACACTAGGGCGTGTGTGTCAAAGGGACGGCGGCGTAGGGTGGGGAACACATTAACATGCAGCCTCTTGGGTGATGCTGGGGGCTGTAAAGTGGGATTTCAAGTCTTTTGAGGGACTTAGGGCCCCTTAGTTGGCAGGGAGAGGGCTTCCAGGAGAAGGGCTATGTCTTACTGAGCAGGTCCGCATCTCTCTGGGCCCCAGACGGCTCCGTGCCACGAGGACACTGGACTGTGGGGCCCTGGGCGTGGGCTGGCGAAGGGGCTAGAAGGACAGGCCCGCCTGGAGCCGCCCTAATCTGGGGCTTAGCTCTGACTTCAAAGCCAGCAGCTTAGTTGGAATGTCCAGCCATGGTGGGGGTGGAAAGAGGATGCCTGGTTCCCAACAAGCTCTAGAGAGTAACTGTGGCCCCTTGGGGGCTGTGGAGATGAGGCAGGTGGCATACAGGCAGGGTTGGAGATCTCAGTGGGGGCAGATGGTGTCAGGGAGCCCCAGCCGCTTACAGCTGTGTGACTTTGGGTTTGTGGCTTAACTTCTCTGGGCCTTTGCATTCTTCATCAGAAAAACAGCGTGAGCGGTACCTCCTTCCCAAGGCAGCATCTGGTGTAGGGCCTGGCCCAGGGTTGGGAGACCGCAGTCTGTGCCTGTGTCAGAACACAAGTTTTTGTCGCAAGGGCCACCCTTGTGGCCCCACAGCGCCACCTACTGACAGCTGCGCAGCTCTGCCTGGTTTTGACTTCCCCAAAGCCGCCCGGGTTGGGCGTTTTCTGGACAGCCGTGGGCAAAGGTTAAAAGCACAATTTGAGGGCAGACAAGTCTGAATGTGAGTACAAGCTGCCTCAATTTCTGGCTTAATGACAAAGTAAGCTCTTTAAACTCTTATAAAAGGTAACAGCAGACAGAGAGTACCCACTGTGCTTTATTATGTACATTCACACATGTCTCCCAAGAACCACAGGATGCCAATTGTTATCATAGATGAAGAAACTGAGGCCAGAGAGGGTAAGACACTGGTCCTAGTCTGCACAGCCAGTAAGTATCAGAACTAGGATTTGAACTCAAGCAGCATGCCTCCTTGGCCCTTACTTGTTACCATAGGTTAAAACACAGCTGATGTAGCTAGCTGCCTGTTAGGACTGCAGGTAAGAGTTACTCCTGGTAATCTGGCTGAAACTATTGACTCAAGGTGGTATATTATGGGGACTCCAGCACAGGATTTGTTCTGGGTTCAGGTCCTGCCTCCTGTGGGATCTGGGCAAGCCATGCGATGCCTGGTGCCGCAGTATCCTCCTCAGTGGCTTGGTGCAAGGATCAGAGGTGAGCCGCAGAAGGGACACACAGCACCTGGCAACAGCGGGCTCTTTGTTGTTCTCACGCATCAGCGCTGTCCCTGCCCTGAGCAGGCAGGCCCCTGCTGGCCCCTGTGTGCCGGGTGGCCCCTGAAGCAGTCCTCACACTGCCATGGTCCTGTGTCCCTCAGGTGCTAGAAGGCTGGCAATTGGGGGTGAGGGCTGCTCAGAGGAAAGGGGATTTTTTCCTGGTTCTGATGTCCAGGGGAGAGAGAGGAGGCTGCCTAGACCCCAGGGCCTCAAAGGGAGGGAGAAGCAGACTGGGAGGGGCCACCTTTTGGAGCCTGATTCACACCTCCCTCCAAATCGTTGGGAGAAGAGGTCCCTCTCTTTGTGCACCTCCAGGGACCCTCTGTGTAGCCTAACCCAACCACCAGCTTGGGAACAGGGTGGGAGGGGGGTGAGGGGGCCTCCCAGGACAGTGATGGGGGTGGGGGGAAATGCCTGCCACCCTGTCTCATGTGATCACCTGAGACCCCTTGTTTCCTGGTCCGCAAACAGGGTTACCTTACACCTCCAGCCACTTCCAGCTCTAAAAGTCCCCCAACTGTTTCCTTCCCTCCTCAGCGTGTCTGTCAGGTATTGGATCAGCCAAGGACATGGGTTTTAGGCCTCCATGCACCTCTGCTGCGGAGACCCTGTCTGTGACATGTGACCCCTGCTTCCCAATGGGAGCCAACATCTTCCCAGCGACCACTGTGGGGGATGGCAGGGCCAGGGAGGGGGCCACAGGGCTCAGGATCTGGAGACAGCCATTCCGATCCAGCCCACCCCCTTTCAGCGCAATGCCCCTCCCAGGAATGCCCACTTCAGCTCTGTAATTACTGGCTCTTCTCCTTCCTGCCTCGCCCCCAGGCTTCGTCAACCTCTGCTGGCCAGCTGACAGCAGTCTGCTGTAAAAGCTGGAGTCCTGAGCCAGCCTGAGTACATCCAAATAAATTGGAAAGGGAAGTGGGCACCCCAGAAACCCATTGTCCAGAAGGGGAGACTTTCAAATGGGACCACAGATCCAGCTGCGCCCAGAGCAGCCTTGGTTAAAGGCTGAGGACACGCCACAGACCACCTTGCAGGGAGGCTGTCCTGGACAGACGCTGTCCCTCCACAAACCTACCAGTGAGGAGGGAGCTCCCTGTCACCGAGTGCCAGGGGTCCCATGCCACCTGGTACGCAGCCCTTGACAGTCTCCAGAGCTCTTAGACCTCCACCTTGAGGTTCAGGCCTGCCACCTTCTGGGGCGTGGCCCAGGCAAGCAGAAGAGCCCATTTTACAGATGAGGAGGCTGAGGCCCGGAGAGGAAAAGCAACTTGCCTTTGGACACAGGCAGGAAGTGGCAAAGTAAACCCGGAAGCCCAGGCTGAGAGCTCTGGCTCCAGCCCCTGACTCTGGTCTGCTCCTGGGGCGCTGGCCCAGAGGACGCGGGTCCCCAGAGAGTGTTCTAGGTTGGGGCTGTTGCAGCTTGGGAGTGGGCCTGGTGCTGGGTCCTGAGGTAGACACTGCGACAGGGTAAAGGCCTAAGAGGAAGGGCCGTTTTAGATGAACGAGGGATGGAAAGGCAGGTGGTGGGAGATGCCTGGAGCTGGAGAAGGAACTGGGGCTTTTCGAGCACCTGCCTGCCGGGCCCGGGGCCTTGAGCTTCATGAGGACAATGTTTCTGAAACCTCCCTGAAGCCCTGAGACCGGCAATGACAAAGAGCTCATATTCCAACTTAATAAAAAAGTCCTACATATCAATAATGAAAAGATAACAACCCCCAACATGGGAGGTGACAAAAAAGGATACCCAGATGGCCAAGAAAGATCTGAAAAGATACTCAACCTCATTCCTCATAAGGAAAACGCAAATGAAAATCTGGGAAGGTGCACACCCACCAAATGGCTACAGTGAAGAAGGTGGGTGCCAACATTCTCATTCTGCAGATGAGGAGACTGCGGCACAGAGAAGCTCAGACTTTGTCCCATAGTCAACGATGCCCAGGGCTATCTGCCCTCAGAGTGTGCCATCTTTATGCTCCGAGGCTGTGGCCAGGCTGGCTTCCGCTGACCAGAGACGTCCTGAGTGCTTCAGTCACTTTGCAGCCCCCAGCGGGCACCCCCTCTGGCCAGTCCTGTGCTGGGCTCTGGAAAGCGGGGCTGGCTCACCCTCAACATCCATTTCTGGACAGCCGTATTCAGGAGCAATGGATGCACCCACAAACAGCCCAGGGCATGGGCTCCGCAGTATCCCATGGGGCCTGTAGAAGGGAGAAGCCCTTGCCACCAGGGGTGGAGGGAGAAGGCCAGGCACTGAGGAGCTGGGCTGCCAGAGCAGGAGGAGTTTCAGGAGGCCACAGCCAGCCAGGCTGTGCGGGTGGTCAGGAGGCAGGCCCCTGAGGGTCAGGCAGCAGGGCCTTGGGCCTCAGCCAGGTCTAGATGGCTGTGCTAAGGGCACTGGAAGCTGCCCTCCAGGCTTGGGCACTGTGGGCCCTGGCATGGACGTCCCTGTGGGGAATAGATGGAAAAGCCAGGCTGTCATCTGTGGAGTGATGACAGAGGCCGCTGCTGGACACAAGGTGGGGCACAGTGAGAGATGTATCTGCCCCATCCTGGACTCTGGCCTGTGAATACTTGGAGAAGCCAGAGGCTGCTGCCCTGTCTTCATGGGTGGAGCCAAGAAGGCATGCCAGGAGGGCAGAGGGAAGCGCGCTTTGGCCATCTAAGTTCCATTTCTTCTGCCTCAGCTCTGGCTCCCAGGCCACGGCCCATGAGCTCACAGAAAAGTAGGGCCTCCTATGAGCTGCAGACCAAGGATTCTGGCAGATTGCAACCAAGATGGAACCAGCTGGTCCCCCTGGCTGGTCACTTCCCCACAGGGAGCTTATGGTCATTGGGGAACGGAGCCTAAACCCAGAGGCCCTTTTGATCAAGTTCCCAGATGGGCCCAGCTTGTCAGGGCCACTAGTCTGGGGTGGCGTGTGTCTGCCTGATGTCACCAGTCAGTTTTGCCAAACCCAAATGACCAGAGAAAATGGGCTGCTGTGTCCTAAAGGGCAGGGAGCTGGAGGCTGGGCTGGCCCTGCCCTGTCAAGTACACAGGGCACTTGGTGCGTCTGGGCCCCAGTCGGGCCTGGGCTTGCTGTCGAGGGTGAGCACCCTGCTGTCCGCCTGCACACTCTGTGGTCCCAATCACCTGGATTTAAATGTTTGTCCATGGAGTGGGGTGTCGGCCAGGCCTGAGGGGCCTGGGGCCTGTGATTTGTGTCCCCCACACTGGGTCATCAAAGGCTTTATGAGACCCTCTGGCAGACCCACTGGGTTTCCACGGGGTGAGATCATGCACCTGAAAGCAGGGCCCTCCAAGCCCTGCTCCCTGAATGGGCCGCTTGTTCTCTAGACTGGGTTGTCAGTGCCCGGTTTAGCAGGAGGGTGGGTGCCTATTGGCTGCTCCTACCAAGCAAGGGCCCTGCTAGAGGCCAGACGAGGGCAGCAAGGATCCAAGCAGCTCAGACTTGACCCTGATCATGACCACCAGTCAGGGGACCCTGATCGCTCTGCACTCCAGGACCCAGCAGGTGTACCGTGGGGAGGGGGTGTCGCATCACAGCGGGGCCTGAGCTGTCTGGCCCACTCAGCATCCTTGCAGTTTCTGACATCTAAACACCCAGCTTTGGGGCTCCTTCTTTCAGTAGCTGGGCTCTGACACCTCCCCTGGGGTCCAGCCACTGCTCTCGGGGTGCTTCCAGCCCAGGGAGCAGAAGGACAAGCCAGTGAGTCTGAACAGCATGGCACATATTGTGATCTTGGAGGAACAGGCACGGAGAAGGGAGTGAATGCTGACCCGTGGGTGGGAGGGGGCTGCCAGCTCTGCCTAGACTTCGAGACAGGAAAAGGAGGCTAGGCGGGGTGAGAGCAGAGCGTGTGCAGAAATCCGTGCCAGATGGGGGCTGGCCAGTTCATAGACCCATGGGGCCCTGGTGCAAGACAGAGAGGCAGGCAGGGGACAGGAAGAGAGACAGCTGTTGTAGCCCCCAGTAAGAGGCGTGAGGCCGGGAGCACTGGCCAGGGCAGGACAGTAGGGATGGGGGGGGGCGGGGGCAGAAGCAGGCAGGCGGTAGGGATGCTGTGTGGGCCTGAGGGACGCTCCTACACAGCTGGGCCCACTTTCCGGTCCTGGTTCTCCTTCGGAGCCCTCATTCCCTCCCCGTCAGCAGAAAGTGGTGTTCTGACCTCTCCTCTAACGCTTTTGCGACATTTCTCCCATAATTTGTTAAATGTCTGCACACTGTTTGACCATTTTACACTTCTTAAAACTTTCAAACTTTTAAATACCAAACAAACAAATAAATAAGTCAGCAAAACCACAGTGGGTTTTGTTTTTTTTTTTAACTTAGCAAACTAAGTAAATAAGCACTCAGAAACACATACAAACCCTTTCACGCAGTATTTTAAGTTCAAAGTGATACATATTTAATGCTCTACAGCAGGGGTGGGTCACTCCCTGGGAAGGGTCAGACAGTAAATCTTTTAGGCGCTGCAGCCGCGCAGTCGCTGCCACAGCCACACAAGCCCGCCCTTGTGCAGAGGCCGCCGCGGACGGCGTGCAGATGAATGAGCCTGCCTGTGTTCCGGGCACTCTTTATTTATGGAGCCCAGAATTTGAATTTCATATAATTTTCTTGCATCAGTCACCAAATGATGTCCTTTTGATTTTTAACAGCTGTTTAAAAATGTAAAAATCATTCTTACCTTGCATATTGCACAAAACCAGGCAGCAGCTGTCATGTCCTAACTCCTGTTCTATGGTGTAAGAGTGGTTAGTCTTTCTAAGAACAGTAAATGACCACCCAGAGGTGCACATACATCCAGTAAGTGGGTACCCCATTTGCTGCAGTTACCCAGTGCTGCCAAAACTTAGTTTAAAGCAATAGCCGCCTCACTAAACCTTGTGAGCTTGAGTGGACTGTGCTCATCTGGGAGGTTCTTCTGCTTCCTGTGATTATTGCTGGGGCTGCAGCCGTCTGGGGGCTCCACGGCGCTGAAACATCCCGGGGGGCTTGTGCACGTGACTGGCAGCTGATGTTGGATATTAGCTGAGTCCTGAGTGGGGGCTGTCAACCAGAGTTCCTGAATGTGGCTTCTCCACATGTTTTGGAGTGTGATGGCTAAATTCAGAGAGAGACAGAGAGACAGAGAGAGGGGGAAGAGGAGAGAGAGAGAGGGAAGCAGCTATCAGCCTTTTTAAAGTCTAGGACTGGAGCTGGCACTGTGTCCCTTCCACGGCATTCTGTGGATGAAGCGGTCACAGGTTAGCTTAGACTAGGGGGGAGGGAAAACATGGATAGATCCCTTGAAGGGTATGACAAATAATCTGTGGCTGTCTTTGATCCACAGTACCACCTTTCAAGGTCAACAGGTAGATGGATGAACTGGTTTTCAGGGGACTGCTGGATGCCCGAGTGTCTGCCGACTACACACACGAGCGCCACAGCCAGCCAAGCGATGGGGACACATTTCTAGCCAGTTAGGGGCTAACATTTATTGAGTACATTTATTGAGCATGTATTGAAAATACGATATCATTGTATCTCATAATATCCTGGGAAGCAGACGCTGTTGTTATTCCAGTTTTACAGATTAGAAATAGAGGCTCAGAGAGGTCTACCTGGGAAACGTTGAGTTGCAGCGTCCACGAGACAACCCCGTGACGAAGCCTGGGCGAGCTGTGGTCTGCAGCTCCGAGGGATATCGGAGCTGGCCGGGGCGGGGTTGGGGAGAGGGTGGCTATGGCAGAATGGCTTCAATGGCGAGCAGTGACTTGTCCAAGGTCATCCCAGCATCATGAGTCTGGCTGAGAAAAGGACCCAGTGCTCCTGACTCAAGGTCCCGCCCTAAAAGCTCTGCATCTTCATTAAAATTTGCAAGGTGGACCGCTCAGCCTCTCTGAGCTTCAGATTTCTCACTGGCAAATACAGTCAATAATGGCTTCATCTCAGAGCTATAATGAAGACCAAACAAGAAAAAGAAAATCACTACCACCATCACTTTGGAGTGTTAAGGCTGGACCTTTGGAGCTGGACAGGTGGGAGCTGCTCACTTGGCATTCCAGGCTCCGAAGTTTTCTCAGCTGTAAGATGGGCCCAGGCGCTGTGAGAGGAAGTGCGGCATGTGTTGTGTGTGGAGCCCAGCAGCGCCCCCTCTCCAAGTTGGTAGAGGACGGCAGCTCTGTCCCACGCTGGATCCCCAGTCCAGGGACTGGCAGATAGTATTGCTGGGCATATATCGAGTGTGTGAATGAATGGACGCATCCTCGGGCCCCCGCAGCCCCGAGGAGAGAGTACAGAGGACGACAGCGGGTGCCCAGAGGAAGGACTGGCAATGGGAAAGTCCCTGGAGGACCCCTGCCTGCCTCGTGGGAGGACTGGGGTCTCTGGGATCGACAGACTCAGGGCCCTCCTCGCTTGATGTCTAGAAGTCCTTGGGTAGAGGAAAGAAGGGAGGAAGATTCAGCTGTGGGCTGCAAAATGTGGGAAAGCCCCAGCTTGTAGCACTTGCCAATTCCCGTGGTAGAAATGCTTTCTCATTTCAAGGTATCATGACATCAGTTGGACTGCAACTTACGGAGAAATCAGCGACCAGTTCTCAGAGCTGGCATGCGCAGGTCCCAGCACCAGTGAGCGGGTGTTTACCCCTGTCCTCTCACTCACAGTGTCGGGCAGAGCGGGGCGGGTGCACATGAACATCCACAGTGTGCACAGTGAGAGAAGTGGGCCAGTGACCATGGAGAAAGGACCCGCATGTGGCCATCCCCTGAACCTCTAGAAGGGTGGCTGGTTGCTTTATCTGTTCATCTCCGCTCTCTCCCATGAACAGAGTCAAGGCATTTTATAGCAATGAAGACAATGCGATAAGATAGGGTGAATAAAGAAGAGTTTGGGAGATGATAAAATCATTTGGAAGGAATAGAACAAAGCCAGGAGTGAGATTAAGACCCCACATTAATGCACACAGTACTTACTTTCTTCTGCTATCCTGCATGCCTCCCCTCCCTTGTGGCCTTGATGATGAACTTGGCTCTCTGTGCCAAACTGACAGCTGAGAGGTGAGAAGGTCTGGGGACATCCAGGCTGGAAAAGGGAAGGCTGAAGGACAGTACTGCTTTCTCCAAGCCTCTTTGAGGACATCCTGGGGCAGCAGGAACACACAGGGTCCGGAGAGCAGAACTGAGGTCAACATGGACCTCCCTGCGAACCAGTAGTTCACAGTCAGAGCTGTTCATAGAGGAGCCTTGCAGCCTCAGAAGGCAGTGAACTTCTTGTTAGAGGAAGCCTGTAAGCAGATGCTGGACAGTCACTGTTCAGAAGCTTTCTAGACAGTCGACTTGAGGGCCTGTGGTGAGGCTGTTGACTAGTCAATACAAGGAAGAGGTTAGCATGGGACTGTGGGCCAATGTCCAGTTCAGTAGCTTCCTAGTCACACAGTGAAATTTCTTAACCTCTCTGTGCCTGTGTTTTTCTGCCTCCTTGCCGCCACTTTCACCTCTATGCCCTCCAGGTACCCTCCTAACTGGACTCCTGACAGTAATATTCCTGGGCTCCTAGGGCTCCCAGAACAAGCTGAGCTTAAGAGGAGCAGGTGCATTAGTGGTGGGGAGAAGCAGCAGTGTTCTGGGACTCAGCCTCCCCCTCCAGCTGCTGCCTGTGCTTCTCTGCTGCTACTGATGGCCTCTCCCTGGGAGGGGGGTCCTGGAGGCAGGTCCTGCTTCTGATCCCTCTCTGTCCCCCCGATCTCAACACAGGCCTGGCACATAGAAGGTCTCAGTGAGTGCTTGTTAAATGAATGAGCAAGAAGATGGATGGGTGGATGGATAGATGGATGACGGGTGTTGGGGTGGATGGGTGGATGGATGGAATGGATGGGTGGATGACGGGTTTTGGGGTGGATGGGTGGATGGATGGGTGGGTGATGGGTGTTGGGGTGGATGCATAATTGGATGGGTAACTGGATGGGTGCATTGATGAATGGACGATGGCATGAATGATGAGTGTGTAGGTAGGTGGAGGGATGAATGGATGGATGGCTGATACCTAGCAAGGTGAACAGATGGGTGAGCAGAGAGTAGGTAAAGAAGGGAGGGAGGGAGTGCACGACCCTTTAATACAATTGCAAAGCATTCTCAACTCATTTATTTTGTTTTACCCTCACAGTTCTGTTCTGAAGGCAGGGCTAGAACTACTAATCCCACCTACAGAACTGATCACTGAGTAAAACACTGGCAAAGCAACTTGCTCCACGACAAACAGGGCAAAAGTGACCGAGGGCTGGGAAGCAGACCCGAGCCCTGGCTTCAGGGGCTCCCAGAGGAGCAAGTCCATGATGAGCTGGATGGGACTGGGGCCCAGGCCTGGGCTAGTGCTGCGGACACCAAACATTCCTGGAGGGGCTCCGAGTCAGCATTTCTGAGGCGGGGAGGCTGGGCTGGATGTGCAAGGAGATGCAGGGGCGGCCAGGTGGGGAAAGATAAGGTCATTGGTTTCAGGCCAAGGTTGTGTAGGACCCTCGGTCACAGGAGCTCAGCTCCCCGCTGGGACAAGCAGGTGTCCTGGGCAGCAAAGTGGGGATGAATGGTGGAGGGGGCAGGGGTCAGGGCGGGCAAGGAGGTGGGGATGGATCTTTGAACTTTGAGCTCCAGCTGTGGAGTTGAGAACTCATCTGAGGCCATGGGGAACAAGGGGTCTCCCTGCCGAGAGAAGAAGAGGGCTGGCCCTCACCCAGGCTGTCTCTTGTCCTCCCTCCCACCGCCGCCCTGGGGCTCACGCTGGGCACCATGCCACCCCCAGATGCTCTGACCTCAGCCAGGCCTGGGCGGCAATGCCACCGCCTCAGGCAGTGAAAAAGCCAGCCAGGCAGAGGCCCACCCACGACTGCCCACCCCAGGAGCGTGGCCCTCTCCGCCACGGGGCTGCCCGCCGCTCTGGAAGACCCCAGGGCTGGGTTGAGGGGGCTCAGCGCGTCTGCAGCTGCCTCCGCGCCAGGTGCGCGGGGTGCTCGTTAGGCCCCAGTGCGAGGCCGGCTTGCAGTGTCTTTCTGCGAATCCCCGAAGAAGGAAGAAATCAAAGGCTGGGGATTGAAAAACAAGGACGAGGAGATATAAAACAAGATTTCTATCTAAATAATTTCCTCTAATTGCTAGTAAGAGACATTAATTTTCCTTTTGAAGCTCCCCGCGGCCTGCGGCGCCCCGGGCCGTGCCAAGATGGCAGCCCGTCTAGCCGGATTAGCTCACCGCCGCCCGCAGGTCTGGCTCGGCGCCCGCCGCGGGGGCGGCCGGGCGGGCGGGCGCTGCTCCGCTCCGGCTAGGGTGCTCAGGGCAGGGGGTGCGGGCGGAGGGAGGCCCGATGTGGTGTGCAGAGGCTGCAGTACAACAGGCCTCAGCGCTTGGTGTCCTGGGCAGGCTCCTGATGGCCTGGGATGGATGCAGGAGTGTGGGGGCCTTGGAAGCCTGGGCCTCTCACTCCCCTGAGCAGGTGAGGACAGCAAGGGTGAGGCCAGGGTGACAGAGGCCCAAGGGAGAGGCCCCTGCCATCTCACAGCTTCCCTGGAGGAGACGGGCCTCATTATTATGCCCATTTTACAGCGAGGGCACTGAGGGGTGAGGTTGAAAATAGATTCCACTGTAAGAGGGAGGCTGGGCTGAAGGGAGCTTCTGCCCCAGGCCCTGGACCTCAGACAGCTGTGGGGAAAAGTGCAGGGAGAATCCAGAGTCTTTAGGAAGGCACTCAGGACAGTCCTGATCTGCCCCCAGCTGTCTCCAGTCTCCCCTCAAACTGACCCTTGTCAGGTCTGTGCACACCTGGGCTAGAAGCATCTTCTGGGTTCCTCTAGACCCATTTGCCCTGGCCACGCTGGCTGCCATCGCCCTGCACTTGCTGGCGCTCCCTCCCACCCAGGAGCCCTCCAGGGTCTGGGACCCCTCCATGTCCCACACCCAGCCTGGGGCCCACATCCATGGGGATCCACAGGGGATGCTGGATGGAAGGAAGGCCCGTGCCCCTAGAGGTGTGGGGTGTTTCACTGGTGATGGGACTCACATTGTCTTTTACCCGAAGAGATTTTTCCTTCCCTTTTGATCCCTTGCATCTTATGAACAATAGAACACATATGTTCCTGATTAATTTCTACAAAATCACGGAAATGTTGACTTATTAAAAGAGTCATTTTATGTGGTGTCTCCTTTTAGAATCTTTCAGGACTCCCTTTGCTCAGGAAGTTGAATTTGGGAGGAGAAGGGCCAGCTTGCCACCCCCTGCCTCCCATCGACACAACAAGCACTGTCACAAAGGCTGGCCCCGTGGGCAGGTGTCCCAGGGCATCCTCACCTCACCTACATTTTTCCTCGGCTCTCCACAGCCCTCAGGATAAAGCCTGGGCGCCTTGGACAGGCATTCACGGCCTCCACAGCACAGCCCTCCTGACCTGTGGGTCCACCATCTCCTCCCTCAGGCACCACACTATCCGGCCTCGCTGGACTTCCACTTGCTCCCTCACCAGCTGCTCCTCTCTCCGTCCCTTTGCACATACTGTTTCCTCTGCTGGGAATGCTCTGCTCCTATCTTTTCCCACTGACAAACTTCTATTCATGCTCCAAAGCCCAGGCCCCGTGCCTCCTCATCTGCTTAGCATTTGCTGCCTCTCCCAGGCAGCCCCCTGTGCTTACCCTAACATTGCAAGAAGGGAGTCCTCATTTGACCAGACAGGCCTGGACGTGCTGCCTTTGGCCTGCCTCCTGGGGTCACTGAACTGGGTGCACAAAGATGAAAGGCTGGTATGACGTGGTAAGAGGTAATAAAAGTGGAAAGACAAACCCTGCCCAAATGAAAGCCATGCGCGGTGTTTATTTTTGGTGTTTTATGGGGTGCATTTGAGGAAGGGAGATGGAAAAGGAGAGTTCCACGGGGGACAAGCAGCGGATTTCACCCTTGGAGTGGGAGAAAGGAGAGGAAGGACAGCCCCTCTGGTTCAGTGCTGACCTCTGGGCATCACCTAGATTCCAAGGAGCCAGAGTTGCTGCCGCAGCCCAGAGCTGGTCACAGGCAGGATTTTAGATCCCAATGGAGGGTCCCTCTGGCTCACCTACCCTTCACCCCCATCCCCATCTCCACCCTGAACCTCTTCTCAAGTGCTTTGTAGCTAACCTTGCAAGGTGGGTAGGATACATACAACCCTGTTTTACAGATGGCAAGCAGAGGCCCGGGAATAGAGGGCTGGCTTACAGCTGCATGTTAAATTAGCAGCCAGGTGAGGCCTAGAACTTGGAGCATCTGCCCTGTAGTTTAGGCTGGTTCATTCCAGCCCAGCTGTCTTCAGCCATTGGAGAGGTGGCCCTGGGCAGTTCCAACCTCAGCCCTCATAGCAGAAGGCACCAAATCAGTCCGTTTCCTCCAAGCACACCAAGCCCTGCCTTCCTGGACTTCCTGCTTCCCCTCCTTAACCATGACCTGCTGCTACTAAGCTTGAAGGGGGTCAGACCATGCATTAAAAGTTTCAACCATAAATCCACATGGTCCAGCTGTGGGAGGCTGCTCACTGGGCAGGTGGGCCCAAAGACATGGAAAACCTTCATATGCCAGATTTCTCCTCCTTATCCAGCCACAGCCTAGAGGGCTGCAAGCAACCTACACTCTCCCCAGACTCACAGGGGCTGGGGAAACCAGAGGGCTTCCTGCAGGTATGGCCCATCTGTTGGTAGGAGCCTTCCTCTCATTTTCTGGAGAAATGAGAGCCTGAAACCACGACAGAGACTGGGAGGAGCTAGGGTCTGGGAAAGGCCACGGGTGCTGCTAGGTGCCAGCCCAAGGGAAGGACAGTGGTGGGAATATGAAGGGGACAGAGCTTGACCCCCTCAGGGAGCATGTATTCTATCACAGAAGACACTGAGGCCTTGGATGAACCCCACTTCCCAAGCGCCTATTAGAGCCCTGGCTCTGGGACCTTTATAACCAGGCAACCGAAGAGGCCTGATGGTGAACACTGCGCAGGGATGACCATCTGAAGAGGGCTGGGCGTCAGTCCTCCATCAACCAATCCCAATCTGGATTCCTCTCTGACATCTCAAGGCTCTGCTAGAGCCTGTGCTTGCCCTCTCTTGTGAATTTCACTTAAACCCTCAACCACCCTGGCAGGAATGTAAGTGCTTACCAATTAACCATGCACTTCTCCATTGCACTGCATCTTTTACGATTTGCCTGGACCATGTGACTCGTTTTGCCCAATAGGATGTAAGTGGAGGTGACCGTGCCACTTCTGGGCTGAAGTGGTTAGAAGTCAATGTGCTCTCTCTGTCTCTCTCTTTTCCTGCTGCAGCAATCTTAGAGGGACACACATTCCAGATAATAATGGTGTAAGATGCAGGAAGTCCTCCACACCAAGCTTAAACCTCTGCATTTAGTTAAACAGCTGAGGTATGAGACTTTCTCTAATGTTGATTACCAGAGTGTTATCACCCTGAGTAATAAAATCCTGGCAAACAGAGATTCAGGTCTCTATCCTGCAGATGAGCATGCTGAGGCCCAGAAAAGGGACTTGGTGCCATCTATCATTAAAGAACCACTTCAGCCCCCTGTGACAGGCTCCAGACACTGAGAGGTATTCCCTGCCCCTTGCATTGTCAGCATGTTGAAACAGCCATAGGGACACAACAGGGAACAGGCAAGGACAGCTATAACCTGCTTTTAAAAACTTGCATGTTGTTAAAACTCCATCAGGCTCATGCAAACCATGATATGCGGGCAGCTGCTGTTCAGAAAAGCACAGAGGAGCCCTAAAATTGGCCAGATGCCTGGGCCGCCCAGGCCTGTGGCAGGATGCACGCAAGGCACAAGGGCAGCTTGAGGGGCCAGCTGTCAGGCCCTGCACCTGCAGCACGATGGATGGCAGGTCGGGGCCATCAAGACGACGGAAAAGAAGGCAGAGATAGGGTCTGATTTACAGGCACCAGGCAAGAAAATGCAGCCAAGATTTATGAGGGCTCAAGTGACTCATTGGAGCCTACTTTATTATCCATCACATACATCTGAATGTGTATTTATGGCTTTCCAAATGATCCTGTCTCATTGAAAATTATGTCCAAAGAACATCAATAGCAGTACATCAGCACTGAGAAGGGCTGATCCAGAGTGGAGTTCAAGGCCTCTTCTAGTCACCCAGGGACAGCAGTGGCTGGACTCATTTGTGTGTGCACAGGTCCACGAAGCAGACACAGGCCAATGGGCACGCTGAGCTGGGCCCTGCACTGGAGCCAACGTGCAGAGATGAACCCGCCTCACAGGGCCCTGCCTGCATCCCACTGTGCCAGGCACGGAGCCAGGGGTTGGGTCTCATCAGGACACTTCAGAGGCAACCCAGAGGATGAGTGAGAATACTAGCTCTGTCACTAACTGCTGAGTGACCCCAAGCAAGCTACTTAACCTCTCTCTATGAGCCTCAGTTTCCTCTTCAAGAAGGTGGAAGAAACGATGATGGTCATCCCAGAGAGTAATTAGGAGGCATTCAAGATGCTGCATGTAAAGTGCTTACCCGAATGCCTGGCATTCAGTAAGTTCCCGTAAGTGTTATTTTTCTGTTAGTGTCACTACTATTACTCTGAGCATGATAATGCAATGTTTGTCAGAACCTGACCATCACACCAAACCAAACAAGACAAATTTCTGGCTGAAGGAAGCCCCATTCAGTCGAAGAATGATTACTTACCTGGTTTCTACATGCTGGATACCAGAAAGGTAGGCCCAGGCAGCCAGATAACCACCAAAAAGGGATGTTTACATTGCAACTTCATGAATATATGACAGAAATGGTTTCGAATGACTTAACTTGCTCAAGTCTCAGATGCATACACGACTTACCAAGCTCGGAACTCTGTCAGTTACTAAGCTCGGAAGCTGGTATTCTGCCAGTACAACTAGTATGACTGTCTCCTCCGTGTGTGTCAGTAAACAGCAAGCACCCTAAACACTGAAGTGCTTCTCGGGTGTCCTGGCCACCCTCCACCGGGACCCCTGGATTGAGACCTGTGCTCTGATCCTGGGCTGTGGCTTTCGCACGCAGAGGTTCGGACAAAGAAGCCGGCAGCATTGTGCTTGCACTTCCCCACTGTTGCAAGCCTTCCCCCCTTTAGCGGAAGTGACTTCCAGGGAATTTAAGGACCTGGAATCCTTTCATCCACCCCTTTCCTTTTTTGCTTTTTTTTGGGGGGAGACAGACATTAAAGACTAACACATTGAAAACAACCCACATATGGGGAAAATTAGGCAGTGACCATGCACATCCAGGGAAAGGCTCAGTAAAGGTCTGGGAAGACCTTATGTTTATGTGTTAGGCTGATGATCCTTGGAACAGAAATGCCCTATAAATAATTGAAAAACATTAAGTAATAACAAAAAACATCAAATCCTGAGGATGGAGAAGAATCTTATTTCCAGAGTTGCCACATCATTTGGTATTCACTTGGGTGAATATTGAAAGTGTTCAATTTACAACAAAACTATTACCAAAAAAATCATAGAAATCAAAGTATGTCAATTATAATTGGAAAATAAATTAATTTTTAAAATAAAAAGGGCAAGGTAAACAAAAGAAAAAATAAACAAATGGGACTACATCAGACTAGACAGTTTTTATGCAGCAAAGGAAACCAACAACAAAATGAAAAGACAGCCCACTGAACGGGAGAACATGTTCACCAATGATACATCTGATAAGGGGTTCATATCCAAAATGTATAAAGAACTTTACAACTCAACACCAAAAAAATCCAATGAAAAAATGGGCAAAGGACCTGAATAGACACTTCTCCAAAGAGGACATACAGATGGCCAGTAGACGAAAAAAATGCTCAACTTCACTATCATCAGAGAGATGCAAATGAAAACTACAGTGAGATATTATCTCATATCCGGCAGAATGGCTATCATCAATAGATCAACAAACAACAAATGTTGTCAAGAATGTGGAAAAAAGGGAACCCTGTGTATTGTCAGTGGGAATGCAGACTGGTGCAGCCACTGTGGAAAGCGGTATGGAGATACCTCAAAAAGTTGAAAGTGAAACTGCCTTATGACCCAGTGATTTCACTTATAGGAATATATCTGAAGAAACACAAAACACTGATTCAAAAGAGTATACACACCCCTATGCTCATCACAGTGTTATTTACAATAGCTAAGATTTGAAAGCAGCCCAGTGCCCATCAGTAGATGAGTGGATAAAAAAGCTGTGGCACATTACTACTCGGCTGTAAAAAAGAAGAAAACCTTACCCTTTGTGACAGCATATGTGGTCCTGGAGAGTATTATGCTAAGTGAAATAAGTCAGTCAGAGAAAGACACTTACCACATGATTTTGCTTGCATGTGGAATCTAATGAACAAAATAAACTAACAAGCTAAACAGAAACAGAGTCATAGAGACAGAGAACAGACTGCAGCAGGTTCGGGGGCTGGGTGAAAACGGTGCAGGATTAAGCAAAACAAACAAAAAAAAGCCATCATAGACACAGACAACAGTGTGGTCATTACCAGAGTGAAAAGGGGATGGGAGAGGTAGAAGAGGGTAAAAAATAATAATAATAAAGTACATTTTGAAAGCATACAAAGAAGAAGAAAAGTATGGCCTATTCAAAGGAAGAAAATATCAACAGAAACTGTCCCTAAAGTAGATCTGATGGCAGTTTTACTAGACAAAGACTTTAAAATAACTGTCATAAAGATGCTCAAAGAAGGGACCATGTGGAGAAAGCAAGAAAAACAACACACAAAGAACAGTTGGAAATATCAATAAAGAGATAGAAAACCTAAAAACAAATCAAAATGGAATTCTAGAACCAGAAAGTATAACTTAAAAGTTAAAAATTCACTAGAGGGGTTCAAAGACAGATTTAGACAGACAGCAGAAAGAATCGGTGAACTTGAATACAAGGCAATGGAAGTTCTTGAGGCTGAGGAACAGAGAGAAAGAAGATTAAAGAACAGTGAACAGAGACTAGGTGTCCTGTGGGGCACCGTTAAACAGACCGACATATACCTTGTGGTGTCTTAGGAGAGAGAGAAGAAGAGAGATGATTTGAAGAAATAATACCTGAAAACCCCCCAAATGTCATGAAAGGCATGAATATAAACACTCAAGAAATGCAATGAATTACAAATCAAATAAACTCAGGGTTGCCCGCACTGAGACATAATCAAACTTAAAAGTCAAAGAGAAAACAGCAAGAGAGAAGAGAATCATGGCATGAAAGGATCCTCAGTAAGATTACCGCAGGTTCCTCCTCAGAAACTTGGGAGGCCAGAGGCAGGCTGACATAATGGAAACTGTCAACCAAGGGTCCTACGTCTGACAAAACCGTTCTTCAAAAGTGAGGGAGAAACGAAGACGTCCCAGACAAACCAAGGTTGATGCGTTCCTGACCGCTAAGCCTGCCCTGCAGGAGGCGCTCAAGGGAGGCCTGGGAGGTGAAATGAGAGGATCCTGGACGGCGACTTCAAGCTGTGCGGAGAAATAAAGATCTCAGTGGAGATAAATGCACCGGAAATTAGCAAAGCTAGGATTCTTGTAACATTGGTTTGTAACTGTACTTCTTGTTTGCTTCCTACGTGATTTGAGAGACACTGAACACTATTTGTATGAATGCTAGTATTACTGTAGTTTTGACTTGTAGCTCCGAATCTTGTTTTCTACGTACTTTAGGAGATTAATGCACTTAAAAGAATTACAAGTTTATGTTCTTGGCAACAGAGGTGCAAAGATGTGATTCTCCGGCACCCACACCCGACCGGGCGGAAACAGAGCTGGGAAGGGGCAGATCTTGTGCGTTACTGAAGTTAAGCTGCTGTAAATTCAAAATAATGGAGCGTTATAGCTTTGAGATGCTACATGTAATCCCTGTGATAAGGGAATTTAATCATTTTACTACAAAAAATAATTAACCATAAAAGAAGTAATATGGGAAATGATGGACAAAAAAGCTATAAGTCACATGGGAAAGCAATCTTTCCTTATCAGTAGTTGCTTTAAATGTAAATGGACTAAACTCTCCAACCAAATGACATAGATTGGCAGAATGCATCAAAATACATGGTCTAACTATTTATGCTCTATAAGAGACTCACTTTGTTTTTCTTATTTTTTAAATTCATTTTTATTGTATTTTTTCCTACAGGAGACTCACTTCAGGTCCAAAGACACAGACCGGTTGAAAGTGAAAAGATGGAGTCCTCTGGCTAATATCTGGAGATAGTAAGTGGTTTGCTTTCGTGCATGCCTTTGATGTGCAAACCAGCCAGTCCAGAGCTCAGCCACCCACTCTGTCTGGCTTTTACTCCCCAGGAGTCAATATTTCTGTGCCCTAATCACCCCCGGGCCAGGCATCAGGCAAGTAGGGACAGTCCCTACACTGTCAAGCCTGCTAAAATTATTCAAACTAGTGGGTCTCAAATCTAAGCAGCCTGTTCCTCTGCCTTACCCATTCCTTCTCTTAAAATCCACAATAAAGCCTTCGCTCATGCATCGTCCTTGCTCTCTGTGCCCACTAATTGACCCAGGGGTTTCTCTGTGTGGCCCTACATAGTGGTCCATGGCTCCTGGCTCTAGGGAACTGTGAGTAATAGCGCCTTCCTTCATGACAGTCTCCCCCTGATCTGTTGGCCTCACCATACCTGATTAAAACAAATCCCAAGTGCATTTTAACTGAAGCTCCCAATCCTGCTGGGCATCCTCCTCAACCTGGCACTTTTTTGTTGAGCCTTCCTTCAGTGGGCAGTTCCCATGATCAACCAGGTGGGCTGCTTCCAGGTGATCTTGAGAGTTGGAAGGAACATGGATCCCATTGTCATGTGCCCATTGTCCCTCCTTTGCTGCAAAAATAGGCATCTTGGCCCAAAGTACAGTGTGCAGGATTCCAGGTTGGAAAATCAGTCACTCTCTAAGCCTACGTGTGGTGCCAGCAGAGGCGTGCAGGCAGAGACAGCAAACACATGTCTGGAGTAGATGGACATTTATCTTTTTTTGCCCCTGGACATCAGAGCTCCTGGCTCTCAGGCCTTCAGACTCAACTTCGACTAAACCACTGGCTTTCCTGGTCTCCAGCTTGTAGATGGCAAACCGTGGGACTTCTCGACCTCCAGAGCTGCACAAGCCAATTTCCATAATAAATATCTATTGCTCTGTCCACCATACAGGATATATATATCCTACTGCTTCTGTTTTCTTGGAGAACCCTGACTAATACAGCATCCACTGATTATTCTTTCCCTTGAGAACCATTGACTTTTTCCTGGGTCTTTGTAAATATGTTGAGTAAGTTTAGATTTTATCTTGGAATTTTGCGCATTATGTTAGGGAATTCTGGGTCCTATTAAAATCTTCTGATAAATGATTTTTTGTTAAAAGAAGGAAATCATTACAGCCAGGTTCGGCCTCCAAGTTTTGATCCTTCTTTTTTGAGCCGTGATGGCAGTGCAAGTTACATTTTTAAAACCTTTGCAACATCATTCTGGTCCACCTCACATGTGCGCTCCCTAGAGGCTGGTTTGGGACTTTGGTAGTGGTCCATACCAGAGGGTAATAAAGTATGGCCGACAAACCCAGTCCAGCTTGAGGACTGTTGTTTAAAGGCCTAAGAGATAAAGCTGTTTTTTATATTTGTAAGGGGGGTGGGGTTGGGAGAGGGAGAGGAGGAAGGAAGGAAGGAAGGAAGGAAGGAAGGAAGGAAGGAAGGAAGGAAGGAAGGAAGGAAGGAAGGAAGGAAGGAAGGAACCAGAAGAAAGAAAATACGTGACAGAGAATATACGTTACCCACAAAGCCTAAAATATTTACTATCTGGTCCTTTACAGAGTTTTCTGTCCTCAGCTGTCAACACCTTGGCTATGCTGTTTCGGGTCAGTTTCACGCAGACATAACACAAGCCTTGGGATTGTTCCCACACATTTAAAGAATCCCTTTTTCTAGCTCCCTCCTCCACAAGACCAACGACACTCCAACTCTTTCCTGGTGCTCTCACTAGAAAGCCAGGATTTTAGTCTCTCTGCTATGCCACACTTCCTACAACTGAGTCCACCTTAGGGAAAAGTGGCAACACAAAAAAGAGAAAAATATGGGGATTTCCCACCCTCTTGGGATCAAAGGGCCCCACACCCAGGGGATCAGAGACAAATGGTTACTCTCAGAGTGCTAGGTGCACATGGGCTGTGGTCACCTGGGACCACAGATTCCTGCCTGGGGCTTGTCTCGGGAGTTCAGTTAAAAGTGAAGGGAAAGAATTGGAATTTCCAACTGTGCTCTCCGTCCCGCAAGATACCCCATTCCTGGTTCTGTGGCCAGAAAGACAGAGCCTTTCTTAGAGCTTATTCAGTTTCCATCCCCGTTCCGAGTTCCAGAATTTGGGCTGTGATAGAATTTGACTCGGAAATGTGGAGAAAAGCAATCAATCGAACCAGGGCACTCACAGCTATTTCAGTTATTCTTTGAGTTTTGATTCCCCCCCCAGCCTACTTCCTGAGATTTACTTTTCAGAGTCCTCAGGTAGCCAGGACTTTAGCCTGGCCATTTACATATTCTTCCTTTATGCAGCCCTTTCGAGTGTTTTAGCTGTCAACGGCGGGAGAGCTAAGGTGGACGCGCTCACACTGTCTCAGCTGGATTGGAGGCCCGATGATGATGGGGTGTGTGTAGCACACTGACCCAGCTACACTCACTGATTCATCCTAGCAGGTTCACACACTTAAAATTCTTCTAAATGCAAAAATGATTTCACCTGGGAACAATGGCCATTTACTGTCTCCTTTCCAATCTTCATATCATTTTCTCACTTTACTGTAGGGACTGGAAACATTTTCTGTGAAGGCCAGAGAGTACACATTTTAGGCTTTTCGGGCCAGATGGCTTCTGTTGCAGTGACTCAGCTCTTCCACTGAAGTCTGAAAGCAGCTACAGGCAATATATAAGTGGATGGCACGGCTGTGTTCCAATAAATCTTCTTTACAAAACAGGTGGGGGGCCACGCTTCTGGAACGACGGAATAAGGACTTCCCAACACTGCTCCTTCAGAAAAGCAATGAGAATGCTGGCAAAAAGTGTCAAAATCAACTTTCTCATGACCAAAGGCTTGCAATAATCTGAAGAGTGTTTTGTTTTTTTTTTTTAACTACAGTAAGAACAGCAAGCTTTGTGAAGTTTTAATTTGCCTTATTCCCACTTCTCCCTCCACAGCTCTGTTGTGGGCTTGAAAAGTGATAGCCTCCCAAGTTGGTGGCTGTGGAAACCAGCAGAAAGGGAAGAACAGGTTTGGCTCTCCCCTGAAAAGTCCCGCCCCCCGGGGATTTGTCCCTGTGTGACCGGTCTAGCAGCTCCCCGAAAAGCTCCAGTCTCCGGCCATTTGACCTGGCCCAGAGCTTGCGCCGTGTGGGCGGCACTGGAATCACTGAGCCCCCCTGTACTGTGCTGACCTCCCCACTCTGATTCTGAGGGAAGCGGGGCCTCCCCTCCACTTGACCCCTCAGACCTGCAGGGTCAGCGTGGCAGGAAGCAGTATTCCTTGCAGAGCCGCACTCCGAGCAGTTGCCGCACCCACCAGGAGGTTCCCGATCTGGGCTGTCTGTGGTTGTCCTGCTGACGGACAGTTTCCACAGTCGGGTTCCCCTGTGTTCCTGCTGAATCGGAGCCCTCCCGCATCCTCCCACTGAGTGTCTTTTCTGCTTCACCCAGAAGAATGGGATTCGACAGCCTACAGCTAAGAAGCCTGATGGACATACTATTTTCCACTTGACATTATATCACAGACATAGTACCATGCATTAAATGGTATTCAAAACATTTTTAATGGCTGCACAGTATTTCACCATATTTATGTACCAACATTTTTTTAGTCATGACCTAGTGTTTGAGTAAATTATAAATTTGTTAAATACCAGCAATGAATACTATTGTAGCCACATTTTTAGCTTCAATTCTCCTTAGGGTGGCTTACAAGTGACAGTACCAAGTTAGTGGTATGGACATTTAAAAGCTCCTGTGGCGAAAAGCCAATTTTTTTCTGGAAATTTTATACTAATTTGTGCCCTCAGATTTGCACCCTCATGGGTAAGAATGTTCAATTTCACTCTGCTCAGCAAGGTTGAGTAATATGATTTTAAACAGTCTTTGATAACCTCAAAGGGGGATCTCACTGGTGTTTTTAGTGGGCATTTCTTTGATTACCAGTGAAGCTAAATATTTTTTAATGTTTATTACATATTTTAATTTCTTCTTTTGTATATCTCCTTTTGACTATTTTTTTTCTTTTCCCTCAAATCAATGCACAGCTTTTATTGCATCTTTAAAATATTGCAGACGAGTCTGAGGACTCATTTGGCATCTTGCTGTTTCGAGAGCTGGACAACTCAGCCTGCTGAACTGCTCCGTTTTCAGAATCATAGCTGCCATCCGAACAGTTTCTGATTTCCTTGTTTGTAACAGTTGTGGCTTGCTGAATCAAAGCGGCTGAGCTTGGTACACATTCAGTGTTGCTTGAAGCACTGAACGAGCAACGCCTGACCTCATCCGAACCCTGTGGAGGTATTTTTCAGCCAAGAAATTTCTGATTTGAACGAGAGAACCATCCCTCTGTATAAAACAACATTTGATGGGGAAGTGAGAGTACACAGACTCGTCTTGTAACCAGAGCCCAGGGTAACACCCTTTATCACATTCTGCACGTGACTGTGGATAGTGCGAACAGTGGCCAGTGCCTTTCTACTGCCCCACCATTCGTCAGCCAGAGCCTCTTCCTTTTCTTTCCAAGGGAACTGGGTTCTACACTGATGTGATTGAAGTTCCTTCGCAGGGTCCTCCGGGGCCCTTCACAGTAGCTGTGCGGCCCTTCAGAGCGATGCCGGCATTTTCTGGGATGTCGATGGTCTGACTGCTGAGTACGGTTTCCATCCTTGCAGTAGAGAGAGCTTGCAAGCAAAGAGAGAGCCAAGCAGCAAAGAGAGCTTGACCATTTTTCTACTGGAATGTTCATTTTCATTGTTTTATAACTGCTTTTTATATATTAGAGGTGTTAACCCTTTGTCACACTTTGTGCCTTGTTTTTTAGTTCCCCAATAAATTTCATTGAATGGCTCTTTAAAACATAGAGATTAACATTTGTATGTGTTAAATTCTCTTATTCTTTCCTATTTTTTCCACTGCTTTTATGTTTAGGAAATCTTTACTCATCCCAAGATCAAATATTTGTCTCCAGTTCTCCTAGATTGTTTATGATTTCCCTTTTCACATTTACTTCTTTAAATCCTCTGAAGGTTATATTGGAGTGTGGTGTGAAGGAAAGAGCTAATTTTATTTCCTTCAAATAGCTAAGCAAATGTCCCGGCATCATTTATTGAATAACCTGTTCTTTCCCCACAGATTTGCAATGCCACCTCAGTAAGCTGAGACTTGGTAATCACCATGGTAACAGGGCTGCGTTAAAAGCATTCGTTCTCACAAAGTGGAGGGCTTGTGCCCAGCAGGGCTTAGTCTGGCCTCACTGCACATCTTCCCTAATTAAGATACACCTTTTGGTTTTGTGTTTTAAAAAAATTCTCCCTTTATAGCCATGATGCAGAAAGAATATTAAGGCCAAGGCCCTTTCATGCTCAATTTGCTGAGTTGGGCCTGCCAGGGTGGTGGGAGCAAGGGAGGCAATAGGCACCCAGCTGAGAAAGTGGGCAGCGATTTGTTCCCATCACATCCCAAGAACCTGGGGGACGGCTGGAGGGTGGGGGTAGGACGGTCACGTTCGAGAACGCAGCTCTGATGTAAGACAAAGCATAGACGGCTCCGTCAGCCCAGCAAGAGCCCAGCTCGAGGCCCGGAGCGTCCCTCTCCCTTCTGGGATGGCAGCTTCTGCCAACAGGCAGAAAAGTCTGCATTTCCTTCTCTCTGGAGCTTTGGACCTTAGGTCCGTGGAGTCCTCTTTCCTTGTAAGGTGTCTGTGCCCCATGTTTCGGGGCAGGGGGAAGACAAGACCTGGGCCTGTGCCCGTCTGCCGAGAAGGGGGAGACTTTCTCACGTTGGGGAAAGTCCCAGGGTGCCTGAGCACTGGAGGGAGAGACAGTGAAGACGTGTGACCACCCCTTTGAGCATCGGGCAACTACCAAGCCATTTCCTGCAAAGGGAGAGTGAGCGAGAGGTCATAGCAAGCCGTAGGAAGAGACAGAAGTCACAAGCAGACAGAACTCTGAGGTCAGAGAGAGAACACCGGTGGCAGTGAGAGGGGGACGCACTCACCCAGAACTGTGATTATTCAGCAGCCTCCTCCCGCTGCCGAGACCCAGGGATGAATCAGAGCTGGCACTCTAGCCTTGGGGCTTGTCCCTACTCCCAGCCTATCCTGGGGTTCCCCTGAGATCCTTGGAGCCTTGCCATCACCCCTATTACTTGAGGCACTAAGATAGGTTTCTCTTACTTATAATCAAAGCAGCCCATATCCCAGTCAGCAATGAGGGACCTGGGTATGTGCTCTTGACCTTCCACTTGGCATGTCTGTAGGCAGCGCTTTGGGCCCAGGGTCTCCAATCTTAATCAGTCACCCCTCTCTGCTTCTCCCTGAGGGCCAGGGACCAAGGCCTGCCACAACACTGGTCCAGGTGTCTTTTCTCTTATGTCCTCCCTCCCTCTGCTCAACCGACGTCAGTCTGAGGCCTGGTCGGTGAAGAGCCAGCCCATCTCTTCCCTCCTCACCTCCAACAGGAGCGTCCTTTGGGTGCAGGCCCTGCCACCTGACAGCAGCCCTTCCCAGCCCTAGTCTGTGGACGGGATCCAGGTGGCCCTCGGAGGCACTACCAGGGTGGTGCTGGCTGCAGCCCTGGTTATTTATCCCCAGTGCTATGCCAACATCCTGTTCTCTGTGATCTGGAATGTGAGAAAGGTCAGGGGCTCCACCACAGTTGAGGGCAGAACAGCTCGGCTTCAGGAGCGACCAAGCCTTGTGGCTGGCAACCCACTGGTACCAGCATTGCTGGGGTTCTTGCTGTGCCAGGAGTCTTGTAGAGAGGACAGTACTGTGGGGAGAGGGGTAAGATTCAATCCTCCATGTCCTACGGAATCCTCACAGATCAAGCCTCAAGGTCCATTTGTATGAAGTGTCTAGAACAGGTCAATCACCAGAGGCAGAAAGCAGGCAATCTGGTTGCCTAGGGGCAGGGGGAAATGGAGGATTGGGGGTGTTAATAAATGATACAGGGTTTCTCTTGGGGGAGGTGATGAAAATGTTGTAAAATCAATTGTGGTGATAATTGCACAACTCTGAATATTAATAAAATCCACTATATTGAACACTTGAAGTGGACAAGTTGAACAGTATGTGAATCATTGCTCAATAAAAAAAGCTCAGTTACAAGAAAAGGGATGTGGGCTGCAGAGGTAGATGGCCTGAGTTCAAATCCTGACCCTACTACTTACTGTGTGGATAACCTCCTTGCGCTCACCTGCACAATGAAGACAAGGAATGCACCTGTTTCGTTGGTCTGCATGGAGACTAAGTGAGGCAGCGCACACAATGGGCTCAGAACAGTGCCCGGCCTGCACAGACCGCTGCTGAGTGAGGCAAACCTTTGCCAGATCAGGTGGAGCATGAAAGCCCCGAGAGGCTAAATGACTTTCCCAAAGTCACCATAATAGGCTGAAGAATGCCTTGCACCCCCAAGTGTACGTCCAAGTCCTCATTCTTGGGCCTCCTTCAGAAAGAGGGTAATTGTAGATGTAAGGGAAGGATCTTCAGGTGAAAAGATCATCCTGGATCACCTGACTGGGCCTGAAACCCAATGACAAGTGTCCTTGTAAGAGACACCCAGAGGACAAGACATACATGGGGGAGAAGGCCAGGTGAAGCTGGAGGCAGAGGTTACAGGGATGTGGCCACAAGCCCAGGGGATGCCTGAAGCCACTAGAAGCTGGACAAGGCAAGGCACAGCTCTGCCCAGCGCCTTCGGAGGGAGCACGGCCCTGACGACACCCTGACTTCGGAGTCCAGCCTCCGGGGCCGAGAGAGGAGACAGTTCTGGTGGTTGCTCCAGCAGCTCCAGGACACTTATGTTGCCATCCGGCCCCCAGTGCCGGGGCCAGGGCTCTGGACTCCAGTGGTCACTTGGGCCCCTTCACTGCATTTATCTGTGAATAAAAAAACAGCTTCAACCCCAGTTACCATGAAGGCTCCAGGGGTGGGCTCTTCGATCCCCTTTCATAAACAAGGACACTGAGGCCCTGCTGTCACTTGCCCATGCTGCACACCCATCAGTGTGGGGGCGGGCAGCCTGGGGGGTTGGAGTCTGGCTGTCTCCTGTAGCCACACCCGCTCATTAGATTTGTCAGCCCCTGCCTGACACAGCATTTAATTTGCCTTTTACAACGCATCAATTGCAAGTTCGTTAACTGGCAATTGAAAGTTACAGGTGACATTAGAATTTATTAATAACATTGGAAATAAATCTCCCTGGAATTCAAGTAATTGAAAGCCTCATGAAATTCTCTTTTTTTTATAATCCATAAAACAGGTCCGGAAGAGAGGTGTTCCAGAAATCTCTGGAGTGGTTGGGATTGCCAGTATGGGTGGTCGGGGTGGGGAGGGGCTTCCGTTCTGACCGAGGCCATTCTTGGGTGCCTGCTGGACCCTGCCTACCGCCTCGTCCCTGTCTCAGAGCCTGGAAGCAGTCTCTTTCCTATTGGGAATGTCCCGGGACCCACTGCAGCGATGGGAGCTGGGAGCTGGGGGTGCAGATGCGACCCTGCCACGACAGCACAGCCCCGTGATGGGGGCAGAGATGTGGGGTGCCTTTTTGATTCAGGGAGGTGAAGGCTGGGGTGTCCCACTGGCACCTGGAACGCCTCTGGCCAGAGTCAGGCAGTTCCTGCCAATGCAGAGTGGCCCCACGTGGGCCTGTGGGACACGCAAAACTCAGGGTGAGAAGGATGTGCCCCCAGCATCCCCTTCCTGATCAACCTGGAGTGGGCCAACCGCACCCAGGGCATGCCGGGCGGGGGAGGTGGCAGGGCGGGAGAAGTGGCTCCCAAGACCCTGGGGACCAAGTGTCCGATAAACTTCTAGTCACACCTCAATTCCTTCCTGGTCCCCAGAAACAAGTTTTCTTTCTTTCTGCTTTTCTTTTAATATCTCATTTATTCATTTTGAGAATTTCGAGAGAGCGGAAGGGAAGGAGAAAGAGAAACATCAATGTGTGGTTCCTTCTCACCAGCCCTCAACTGGGGACCCAGCCCACAACCCAGGCATGTGCCCTGACTGGGAATTGAACCAGTGACCCTTTGGTTCTCAGGTCAGCACTCACCCCACTGAGCCAGAAACAAGCTTTCTTAAGTGGTAGCCCCAAGGAGTTACACCAGGAAATGTGAGGTCCTACTGGAATGCCCTAGACTAGGAACCAAGGCCGGGCTTTCCAGGGCTTCCCGCCCGCTTCTGAGTCTATCCGGCCCTTTGCTGGGGTGGTTTCCGTTCCGAGGCAGCGCGTCAGCAGCCAGCTTCTGCCCGGGGGCCGGGACGTGCTCCCTGGCTGAGGCAAAGCGTACCCCTCACCCCAGCCCTTCCTTCAGTTTCTCATCGCCCATGTTGGGGATGATATTGGAAGGACTTTGGCTGGTACAGCACAGGACCCACCACTTGCAACAGATCCTGCTCTGGGCACTGGATTGGTGGGAGGTCTTAGGAGGGGCTGGGATGGTGGGGAGCACATGGGGAGCTGGGGTCAGTCGTATGGGGTACGGGGGGGCATTTTCATATGTTAACAACAGACTCAGCAGCCCTAGGGGGAGCCAATGAACATCAGCCCAGTCTAAGTTCCCTCCATCCGGCTGCCACTCTGGGTACATGCCAGAAGTCACTGGCTAAGGGGATCCCGAATTTCCGATTTGGCTGCTGGCCAGCAGGGGTGGGGCCGGCAAGGCTCCCTGCGGTGGGCTGAGGAGCCTGTTCATGTCCAGACTCAGCCCCACATCTGGCCTGCCCAGGAGACCCTGACCCCTTCCCCAGCCCACAGAGCGGAAAGGCCCAAGTCGGGGCCTTGCTCCCCAGGCTCCAACAGGCAGGGGTGTGAGGAGAAAGGCTCTCATGGAGCCAACAGTGCAGGGCTAGGGCCTTGGGGAAGAAGGGCTGTGGCTGCTCTGGACCCCAGAGGAGGTGCCTGGAAGGGCAGGTGTTAAGGGCTATCAGCCCCTGTCCCACCACACACACACATGCACATGTGTGTGCCCACCAGTACATGTGCATGCTTGCACACGCATGCATTACATATGCACCAGGGCCTGGAGCCTGTTGGCATTTGACAGGCAATGCTGGGTTTAATCTGGACACTGGGGCACAGGGAGAAGTATGTGCAGGTAGCAGTACCTCACAAGAGGCTGGGAGCACCCTCGGGGGGCAGGCGGTGGAGAGCAGAGCAGACTCAGGGAGAAGACAGGCTGGGGCAGGGTGGGTGGGTTTCTGCTAATTCTCCCTCATTAACCCCTGGGTGGCCCACATAGGCAGGTGCAGGGGTAGAAGCTCAGGGATGCCCTTACTCTCCCCCTTTCCGGGGCTGACCCTCCTGAGCCCCCTCCCCAGGCACTTGGATGAGAAAGGCGGTTTCCGGCAGCGGAGGTTGGCTGTACTCTGGAGGCCCAGTAATGGCATCCTGGATGAGGGCGCCAGGGGATTTGCCTCACCGTTCAGAGTCACCACTGGGCCCTGTCGGCTGAACACCGAAGTGCAGGTCAGAGTTTCCACACATGGGCACAGAGACACTCAGTTCACCAGAGGGTTCCAACCTGACTCAGCCTGGCTGCAGGGGTCAACAAAGGTGACATGTCTGAAGATTTTGCCCAAAGCCAAGAAATGTGCTGCCTTGAGGGCTGTGCCAATCCCCCTCGCCCCCCACCACCACCTCAACCAGCACCCACGGGCTGGACAGAGATGGGGCCAGCTGATGAGAATGAGAGAAGCTCTGGCCCTGAGCTAGGGGCCTGGTGCTGCCCTTTATGCGCCCACAGTCTGCGGTGAGCCTGGCGGACAGAGCCCAGGCTGGGGGCCAGGAACCGGAGACCGCTGCAGAGTCGTGAGTAAGTGGGGCTCACGGTCAGGTCTGCATGTCAGAAAGAGCATCAGGTCAGATGGAGGGGTGAGGCCAGACTGACCGTGAGAACCTGCGGAAGCTGCATGTCTCCATGGGTCAATTTCCTCTCTTTCCACCGTTCGGGGCCCTCCAAGATCTGATGCTTGGAAGCTGCTTTACTCTCCTTCCCACAAGGACTCCTTCTGCTCCTCACTCTAGCCTGCTCTGCTCATCGCCTGCCGCTGGGCTCCACTCACACGTCCCCCCAACCCTCGCAGTGCCATTCCTCGGTCCCTCGGTTCACGTGGACTCCTTTTCCTTCCAGAAGTCGGCAGCTGCAGGCACAGCCATTCCAAGTCCCAGAGACCCGGTCTGAAACCCAGCTTCAGCACTGACAGCTATGTGACCTTGGGCAAGCCACTCAGTTTCACTGGGGCTGAGCTGCCCCTCCACACAATGGGGAAGGTAGCTCTGAAGCTGAAGGGAGGTGAGGCCTGCAGGCCATTTGGCAGGGGCCCTGAACTCATCCTTATGAAGGACCAGGCCATGTCCACCTCCCTGGGGAGACCCTGTCCCACAGCCCCAGCCTGTAGTGACTGAGGTCCCCTCTGGGATCCACACCTGCTGCCCTGTCCTCCCGGCTAGTAGGGACCTCCCCTGGGGAGCGGGTTCCCTCCTGCACCCCCGTCCACCCCCAGTGACTCTGAGGTGGCTTGGGAGCACCCGGACATCCTGCTCCCATGCTGGGGGGGCTCACTCCAAGCTGTTAGATCCCACCCTGACTGTGCGGGATCCAAGGCCAGGGGACAAATGGAGGCCCCACATGTCTAAATATTTTAAAGTCATGTGTGGAGCTAACCAACTTAAATAAAACATGTTCTATGCTCCTACTTTAACAATGTCCTTTGTGAGGACCTGGGAGATCAGGCTGAATCTGGGAGATCAGGTTGTGACCTCGCAGAGCTACGTGCTGGAACATGGTGGCCTATGGAAGGCTAGCCCCTGACCCTTTGAACTCCGACTTCCCTGACCTCCCCCCACTGCCACCGCTTGTGTCTGCCCTCACCAGGGGTTCTATGCGCCTGTGTGGACCGCCACCTGCACACCTACACTCAGTCCACACCCCCCAAACAGCGCCCCCCCCCACTGGTTGAAGGACCAGTTACTGGTGGTGATGGGGTCTGCCTTTAAGACATTCGTGGGGAGGAGCCCATGCAGACCCCGGGCTGGGGGCACTAGGGCAGCACATCTGGCGTCCTTGGGAAGCAGAAGACTCTCGCAGCGCCCCATTCTGCCAAGGGGTCTGGGAGACTGAAATGCCTCCTGGCTTCACTAAGGGGTAGAGGACTTTGCTAGTCAGCCGGCATCAGGTCTGTGGGAGTTCCAAGGGGTGCTTGGGGCAGGATGGGGGTAGGGCTCCAGGGAGTCCCGAGGGTGGCCTGGAGAATGAGAAAGGGGCCCAGCCGTCTGGGAGAAGCACTCTCGCCTCTGTCTGGCCCATCCGTTCCCTCCTGCACCCCTGCAAGGCACCGTGTGCATCTTACCCGAGGGGCCACCAGAGAGCCACCCTCCTCCCTTCCAGTCTTTCCCCACGCTGCCTGCAGAGCCCTTCCCTGCGCAGCTGACTCCCACTGACCCCTGAAGGCCCCTTTCTCCTCCGTGGGCCCTCCTCACGCTCCCTGACGACACACTGCCCCTCTGCTGTGCTGGTGTGACCCACGGCCACCCCTGCCACATGTGTCACACTGTCCAGGACTCCCCAGTCCTCAATTTCAGTCACAGTGATGCGAGATGTGGGCCTTCTGAGGATGGCTCCCTGCAGCACCCAGGGGTCACAGTGGCCAGGCTGGCCAGGCCCCCGTGTAGCTGCAGCCACGTGACACGAGACCCTGGCGGGGAGAGCACCTTTATTATCAGAGCGTTACAGACTTCCTGCCCACCTGTGACGGCCCCTCTGGGAGGTGGCCTGCAGAAGGCCGCACCTTCCTGGAGAGAGGCGGTTGGGGCCCTGAGGGCAGGGGAGGTTACAAGGGTCCAGGAGCAGGCCACAGCATCCCAGGAGCACCCAGAGCGCTGGGGACGGAGCACTCCTGCCGCAAGGGGCGACATACTCGGGGTGGCGCCAGCACCTGTGAATCTCTGAGTTTGCTGCCCTCGCTTGAGTGCGGATCCAGGCCCAGCAAGAGAGGAGCACCAGGGTGTCCGGGCATGGGCCTGTAGCCTGAGAGGCCTTGAATAGCCTCAAGGGCTGTGGACTGAGCTCTTCTGTCTGGGGCACCGGGGGTGTGGGGGCTGCTGTGGAGTGGCCTGGGCCCACCGCCCTGTAGGCAGGTGCGTCCCTCCCCAGCAGGGCCTGGGACTCTGGCAGCCCTCCTTCCTCTACTTCAGGAGGACATTGGACTTGCCATGTGGTGCAGAAGTGCCAGCCAACAAATTCCCAGAGACCTGGAGAGGGCAGGGCTGCAGGTAAAGCCCCTGGAGGGTGCATGTTCCCGTTAAATCCTCTGTCCTCCGGCTCAGGGGAAGGGGGACCTGGTAGGAGTGGGTGGGCTCAGGGAGACCGAGGCAGCAGTGGGCTATACCAATTTGGTTTGAGGGCCCTTGCATCCCTTCTCATTCCCGAGGTCCACGTGACTCTCGTGGGTTTATTCAGGGTCTCCTTGGCCTTAAGCCAGGGGATCGGAGTTGAGGAAGGAGACCCAGGGCCCCGCCCTCCTTCCCTCGGCCAGCCCAGCCTCCCCAGCCCAGCGCTCATCGCCCTGTCTGAGTTTCCTGTGAAGAGAGGAAGATGGCCGGGTAGAGAGCTCAGGAACCGAGAGGCCTGGGTTCAAATCCTACCCCAGTCCTCCACGGTCTGGTGGTTTTGCAGGTTATTTATCCTCTCCAAGCCTCTGCTCCCCATGGAAAGTGGGGATAACAAGCCTACCTCCTAAGGGTTAAATGAGAAAATGTAGGAAGAGCTCCCTGGACAGGTCCACAGGCCTCAGGAACTCAGTAAATGATAAGTATTATGATTATTCTCACACCCTTCCTGGCCCACCCAGACTCTGTCTCCTGCAGGGGGTCAGGGGTGGGCGAGGGCAGGGACAACAGCAGGGCTCTGCCAAGGGTGCTGGGCCCCTTTAGACCCTGTCCCTGGAGGTGCCATCAGTCCCCGAGGCCCCCGAGCTGTGGGAGCCAGTGTCCCCCATGATTGTCCATGTCTGGAGTCCAGTCCCATTAGGGTGCCTTCAAGATCCAGTGCTGGCACAGGCTTCGGGGCTGGGTCTCCGCTGGGGCGGGGCTTATCCTGCAGAGTCGGGCCCTTACTTCCCGCTACTGGCCTGGCCAGTGCTCTTCTGCACAGGGTTGGGGCCGAGCAGGGCAGCGAGGGAGCCATCGGGTGGGGTGCCACCACGCTTCATCTTGAGGTTGGCTCTCAGGATAGCATCCTGGCCAGAGCCCCCCTCAGGGGAGGCCAGGGGATCTGCAAGGAGAACAGGAGGGTGGGCCTTGGGAGCACTCATAGGCCAGCAAAGGGAGTGCTGTGCCCAGCGAGGACAGGGCTCTCTACTCATTCATGCCTCATTCATTCACTCACTCACTCATTCATTCATTCTTCCACAAATGATGACCAGGGCTGGGCTCCAGGCCCTGAAGAGGTGCCAGTCACCACTCTGCCACCAAGGAGACCCGTGGAAAACCCACTCCATGAGGAAACAGAGACTGTGCAGAGCACTGTGAGGAAGGAGGAGGCCGGCTCCACGGGAGAGAACTTGGAGCGGGTCCTGAAGTGGGGTTGGTGTTTGCAGGTGGAGGGCTGGGCTCCAGCAAAGGCCTGGAGGTTGGAGGGGCCTGAGACCATCAGGTGGTGGCTCTGTGTCACTGGGCACCAGGTTATGCCAGGGAGGAACTTGGGACTTGATGGACCTAGATATCAGTCATGGGCAGTAGGGTGTCAATGAGAGTCCTCGAGAGGGGGAGGGACAGGGTCTGGCTGGGGTTTGGGGGAAACTATCTGGCAGCCAGGCAGAGGGAACATGGAGGCAGGGAGACCAGAGACAGCTGTGGCTGTCACGAGGGCAGCAAGGAGCGGGAGGCAGGAGCAGGGGGAGGTTCCCGACTCGGTGGCCGGCTGTGGGCCACACGTCCCTGGGCCTGGCCGCTGCTCACCGTGGATCCCGATCATGTGCTCCAGGATGAGGACTCTCTCTGCCAGGATCTTCAAGGCCTCGCGCAGCTGTTGCACCCCCTCGCCCTGGCGGGGAGGAAGCAGCCAGGGTCAGGGCCATTCCGTGTCAGTGTGCATGTTATCCCCATCCCCCCCACTCCCGCCCCGCCACCATCATCACTAGAACAGCCACCGTCCACTACATGCCAGGGGTGGCACTGAAATTCCTGTTCACAGACAGGGGACCCGAAGCACAGAGAGGGGAACAAGAGTCCTCTGGACACACAGCCTGGAAGTGGCTGACCAGGGCCTCACGCCCAGGCCTGCTCCCCCGAGTCTGGGCTCTTCTGCTCCACAGCTGCCCGCCTGCTTCCCCTGTGTGCCCTTCTTCCCAGAAAATACCCTGCAGAGTACCTGGCACGGGCTCACAAGCCGGGGAGATTTGCCGGTTTCCTTCCCGGCACTGCCCGCCAGAGAGCCCGTTCCCCAACGAGGAGGAGGGAAGCCACCGCTTTCAGGGTCCTGGCGGGAGCGAGGGATGATGGCAGGTCTGCACTTGTGACACCTGGCCTGCACCTGGGCCAAGGACCTCGAGTGCCGAGACACGCGAATAGGCTGATTTATTGAGAGGACAGGTGTCAAGACCATGCTGAAAAGTGATGCTGAAGGGACAAGGCCCACCCGGAGTCAGCAGCAAAAAGGACACCTTTTTCTTGTGCAATATGACAACTGCCATGACATTCAGAATAATTCAGCTTAAAACAAAACAAAGGAGGACCAAAAACCATTCCACTGGGTTACAAGAGAGCTCTTCCCACCAAGGAACCACAGTCCACCAGGCGTGCTGTGGACAGTACCTGGGACAGGGTGTCCCCGGTGAGGGCCAGGGTGTCCCAGCCCCTCTGTCAGGGACCCAGCTAAGCCCCGGGTCCCTGGGCCACAGGTCGTGCTCCTATGAAGTGGGGAGGGGTCTCATGGGCACCCTCTCGGTCTGGCATCACAGGAGGCCTGTGAACCTGGGTTCACACCCTGGCACTCCTGTCTTCCTCCCACTGCCTCCCAAGTCCCCCACGGTTGCTCTGTTCCTGCATCTTCCCCATTTTCCAGTCCTACCAGGACCTCTGGAAGGTCCCACAGCCCCAGTCCACCTCCCCCAGCTCCCTGGGGCCAACCTCCCCAGACACCCCCTTCCTTGGAACCTCCCCTAGCTCGCTCACTCAAGGGGAGACTCATTCTCAGCAGGCAAGGCCTCCCATGCTGGCCTCGTGTCTTCAGCCCCTTTATCCAACACCCCAGTCCCCGGCACCCCTCCCAGAAGGTAAAGGGTCCCCATGTCCTCACTCCAATATGTCCCTCCCCACCCATCCTCTGGGTCCCTGTACACTCCCATTCTCACTCCCTCCTCCTCCTCTCTCACATCCACCAGCCATCTGTCCACAAGCCCTTGACCCTGTGGGCACACCAGCGCCAGGCTCTGGCCATGAGGAGTCCTGTCCCTGGAGAGGCGCCCCCGGCCCCGCATCCGGAAGCCTCCACTTCGGGTCCGCGGCTCCTCCTGTCCTCTCCAGCAGGCTCTCCCCTGGGCCCTGGCCCAGGCAGGCCACCCCGTCTGTGCTGCCTCCACAGCAGAACCTTCACCCTATGCTCCCAGTTTCACTCCTCTGTCTCTGACACTGAGCCGGGACCCCATTCACCCCACGGTCAGGAAGCACTGGGGTTGGGGCCTGCTCTCCCACTAAGACACAGCCAATCGGAAGAGGGAAGCAATGGCAGTTACCTCAGTGGCAGCTTTTTCCTCCTCTTCCCCCTTCCTGCCAGGCTCGCCCTAAGGAGAAAAGCATGTAGCAACAGCCGGCATGGGGGTGGGGGCGGGGGACAGGCATCTGGGGTGAGCGGAGCAGTGGAAGGCCACCGCCCCCATCACCTGCACAGCCTTATTTGGGAGGAGGGTATCTAAAGTTGGCTTTAGGGGCTTAATTCTGCTTCTGGGGCGAGTTGGGAACCTCCTGAGCTCATGTCTTGGCTCTTGGAGAAATCAAGACCCTGCCTCTTAGAACTCTGGTCCCCTGTTTCAAAAGTGGGGCCAGCCTCACAATAACACCTACTTGGTACTTACGCCTCCTGTGTGAACTTGAACAAGGTCTTTACCTCTCTGTGCCTCAGTGTTCTCACAGTATCTACCTCAGTTAAAAGAATTAAGGATCAAGTAAATCAACGTGATAACCACCTTGGACTGGAGCCTGGCACCTAGAGTTGCTCTGGAGGCTAACACCCCTGGGTTTAAATTTTGGTTCTGTGGTTGCCTTCCTGTGTGATCTTGGAAAAGTTAATGAGTCTCTCTGAGCTGCCAGTTCTGGCAAACAGGGATAACGAAGCATAGTCTGGCGGGGTCCCTGTGAAGCTTAAATACGCTATGGACAAGGAGCACCTCCACCAAGGCCAGCACATAGTAGGTACTCAGCAAAGATCCACCCTTCCTGCAGGGCCCCATCCCCTTCCCCACCCCTCCATAAGGCCTTGGGCACGAAGGAGGTTCTGCCCCTAGGGGCAGGAGTTGAGGCTCATAAATTTGTGCTTCCAAGAATGGAAATCAGAAGTCCGTTTTCCAAGCCTCTTACACTCGGAGAAGTCCAGAGAAGGGAAAGCACGCTCTGGGGCCACAGCGCGTCAGCCCAGGGGTTTGGGCTCCCTGGAAGAGACCCTGGGACTCTCAACCACCCCCTCTGACAGGAGGCCACTTCAGCCTTGCCCACACTCCCAGTGAGGCGGCTCCCTGCCTCCCTCCTCTGCTTGGGCATCTGGGGCTGCACCCAGGTTGCTCCTCTCTCTGCCCCGCCCTGGCCGGTCCGGTTGGATAAAGCCCTGTTTGGGGGGAGGGGGACTGTGTAGGGCTGAGCTCAGGTAACACCGCTCGGGACAGTTCCCACCCACCTGGCGCCCTGGGCCTGCACCAGAGCCCATGGCCCCAGGTGTGGTCTACCTAACAGCCCCACACTTACAGATGGCCCGGTCACGCCCCGCTCTCCAGCCAGGCCCTGCGGAAACCAAATAAAGCAGGTTAGTCCTTGCCCGCCCTCCCCTGCCAACCCCTCAGTCCTCCCCTTCCCCTGCATCGGATCTGAAAAATAGGAAGGCCACTCCTGGGGACCTCCCAGGCTCTACAGCCACCTTCCTCTGGCTCCTAAGTGAACCTCAGCTGAGCCCTCTGTCTTCTCATCTGTAAAATGGGGCAATCAGAAAAGGGAAATGGATGGCAGAGCCCGCATCTTCTCCCCCTGAACTCAGACATGGAGTGACAGCAATGGCAATACCGAGGGCACCACATGTAGACTTCTGGAGGTTAACACCCCTGGGTTTAACACCCCAGCGTCTGATGCAGTGCCATGCCCAGCCGGGAGGCGCCCTGAAACTCCAGACGCGTGCGCCCAGCCATCCTCCAACATCCCCACCCCGGCACCTAGGATGCACCCCACTCCACCTCTCCAGAGTGGACTCCCGGCCTCCGTACCTGCCCCCACCCACATCACCCTTCTCAGGGAAACAGCTCCACGGTCCTCCCGGCTGCTCTAGCACACTCCTGGGAGCTCCCCTTCTCTTTGCCTCACTCACCACGTTTATTCCGTCAGCCAGACCTGTCAGGTCCACTTTCTAAATATGTCCATTCACTGGGCCACTTCCATCGCTACCACCTATAAGTCGCTCTCAAGTCCCCCTCTGCACTGCAGTGGCCCCTCCCTGATCTCCTCCCGCCTCCCCCCACCCTGCACCCCACCCCCCACAAAGCCAAGGGGCCTTAAAGATGCAAATCAGATCATGGACTCTCCCCCCACTAGCACTCAGAGTGCCCTTTCCACTGTGACAAAAACCCAGCCTTCGGCTCCGCAGGCGAGGCCCTGCCCCCACCTCTACCTGCTCTCCAACCCGCTCTCCCTCCCTCCCTGAGTCCAGTGAGTCCCAGCCTGGCCCTGCCTCAGGCCTCTGCATTCACGGGTCCTTCTACCCGGGCTGCTCTGCTGCTCTTCCTCGGCATCTCTCCACGGCTGCCGCTCTGGCCCTTGGGTCTCAGCCAAAGTGCCTCTCCTCACCTCTGTCACTCCCCTCCGGCCGCAGTGGACTTCTCTCCAGTTACCCTGCCAAATCGCCTCACTCAGTTCTCTTCTGACACTTCCTCGCCTTTCATCGTCTGCCTCCCCATTAGGCTATTAGCTACTGAAGGGCGGGGGTCCTGTGTCCTAGTTCTTGTGCCCAGTGCAGCGTCTGACGCAATCGAGGCCTCAGATGTTTGGTTCATGAACAGCATTTATTAAGGGTCTCCTTAGGGTCTGCCATTTTCCCTCTACTATCCCCTTGATTCCTCACAATAAACCTGCCCCGCAGGCATTTTTATCTTCATTTCACAGATGGGGAAACTGAGCCCAGGGTCACCAGCTGGAAACTGGCACAGCTACTTTCCTGTCTGTCCTGCTCAGAGGACAGAATAGGGGCCAACTGGTCCTCCTTACTCCTATCTGACCCTTGTCTAGGAGGACCCTCACCCCTCTCAAATTCTCGGAGGCCTTGATTCCTTGGCAAAGGAGGAGGTGATGGGTGGGCCACCAGACTGGCCCCACCATCCATAGTGAGGCCACAGTCTGGCCCCTCTGTGGTGAGCAGAGGAGGCTGGTGGTCGTTCTGGTATTGTTAATATTCAGGCCAACCTTGGCTGTGTGGGGGCCTGGACAGGCCCTGGCAGTGGGTCCTGGGAGGGGCTTATCCACTGCAGCCCTGGAGAGCCAGGAGTGGGTCTTATGCCCTCTGGCATCTGAGCCCTGGCCGTAGCCCCCAGCCTTAGGGAAGAACCACAGTAGGGAGTAAGGGTCAAGATGCCAGTGACCGGAAGCCTCCTCAGGCTGATGGCTGGTCACACCCTCTCAAGAGGGGTTGGATAAGCAGCTCAGACTCTGTCCCCTTGAACCTCCTTAGAATCTTGCAGACCTGGGTCCCCAGGAAGACATAGTCCGCTACTGGTCCCTGGGCCTCTCTGCCCCTCATCACCACCATTCCCGGGGCTGCTCCCCAGCCCCTCTCTCCAGGGCTGTGGATGGGACCTGGCGGTCAAGGAGGGTACCCCGGGGGTGCCTGGCTCTGGATAACCTAGACTCTTGGCTTACCTGGTCCACCCCCCCATTCAGGAGCAGACCAGGTCTGGGGACCTCTCGACCCCTCTGCAGGCCAGCCTGGTGTGCGCCACATCCCCTCTTGCTCTGCCCTCTGCTGTGCACAGCACGGCCTGGACACAGCTCTGGCCCACCTTCCCCAGGATCTGTGCACCAGCCAGCCTTTCTCCTCCACGCTGCATACTTCTGGTTCAAAAACGCACAGCGGGGACAAGTGGGAGCATGTTGGAGCTGAGGGACACTGGCTCTTTGGTGTCTAGAACGTCAGCTTTAGGGGTTGGACTGTGGCCTCGGGGGCTGCCTGTGCCATCAGATGGGGGACTGGCACCCTTCCAGAGACCGGAGGTATTTGTCAAGTGCTAAAGGGATGAATGAACGTGTGGACTCCCCAGGTCCCCGTGCCCACAGGGCCAAGGCCTGGACCCATGTCCCTCACAGCGTGGGGGCCACCTCTCAGTACCCCCACCTTACAGCAGAGCTCCAGAGCCCCTGGGTCTGGCCGAGCAAGGCCCAGGACGGGACCGCCAGAAGCTCTGCCCAGAAGGGGGGCGCTCAGCACCACCCCTGCTGCCTCCATCAGGCATTCTGGGCCCTTCCTCCTCCTCAGAGTGTTCTTCCTCCCAGGCCCTCAAGCTCCTGCAACACAAGGTGCTTCCACCGGGCACTTCACTTCCCTTTTGCTCCCACCTCAGGAGCCAGAGCCCAGAGAGGCTGCCTTTTAGCCCAAAGCCCCACAGCGGCAAAGGCAGAGCAAGCTGGGGTTGGAGCACCCAGTCGGGCTTTGGGGCATCCCCTCCCACATCGGTGATTCTTGGGGAGGAGCGGTAACAGGCTGTGGTGCTGGCCTCAGGACCTATTTAGCACACCTGTGAAATGGGAATGACGCCAACACCTCTCCAGTACTGGGGAAATGAGCAGCAAAGGACACTGCCACCAATAAAACCAAAATCCCATCCCTACCTGCCCCCGAGTCCCAGGTGAGGGCCCAGGTGAGGACCACCCAAGAAGACTGGTTCCTTCCTGAGCAACTCCTGCAGCCAAGAAGCCTGGTTCCTCCTTGCCTACAAAGCCAATGCACCCCCCCCCCCACCCACCAGAAATGAAAAAGGCCTTACCTGGGATCCAGGTACACCTGGGGGTCCTGGGGGACCGTGTGGTCCCGGGGGACCTGTTGATAGAGTCACAGGTGGTCATCCAGGGCCAGAGAAGCCCTCCACCCCCATCAGCTCTGGAGAGGGTCATTCTCACTCTCCCACCCCTAGCCCCTGCCCTGGGCTTTCTACATGGGCAGGGAACAAAACTTTGGCGCGTGGGCTCTGGGGGAAAGCGAGCGCGCACTCCCCTGGCCTCCTCGGCCTGCACTCAGAGCGGACACCCCACCTTCAACCACTCTCCCTGCAGCCGCTGCACTGTAGCCTGCCTCATCCGTGGGGCCGCTCAGCCACCTGTCCCCAGGCAGCCAGTGCCCCGACAAATCTCTCCCGCGTCTGCGCCTCCTTGGGACCTTGGACCAGACCACTCCCAGGTATTCCTTCTTGCCTGGGTAACTACAACTGCTTCTTGATCATCCACCCTCCATGTGGATACCTGGAAAGCAACTGCTCAGTAAGATCCCTCTCAGCCAGCCCTCTACTCTCACTCCCCAGACACCCTCACAGAAAGTTCCTCTGCTCCTGTGCCTTTGCCAATGCTGTCCTTGCTCCTGGAGCTTCTCCATTCCCTCCACATCCCCACAAATTCTTTCCTCCTGGTCTTTCCTATTAATCTCAGACTGAGCATCACCTCCTCCAGGAAGCCTCCTTAGCACCCAGCCCCAACCTCTCTTCTAGGCAAATCTCTGACGTGGACCCGCCGCTACCCTTGGCTGCTATGAGTCTACATGTCTGACTGACTCATGGGTCAGAGAAAGCCCAGAGGGTCAGGCGGGGCCACGTGTGTCCAGCACAGGAAGGGTGCTCCTGACTGAACTTCCAGCATGCTAGGGAGAGTGAGGACTCTGTCGCTGGTGGCCTGCACAGGCCTGTGCCTCCGGGACTGCACGGAGCTCCCTGGTGGGCTGTACCAGTGTGCCCCCACACTTGAGGAGAACCTGCAGGAAAGCACACTCCAGGTGGGGCATATACCTGCACTCAGTTCAAAAACAACTCCCTTCCTCCAGTCAGAGCAAAGCACCTGGAGTCCCCAGGTACTCTAAAGCTCATTTTCTCACCTCATCTGAGCGTTGACTCAAATGCCACCTGGAGAATGAGACCTGCCCTGGCCTGGTCTCACCCAGCCCTGCTTTCCACCTGCCACTCCCTCAGCTCTACAGAGCTGACTTGTTCATGGTATCTGAGCAAGGCTGCCTCCCTCCACCACAGTGCGAGCACCACCAGCACAGGAACCTCTGCGTTAACCTTCATTTTGTTAAGGGGCCCAGAGCACTGCCCAGCAGGTAGGATTGCCTCAGCAAATGTTTGCTGAGCATGTGAGAGCACACATAAATGACAGGGAGGGAGAGCTCCGGGCCCCGGGATATCCACAGCGGGGTGGGTTGGGCTTCGGTGACCCTGGCCCCAAACTCCATTCTTCTCCAGTGAGAGTCTGGGGAGGGTGGGACCAAGCCAGATCCAGGCTCAGCCCATTGAGCCCCAGGGTCACCCCTTCCTCCAGGGCCCCATCACAACTTGGGCCTTCTATATCCAGTCCCACAGCTGAGCTGCCAAACAGCGGCTGGGGCAGGCCTAGTCCCCAGCACCCTGCCAAGGCCATGGGACCCCAAGTGACCCCCTCAAGGCCCCTTGGCCCAGGCGAAGTGCAGGAGAGGACACCTAGTCCAGTCCTTTTGGTGCTGCTGCCCTCTGCACTTACCTGGGGGGCCGGGGGGACCCCGGGGCCCCGGGACACCCGCCAGCACTGTGTCCACGGCGGCAGAAGCCAGCTGTGAGTCTCCATCTGCGGGAAGAGCAGATGGCCTGTGACCTGGCAGGGTGGGGCTGGCAGAACTTGGAGGCTGGGCCTGAGATCCCCCAGAGCCAGGGTGGGCACCTGGACCCCGCTGGGCCTCACAGCAGCCCGGTAAATGGGTGCTATCATCCCGCTGCTCAGAAGGGCACAAGGAGGTCAGGTCAGAGGGCAGTGAGAGCTCAGAGGGCTTTGTATGAAGATAAAGTCCTTCCAGAACATTCCAGACTCAGCCTCTGGCCTGTCCCACTCTCTTCCCCATACCCCAGGCTGGCACTGTGTTCCAGGCTCCACCCCACATGCCTGTCCTGATATACCCAGGTGGCTCACTCATTCAGACCCTCTTCCAAGAAGTCTTCCCTGCTCACCCCTCTGAGCTGCCTCCATCAGGGCCCTGGGCTGGGGTGAGGGTCTGTCTAATGGCCTATCTCCTAAGACCTGGGCTCCTCTAGGGTGAGCCCCATGTGATGTTACCCTGCCCATCCCCAGAGCAAGGCCAAGAGCAGCCAGGTCCAGGAAATGTCCAGGATGAGAGTGGTTACCTCTGTCCCTCCCTCCACACATGCAAGCCACCGGCCTCACAGCAGATGGGCCCCGGTGGGTGTGCAATCTCCACCAGCTGTCCCTACTGGGGCATCCCCGCTCTTCCCAATGCTAACACCCCGAAGGCCACCCTCCCTCAGGGGCCCCATGGATGAGGGGAGGAGGGCCCTGTTCAAAGAGGGCTCTGGGCACTGGAGGTGGCAGGTGGGCAGCATCAGGCACGTGGCATCGTGCCCAGGCCAGGGCAGCCCTTGGATGGCTCCTCACAGACCAGGGTGTGGGCTGCTGAGCCCCAAGACCCCCAAGGGCGTCACAAGCACTCTCCGTTTTCTCGCTGCCCAGGGGCATCTCTGAGCCCACACTTGGGTGAGAAAGCCGGGTGCACAGTGAGTTAACATTTGCTCCAAATGCCCCGTGCGAGAACCAGTCCCTCCCCAGGCCCTGCCTGGCCCCCGCACTCCCTGAGGACAGTCCAGGGCCCCCAGTTCCCTTAGAAGTGAGTCCTCCCTCCTGGTGCAGGTTATGGCTGGGGGCTTTTTTAAAAGCCCAGAGCAACTCCATCAAGAAACATGGAGTAGGAGTCCACCCCTACTTTACAGACAGGAGAAGGGAGACTCGGAGAGGGACAGTGCAGTTCAGGTTCAGGCCTTCCCACTCAGGCGAGACCTGTGCTGCCCAGGGGACAGAGCACCCTTGGGACAGGGGTTGGGGCTTCTCTGACCACCGACAAAGGGTCCCCCCTACCACAGTGCCCACACTACATCCACCCACCCCCTCTCCTCAACACTTAAAGCCAATCCTGTCACCTGCTTCTTTTAAAACCCTTCTTTTAAGTGCCCTAGGTTTGCACTTAGCAAAAATGACACTCCCCACGGGCTGCAGGCTCCTTCAGCCCGGCTGGCGCTATATCACTGCCCCTCAGACCTGGGGCCACCACCCGCTCCCTGGGCTTCCCCACGTGTAGGTGGTGTTTCTGGGGCTCAGAGGGGCCCTCTGCACTAGCCTGTGTCCCTGGGGGACAGGAGTGCTCACTGCTGTGTCTCAGTGATGACACACAGTAGGTGCTCAATCAACATTTGTCGGATGAGGGGACTTGTGACAAGGAGATGGGATAACAGATGACCTCAGTGAACTGCCATCACCAGGCAGGGAAACTGTGGCCAGGACAAGGAGCAGAGTGACCTTTGAGGGGCAGGAGCTGAGCACCAAGGAAGAGACAGGTCATGCGGGGGCCAGAGTGAGGTTGGGGGTCAGCATGGGTCCCCCAGGGACCCTGCCTGTCCAAGCCCACTCCCAAGCTGATGCCCCACTCACTGATGGGTCCCTTCGCAGGGTCCTTCGGGGAGGGCTAGTCCCTCAGCAGACAGCGCAGCCCAGGCCGGCCCCACCCCCCTACCCCCTCAGGCCAGCACTCACTGTCCTTGTCGGTAGGTGGCTGCAGGGAGTAGAGGACACCTTGGGGGCCATTTGGAGGGAGGCCTGGGCTGCCTGCTGGGCCGGGGGGGCCTGGGGGCCCGGGGCGCCCCATCTCTCCAGGAAGCCCGCGGGGCCCTGGGGGCCCCAGGAGGCCTGCAATGGGGAGAAGAGAAGTCACATGAGAGCTGGGCCCAGCGGCCAACATTACTGACAGCAAACGGGCCCTAAAGGGAACAGGGTTGGCAAGGGTCAGTGGTGGCCTCTAGACCATGGTCTCCCTGGAGGGCTGTCTTGGAATGTAAGTGAAATGGCTTCCCCCTTCCCGGCCCCATGCAGGGGGTCTGCTGGGGCAGCTGCGTGACAGGGACAAGGGAGGCAGGGACGACTCTAGCTGGATGCCCTCTGACCCCTCCAGGGACTTTAGCTCTGAGGCAGGAGCACCAAGGGTGTCAGCCAGCCTGACGAGGGGTCACTCTCCTAGGGGAATCAGAGTCCAGTGCTCCCTGGGTGTATTTACATGACGAGAACACCCTCCAGCCCCTGGCAGCCCCACCCCCACGCAGGCACCCACAGCTCCAGAGCCTTCTCTTCCTCCTGCAGCCCAGGGTGAGACCAGGCCCTAAGGTAGCTGTGATGGGCAGAAGTCAGGACGCTGGTGGGTGTATGAGATGACCCGTCTGCTTAGAGAGGGGAGAAGCCCCAGTCCCCGTTCCCCAGGAGACAAAAGACAAAGCCAGTGTCCTTACCGGGAGGCCCTGCTGGGCCCTTCTCTCCTGCCTGGCCCCGGTCACCTTTGGAGCCTGGGGGTCCTGCAGGCCCTGGTGGGCCTGTCTGCCCAGGGGGCCCTGGGGAGAGAATGAGATGAGGCCTGAGAACGCTGTGGGCTGAGCTGGTGGCTCCGGGCCCGGCCATCCGTGTCGTCCGCACGGATCTGCACCCAGCAGCCTTGTCCACCTGAGGCTCCCAAGTACACAAAGGGACCACGGTCATCTTGTCATCCACTACAGCTCACACACCACCTGCACCTATTACCCTCTATGAGCTCAAGCACTGCTTTTGTTTCCTTTTGGCGGGTGGAGAAACTGAGGCTCCAAAAGGTGCAGTCTCTCCCTCAGGATCCCAGAGCCAGGCTGTAGATGAGGGAGGTCCCCTCTCTCCACAGTCTTCTTTCTGTCTCCCTGCGCAGAGTTGGGAACGGGGCTTGTGGCAAGGAACTCCCTCTAAGTCCTCCTCGGAGACTCCAGGAAGCCCCAAGGGACACGCCTGCCCACCTCCAGGGTCTCTGGGCCCCAAGGATGAGTGAGGGGGCAGAGAGATGAGAGGCCTGCCGTGTGGCCTGGGGACAGCCCCTTCTCCCTCGGGAACGCCTGGAGAGGGTGTTTGAAAAGACTTGCTGGACTGACGGAGGGACCTGTGCAGGCTCTTAACACCCTTTCCTCTCCGTCTGCGGTCCAGGACCCGGGAGGAAGGGCTCCGCAGGCTGCTGCTATGGGAAGACTCCACCTGTTCTCTGGGATTCCGGGAGGAAGCTGAGTTGGTCACCATTTGTAGGGTTTGTTCGCCACCCGATGGCCGTTCCTTGGAACTGCACATTCCCTCAGAAGGAGCAAGGTCTGGCGGGAGAGACCCAGATCTCCTCCCAGCCTTCCCCTCCCACCACCCACAGGTCGGGACCTGGGTCCTCCCCAGCCTAGGCTGGGGAGCCTCCTTCTTCACTCTTCGAGAAGGATTTGAAGAACATGGGTGTGGTGCAGCCCTCTGGGGTGAGACCTTGGGAACAGTGGCTAGAGCAGTGGGTCAGGGGACCCAGTGGGAGAGGCTCCGCCACACCCATGGCAACCTGAGCTCCCCCCTCCCCCTACAGCCTCAGCCCCTCAGAAGAGTGCAGAGTATCTGCTGCTCCCCAAGCCCCAGGACTGGCCACCGGAGGCCGACCCTCCTACTGCCTGGGTCGCCCAGCCACTCTGCTCCCACTCCTAACTGGACGGGCACATGCACAGGCGCAAACCGGGCAGAGGAGCAAGGGAGGGGCCGGGCACACGCTCGGAGCTGTGCAGGGGCAGTGCTAAGAAGCTGGGGGCCCCACTGGGAGAGAGGAGGGGAGGGAGACCATCGCCTCCTAAGGGCTCCAGTGGGACCCAGAATCATGGGGACAAAGAGCCCCGGGATCGCTGGCTAACCCAGGGGTCACTTCTCTGAGCCTCAGTTTCATCCTCTAACCCCAAGCTTTATGAGCTTACTGGAATGATGAGAGAGGCCATTGGTCCAGCCTGAGCGACATAGAAGTATTTACTCACTGGCACAGCAAGGACACTGGCCAGTGAGCAGGGACCCCAGCCTTAAACCCAAGTGCAGCCACACTGACGGGCGCCAGCTGACCTCCCAGGCAGGTAAAGGCCCCACACAGCACCTGGCGCGAGGTGGGCATCCAGCAATTTGAGCTGCTGTCACCAGTTACTATTGCTATTCACAGACTTAGGGGACAGAATTCTGACCCATGGATGGAAGCTGCAGAAAGTAAGTTTTATCCCTGACTCTAAAAAGTGGAGGGAAGGGAGAAAATAACAGGACAGCAGAGATCCTCCAACTCTAGGTGGAGAGTTTAGACAAGACGCCCCAGAAAGTGGTGGGAGACGGCTAGCTCCCCGTCCCTGGGGGTGTGCAGACAAGGGCTGCTGTACATTGACCCAACCAAGGGGTAGGCTGGGCTGAGGGCCTAAATGAAGACACTAAGGGGCATCAGGGCAGCTCACGAGGGCAGTAACTGGACTGTAGTACAATAAGGAATGGTGGGGACTGTGGCAAACTGCAGAGTTTGGACAAAATCTGAAGGGGCAGACATGACTTAGCTGCAGCCCATTGTTTCCAGGATGGACTGCCAGCCCGAAAGTCAAATCTTCCATTTTCCTAAGAGAAGCCAGAAATCCTGATTTTCATGTGATATCTCACAGTGTTTAAATGGTAGCTCATTTTTTTTAAATGTCATGTGGGCACGTCGGACCCAGAGGCCTGGTTGGTGGCCCACCTGTGGACCCCTGGGAGGCCACTCCTGGGCCCCTCTGGCTGGCTGAGCCCTCCCCTGTAGGCTGCACTCACCGGCTGGCCCCGTGGGCCTTCTCCGGGGCCCCGGGTGGGCGAGAGGGAGAGCGTCAGGGAGGAAGTCCTCATTCCAGGGTGGCGGGGTGCTTTGGGGGGCTGGCAGGTCATTGTTCGGGCTCGAGGGCCGCTCCGCTGCTTCCAGCAGGAGAACCTGGGCCAGAGATGGGCAGATGGTCAGGCCCGGGCTAAGCCAGGCACACATGGGGACAGGGATGGTCCCTGTGAGACCTTCAGCTGCCTGCTGCTGGCTTGGGTGGTCATCTTCCTCAGCAGGACCACAGCTTCCTTGCCAGAATGCTCCCCCTGCTTCTCTGCTTCCTATTTCAGGGCAGCCCTCCTGGACCTCGGGCCTGAGCAGGTCCCAGGTGGACACGTGCAGGCTCCTGTGCACTTCCTCTGGAGCGGCCACCACTGGGCCTGGAGACTGTGGTGGTTTGAGCAATGACCACGGCCACCTCCACCTCACTGCTCCTCTAAAGGGGGGGTTGGCGTGCCTGTCCCCCACGCTGCCTCGCTTGGAGCACAAACAGCACGGTCAGGGAGTGTTTGTGGGTGTGTGGGTGGGTGGGTGGACAGATGCAAGGGGGAGGGAGGAAAATAAGGAAAGGAAAAAGGTAGAGTGAGGGAGAAAGACAGAGAAAGAGAAAGAAAAAGAAGAAAGAAGGAGGGAGGGAGAGAGGGAGGGAGGGAGGGAAAGGGAAAGGGAAAGGAAAAGGAAGAAAAAACTAAATGGGCCTGGTTTGGTTCATGAATTTTAGTAGGAGCTCCAAGAAAACTAAAGGAGGCCGCGGTCACTCAGGGGCAGCCTGGAAAGCAGACTGTCTTCTCCCCTGCAGGGAATCGAGGGTCAAAGACTGTAAAGACCCAGGGCCTGGGCAAGGAAACTCCCTCCTTAATTCCCTTGAACTTGGAGCCAGGCCTCAGCGGCCTCAGCAAAGCCCTGCTGCCTCCAAAGAGGCCAGCAGGGGGCACTGCGTGCCCAGGATCAATGCAGGGTGGGTGGACAGGCACCCAGAACCTAGGTAGGCCCACCCAGGGAGTTGGGGTGGGGGGAGGATGAGGAGCTCCGGGGCCCTTCAGTGGTATTAAAGTCTGACGTTCTGCCGCCACTCCATGGTGTGTTCCTGGTCTTATGTCCCATCTGCCTGATGGGGAGGAATTAGTCTGGTGTCTCAAGTCCCCTCTAGCTCTTGGGAGCCTGCTGGAGTACTAGACACAGCCCACCCCCCTGCTGTGACTAAGGGGTCTGAGGCTGGGGCAGCGGGTGGTGAGGGTGGGCCTGCCTGGAGGGCCCACTGTTATCATGATCGGTTGCCCAAAGGCATGAAAACCCCACGCTGGGTCCAAACCCCCACCCTGCCCTATCCTGCACCCACTCCGACATCAGAGTCCTGGGGCCACCCTGGTATTCCACCTCCCGTTTTCTGGGCGGGTCAGGGCCTGTGCACTTGGCCTTCCCCAGGCCACACCCTAGGGCCCCTCAGCCTGTGGTCAGCCACAGCGTGTCCCCTCTGGCCTGTGGCCCCCGGCTCCACAGCAGCCTCTGGCCTTCCCTACTTCCACCTGCCCCCCTCCCCTCCTGGAGCTCCCCACCCCACCAGCACAGCAGGGAATGAAGGCCTCACACAGACAGAGCCCGACCAGGCCCTGCTCCGGGCCTCCCGAGTGCCCGCACAGTGCTGTTCAGCCTGCCCTGGCCTTCCTGGGCCTCAGCTTCGGCTCGTTCACTCTGCTCTGTTCCGGCCCTGAATGACCCCCAGGGCCCCTCCTGATTCAAGACTCCCCGCTCCAGCCTCTCATTCCTGCAGGACTCTCTGCCAGCCCCGCCCTTCCCTCACAAGGAAGACCCCGAGACACCAGGCCACCCCCTCCTCCCTACTGTCTATCTTACCCTTTGGGCAGAGTGGGGACCCCCTCTCCACCCTGCTACACTCGCTTTGTGCCAAAGCCAGCCAGAGCGAGTGGGCAATGCCACCAGCTGGGCCACCTGGAGTGGGCACCCCCCACCCCCGCTCTTGGTCTCCAGACCCCGGCACGGGATAAGTGCCACCTGATGGGGGTGCTCAGGCCCTGTGGCCATGCAGACTAGCTTGATCCTGGCTCTCCCATGTGGCTGCTGTGTGACCCTGTGCAAGCACCTAACCTCTGTGAGCCTCAGTTTTCCCATCAGCAAAACTGGGGTGATAACAAGCTGCCTTCACAGCACTTAGGCCTGAGCTGGGCTGGACTTTCTCAAGTGTGTGGCAAAGGGTCCTTGTGAGCAACCCCACCCCCACCAGTTCTGCAGTGTCCCTGGGCCTGGGTGACAGAGTCCCTGAAGACACTAGGGAACCAAGTGTCTCAGGGTCTCCATCTGTGCTGGAGGGCTGGGCTCCTGCCCTGTGAGCCTCTCGAGACGTTTCTGAGGCCCCCCCTATCTGATCCTCACAAGAGCCCATGAGACAGGAAGGGTCACGGTGGCCACATCGCAGGCAAGGTGGAAATAAAGGTTCAGAGACCACAAGTGACTCGCCCAAGGTTGCTCAGCGAGCAGACAGCAGGGCCCCATGTGGTGCCTCGTCCGCCTCTCCAAGCTGGGCCACAGCCTTGGCCTTGGAGGAGCTTCACAGAGGCAAGAAAAAGGGGACCAGCTGGCTCGGGTCACACAGCACCTTTGGGGTGGAACCTGGTCTTCTGACCCCAGAAACCCTACGGGGAAGCGAGGGTTACGATATTTGCCTCAGCCGCAGTTTTCACTGCGAAGCTGGATGGACATTCAGAGTCAGAGTCTCTGGGGCAGTGGAGGAGCTGGGGACAGGGGGAGAGCTGGCTGCCAGTGGCAGGTGATGGGGGACCCAGGACAGTGGGCATGAAGATGCGGGTGAGGAGTACAGGCAGGACCCGGGGCCTAGGGGAAGGGGGTGGGTGCAGGTGGGAGTGGCTCTCCCAATTTTGGCCTGGCTCCAAGGACAGTGAGATGGCCACCAGTCAAACAAGGGCATGGGAGAGGGCAGGACTGGAGTGAAGGTGACCCTGTGGGGGGTGGGTTCAGCTGCAGTGTCTCGGGGGGAACCGGCACATGGACATACTTAACAGGGAGTAGTCAGGGGCAGCTGGGATAGGTGCAGGGATCAAAGGGGGGCCTGACCGGGGCTCCTGGGGGCAGGTCCTGGCGCTCCCCTCTCGTGCCCTGGCTCCAGGCTCCCCTGAGGGGACCTGTCCCCACACGAGAGGCCTGACTCACTTTTTTCCAGGACACTTCCCACACAGACACAAGGCCCTTGGAGCCCACAGACCAGGGCAGAGGCGTGGCCACAGCCAAGTTAGCGTCAGCCTGGCGGGGGCCAAACCCTCCCGGCCTGGCCGTGGCCAGACCCCTGCAGAAACTGACCCCACCCTGCAGGGCATGAGCTCCCTCGGCAGATTGCAAAGGGTGTGGGGACTCGGCCCAAGAAAACCAGACCACGGCCTTCCAGGGCAGTGGCCCTAATGACGTCATTGTGGTCTGGCTGACTGGCACCAGACACCAGCGGCACGCCGAGGCTCCTGTGACCCTCATGCAGGGAAGTCCCCTTGGGCTCCCTCCCACTCCTTGTGGTCCATGAAGTCAGAGTGTAAACTGAGGGGGAGGAAAGGAGGGAAGGCAGAGAGCTTTTCCTTGCTGGGCTCTGCCTCTCCATCCCCCCGCAGCCATTCCAGCTGTCCCAGGAAGATGGTGGCAAGGGTTCCAAATCAGCTGCGGAGTCTGGGTCTTCCAGCAACTCAAGCGCCCTCAGTCAGCGACGATGGCGCCAGCCCTGATGGCTGTCTGGACCCCATCGCCTCTTCGCCCCTTGCTCCAGGACCCCGACTGCCCAGGGAAAGAAGCGGAATGGCCCAGGTACTCGTTTTCCCAGCTCCCGTGCAGCCAGGAGGTGGGCGTGTAGCCCTGGCCAATGAGATGTAATGGGTTTGTTGGGGGTACCGAGTGCTTTGGAACATGCCATCAGGACGTGATGCCTGGAGCTGCAGTCATCACTTTGTGATGAGTCATGGACCATCAGGACCGAAGGTGGACCGCTAATGAGGTGAAGGGGTAGGCTTCGAGAACGTGGGTTCTTGAGCCACCAAACCAATTCTAGAACTACCTGCTCCTGGACTTTTTGTTGAAGAAACAATAAGTATCCTTAAGGAGCGCCCTGCCAGTAGTTGGATTTCTGTTACACCCGGGGCCTTCCTCCCGACACACCAAAACAGGCTTTTTGTCTGAGAGAAGAGACAGCTCAGCTTTCAGGCCTCTGGGCTGCTGCCCTCCCCCCGTTGTCAGCTGCTGGAGTTGACTCCCGTCTGGGGTCTGGCTGCCTGACTCTGCCGTCACCGGACCCCAGCCTCTGGCCTGGCTGACCCCGGCTCCATGCTGTCTGATCCCTGCAGGCTCCCCTGACTTTGGTACAGTCCCTGGGGCTGCCGCACTGTCCTGACAACTTGCCCAAATTGCATCTCTCTCCTTACCCAGGCCACCGCCTCTCAAAGCCCTCTGACCCAGGCCCACACAACTCCTAGCGGCCCTGTCTCTCTAGGACACACTCGGGCATGAAGCAGGCAGGTGGGAATCTAGAAGGTGACCCAAACAAGGCACAGGGGCTGAGACAGGAGTCCTGCAGCCCTTACCTGGGGACCAAGAAGAAGGTGGGTTGCTGAACTGGGCTCCCACAAGGAAGGTGGTGTGACCACCTCTCTGCACTCCCCAGACCCAAGCTACCTCCCCCACTCCCCACCCAAGAGCCATCTGAGCTTCTGCCAGTACACCCACCTCAGAGCGACCCAGTGAGGTGCAGGGAAGTGACCCTGTCAACTCCTATTTCACTGGGCGGCAGAATGAGGCCTGGTACTAAGAAGGGACGTGCCAAGGCAGGGCTACTGCCGGGACAGGAACCGTGGCCCTGGCTCCTCTCACACATCCTGCCATCCCTCCCCCACTCCGCAAAGTCTGCAAGGGGGGTCATGATCCTCATGCTCAGGGCCAGAGAGCAAGCCTGGCCACCAGCCTGCTGCCCATGGCTGTGCTGCTGGGGCCAGTGCGAGGGAGATGTCAGGCTGGGAAGACGTGGGCAGGAATTGCTCGCGGCAGGAGGGCATGAGCAAGGGCCAGGTGGGCGGGGACAGTGTGCCAGTCCTCCCCCGGAGTTGTGACTTTTAACACCCCGAGGTGCTGGGCTGGGGCCAGGGCAGGCTGCGGGCCGAGGCTCTGCCAAACCACACAGAGGCTTCAGGTGCCTGGAAAATGTCCGTCAGGCAGCTGGCCCAGGGGCCCTGCCTTTTCTAGATTATTGGGTGCCAGAAATTCAGCCCAGCACCTGACCCCTCTAGGGCTGCCCCAGCCCCAGTTTGGCCCAGGTAGCAGCATCTGCTCCCTGAAGCCTTCCACCCCCATTCCCCAAAAGCCACTGGCCCTGTGAGGCTGGCACTTTAACCCATTCCACACCTGAGGAAGTGAGGCTTGGCTAAAGTCACCTAGCAGGTGGGTGGTGGTCCCATGTATGCCTGACTCCAGGTGACAGTCACTTGCAGCACCCGTCTGACCAGGCAGGTGCCCTCATCATCAAGCTCTCAAGGCAGGGGGCAAAGTCAAAGGCAAGGAGGGGTTAGCGAGGGTCAGGTGTGTGTGCATGTGTGTCCGTGTATGTGTATCTTTGTGTGTCCATGTATGCACATGTGTGCGCGCTCGTGTATCCGTGTGTATCTGTGTCCATGGTGGGGGTGGGGGTGTGTGTGTGTGTCCATGCATGCAGTGGGCATCTGCCTGTCAGGCTCTCCTGGGCCTGCTCTCAGGGTTCTTGCCTTGGGGGTACCTCAGCCCACCTCAGAGCGCTGTCCTCATTCCGGCCTCCCTGGTAACTGGCCATTATCGTACCACTTGCTGGTCGGACACCCTCTCCTGGGCTAAACCACCTGCCCCAGCTGGGAGCTCTGCCTCAGGCTCGGGTAAATCCAGCCTCCCAATGCTGGCTCTGCCCTGGGGCCAGGCGATCCCTCCCCCTGAAGTTTTGCTGCCCCAAGGGGTCTGTCCTCCCACAGGCCTAGCTCCTCTAGTCAGTCCTTTGACCTCTGGGGCTCTCAGGAGAGCAGCCCAGCTGGGGCATAGCCCATGGCCCCCCACTCCTTTGCCTCCTGCCTGCCTGTACCTGCCAAGGGCTTTCCCTGGCCATGAGTAAACTTGGGGGCAGACCAGAGTGACAGGCAACACCACCTACCAGACGCCTCACCCAGTGAGGGAGCAACATCCTGGCCCTTCGAGGGCGAGAGCACGTGCTCTGCCCATCTCCCAGAGGGGCACTCACAGGTAACCTGCCTGGCAACACCCTTCCCTGGCTTACTTCCTCTCTCTTCCCCACTGCCACCTGGGACCATTCCCAAAGAAATACTTATGCTATATCAAGTCCTTCAAGGGCTTCTGAGGTGACCTGCTCCTCCCCAGGTAGACAGGCTGAGGGCTGGCTAGTGCTGGCTCTTCTGTGCCCAGCCCCATGCCAGAGGCAGGGGAGGAGCCAGAGTTGGGGGCAGTACCGCTTTCTACTGAGGGGTCAACTTCTGGGCATCCAGTCTCCCAGCCCCCAAGGCCTGCACCAGACCAGCCTATGGGCTGACCCGGGCGGGACCTTCAGATTTCTTGTTCTTCCCACTCCCTTCCCCAACTCCAGGAGGCTGGCCGAGCTTAGGGAAGGCCACCCAGAGCCACCTAGGCCCCAGCAGCACCCAATCCCTGGGACCGGGCTGCACAGGCCTGCTGGGCTCCCTGAGGCTGGGGTTTCCCCAGCCACAGTCTGCAGGTGGCTGATGCACCCTCCCCGCAGCCAGCTCTCCGGGCCCAGGCTCCCCAGTCCGTCTGACCTTGGCCTCCAGCGTGATCAGTCTCTCACTCATGTCACTGAGCCGGGTACAGTTCATGCATTCTGAAAGAGAAGAGGATCTCAGGTGAGGGTGGAGTGTAGATTCCGGGGGAAGAGCAGCTCAGCCACCGGAATGGCTTCTGGATAAGCAGGCGGGGAAACCTTTGACTGGTTTCCTGGAAAACTCCTGCCCACCCATCAGGGCATTATCCTAAGCATCCACTCCAGCATGCGGCCTGTCTGACCTCTGAAACTCCTTTCTGAGCACCCGCAGCACATGGTACCATCCGTTTACTCTGCAGCGTGTCTGAGCCAGCACTGAGCCAGCAGCTAGATGCCTCATTAGCCTGTGAGCTTCAAGATGGCAGGGGTCTTTGTTTGTTTTGTTTGCCCATGAATCTCAGCACCTGGCACAAAAACACAGGATCTCAAAAGAATTGAGAGTTGATGAGTGAATAGTAAATGAGATGTGCTCCCTGACTTTGAGAATTATCGTCTCAAAGACACAGCTGGTAAGGTCCGTGCTGGAGCTTTAAGAACAGAAGATGCAAGAGAGCCTCGTAGGAGATGCCAAAACCAGTCTGAAGTGAGGGGTAGGTGGTCAGGAAGGGCATCCTGGAGGCAGTGGCATCTGAAATGAGGCCCGAGAGATATGCAGTGATTGGCCAGGTGAGGGAGTGGGGAAAGGCTGTTGGGAACTGCCCTGCCTGGTTTCAGGAGCTGTAACCCCCCCATGGCTAAGGCTGAGTGAGTGACCTTGTGACCCTAAGTCCCTAAGGAGACAAAGCTTATCTCCCTGGCAGGGGCGCTGCCTCTGCTCCTTTTACTTCACCCTGCCTGGCCCCCAATGCTTGGTCGGTTAGCCAATGACGGGTAAGATTCCTCAAGGGAGGGATGACCTAAGACAGGCACCATCATGGAGGGCCCCAGGGAAGGACTTGGGGGCTACAGAAAAGGGGTGATGGATCCTTGCCCCTTGGCTTTGACATAGCCTGAGTCCTCATTCTGTCTGTGAGAAGTCTCCTAATCTCCTGGCTGCCTTACTTCCCCTACCTGACTTAAGCCTGAAACAATGCCTTAAGCCTGAAATAATGCTGGAGGTAGGTTCAGCCCTGGGCTAGAAAGGGTGGATTCCCTAGGGCGATCAGGTCTAAGAAAGAATATGTAAAATACTGTGAAACCTACTCTGTTTAGAATGCTCTCAATTAAATGATAAGGGTCCAAGCAGGAAGTGAGTTTGTTTCCCAAAATTTTATGGCATTTTAGCTATCTGACCCTGTCTCAAAACAGGCCCTCAGAGTTCTTTGTGTGTTATCTATTGTTGGATCCTTACTGCCTGATAATGCTTAATGAGCTTTACATATACACCTTGTATTCCTATGCAAATTAAATCCAGTAAAAGCCTTTCAAGGTAAGGGTTGGCGTGCTCTCCTCTTGAGAGGGTGGCGGAGGCGCTGAGGCTTGCTCTCCCCTTGAGAGAGAAGTCGCACCGTCCCTTTTCCTCCACAGGACTTGGTGGTCCATGTAAATGTATTTCGTCTCATCCATATCACCGTGGACACTGCAGGCTGGTGTCCGAGTCAGAAGGCCAGGTTTAGCAGAGGGAAGAACGAGTGCTGAGGCCTGGAGGGGAACCAGCAACTGATAAAACTGCTTTTTCGTGCATGACCCGACTAGATGGAGCTAATCTGATCATTCATGGAGAAGCCAGAAATAGGGGTCCTTAATGGGAACCCGGCAGACTGGGAGCTGCAGCGGCACTAGCGAGCACTGCTGTCATAAAGCCGCCGTCATTGTTTGTGGAATATCTGAATGCATTTTTTTAAATTTTTTTTTTAAAGTAGAGAGGGAAGGTAGAGGGAGAGAGAGAGAGAGAAACATCAATGTGCGGTTGCTGAGGGACATGGCCTGCAACCTAGGCATGTGCCCTGACTGGGAATCGAACCTGCGATGCCTGGTTCGCAGCCCGCGCTCAATCCACTGAGCTACGCCAGCCACGGCTTCTGAATGCATTTTTAAAAGGCTATTGTGAGGGCATTATTTTGAAGTGATTTTTTAAAAGTTAACATTAAATCAATTGTAAATTAATTTAAATATATTGCCTTAAGGACCTACTAAAGAAAGTGCCACCAAATTTTAAGTAATCGCTGCCATGTCCTTGTCTAAAACACAATCAAGTTTGACTTAAATGTTTTCTCTAACAGTTGTCTTTGTTTTTCAATCTGATCTTTCTCTTGTTTTTTCTCACTGAGGAAGTGTTACCTTCCCTACTCATGGGGAAGTATCGACTTCATGGTAAGCATTCTAAAGCACTTCTGACTTGAATATTTTTGTACATTTTTATCAATTATTAAACCTATTCTACTAACAACAACAACAACAAAAAGTATGGGTCTGCTAGCCACCCGGCCAGATCCCAGCCCCCTGGGGGCCACCACTGCTGGAGCGGGGCCCCGGCACAGAGGCCGGGCAAGAAGAGCTCCTGAGGCCAATGGGCAGCTGCTGGAGTGGGTGAAAGTCATGGTTGGATTTGCGTTTTTGAAAGCTCACTCTGGCAGCAAAGTTTACAGGGGTGGTGGTGGAGGAGGGAGCCCGATTAGGAGACCAGCAATGGTCACCCCCCAGGCTCGAATCTCCCTGGGCTGTGATTATCTGCTTCCGTCTGCCTCCCCCTGAGAACCAGAGCTCACAATGAGGAAATAGGTGGTTCAAAGCTGTTCTAAATAGCTTCTATTGTTCTGCAAGTCAGGGGACACCTGAATTCTTCACTCAGTTCCAAGTGTAACCCTACGGGAACCATTCTGGTTAAACAGACGCAGACACACGAGAGGTCGTGGGTAACTCACTAGGTCCCACTGGGTGTGTGGAGGCCCCTGGGCTGCAGTGACGCTTGCGTGCCCACCAGCAGGGTCCAGAGGCCCCAGGACAGCCTGTCCTTGGAAAGGTCCCCTCTTTGTCACTGAAAGTAAATCCCTGTTCTAAAGTGGTGGTTGCTCTGTGAGAGGCCGGGGGTGGGGGTGGGGGGGTGACCAGGGTATCTACGGGCCATGGGAATAGGTGGTTCAGGCTGTGTCCTTCCCAGGGTGCCAGCCTCAGGGCCAGGAGGGCTGACACCCACTGCTTTCTGCCTGCCAGCCTTGTCTGGGTCCATGAGGCCTCCTGGCCCTCCCTGTTCCCTGGGCTGGGCCAGCCCGCAGTTTATAGGCACTTTTTAGGAAAAGAATGTCCCCTGCCCCCAAGAAACCTTGTCAGTGCCCTCACCACATAAAATAGATTACAAATGGAGGTGTAAACACTGAAACCCTAAAACGACCAGAAGAATGTACACAGTTGTCTGGCTCTGGGTCGGGGCACGACTTCACAAAGACCAGAGAAACGGGTGGTTTTTGGTTGAAAGGGGTGGGCGGGTTGAGGGGATTAAAGACACTCGGTTCCCTCTAGTTTCTTCTGGGAAAGGGATGGTAAGGAAAGGAAAAGGTTAGACCACAGAGCAAAGAGAGGGCAGAGGGGACCCTTTGCAGATGGGTGCTGCTGGTACATGAAGTGCAGCCAGGGGCCGGGGCCCAGCCTCTTTAATACACAGGGCACAGCCCTATCCAGGCTCCGTGCTCAGGCTGGGACAGCCGCAGGTGGGAGAGGGGAGGAGTTCTGCCTGGGCACAAGGACTCACCTGAGGAGAAAGGATTGCAGGTACTGACATTGGGGAACCCCCCCCCCCCGGGGAAATAGCTGAGGCCCCAAAAGGCCCCCAGTCAATAAGGCCAAACCCCAGGGAGAGAGTTCAAGGTGGCTCTAGTGCCCCTTTCTTAAATACAGACAGCCCAGCACTTCAGGGTGCCCAGGCCTTTGCAAGAAGTCTTTCATGGGGAAGACAGGTCAAAACAGAGAGGGTTCCATTTGTCTCTCCACCCACCCTCCACCCCATCCAACCACCCCACCACCACACAACCACACTCTCAGCCACCTGGAGGCACAGGGGGGCCCGTGAGCCCCTTGGCCACCTGCTACTGCTGACAGGGTGGGTGGCAGGGCAGTGAGAGTGAGGGTGCCTGCCCTCGGAGCAAAGGCCTGAGCAGCCACGTCTTGTGGGGAGCAGGCTGCTTGAGCCCCAGCTCCCCAACCCCTGCACCAGGAGGGCACACCCCTGCCCGGGGCAGCAGGAACAGCAAGGGGAGGGTGGATGTGGGTAAGTTGTAAATCAGAGCCCCAGCCCCACCCAGGGAACAGTTCAGCGGTGTTTACAGACTTTGAACGGAGGGTTTCCAGGGCCTGAGGCAACAAACAGGACTCCCTGCAGGGGGGAAGGTCAGCAGAGGGAGGGGCCCCTCGGGCCCTTGCGGGAACCTATTTCTGGAAAGTGTACTGGGCCCAGGCCCAGTTTGCTCTGGCACCAAGAGCCCTGTTTGGCAAGTGAGGAGCTGCTTGGCTGCTGGTGGGCACAGGGGGTCCAGCTCCCCAGCCACCGAGAGGCCCAGGAGGCCCAGCCAACGAGCAGGGAGGGGTGAGTGTGTCAGCCTGGCCTCCCTGTGCCACCTGCCCTGGCAGGCGCTCTGAGACCAGGAGGCTTTTATGGTTCCCCTGGCATTCTGTCATGAACAGGCAATTAAATTACATTTGTTTAACTTTCTGTAATTATTCATGGAGCAGTGGAAACATGGAAACGGCATGATGGGACTGACTGGCTCTGGCTGGACCAGGCCCTGCTTGCCCAGCTCCAGGCCTTGGTTTTCCCTGGCTGAGACGAGGGCTCTAACTTCCTGGGATTCTACAGACTCCCGTGTCCCCAGTCCTCTCCACACAGGCCCACGGGCACCGGCCTGCACATTTCCTGGTGTCTAGGACACAGGTGCAGAAACTTTTGTCATAAAATCTTTGCCAGTATGTGTATATCAGAAGTGTGGATGTGCCAGACATACCTGTGTGTGTGTGTGTGTGTGTGCGCGCGCGCACGCATGCATGCGTGTGTGCGTGTGTGTGCAAGAGAGAGAGAGACTGAGACTAACTCCTTGGTGTGGTCAGTGGAAAGGGGACTCTGTAGAGACCACTAACTCACTATGTGGCTTGAGAGGCCCTCACTTCGCCTCTCTGCACCTCAGTTTCCCCCTTTGCAACAGGGGTTTGCACAGGGTCTGCTCCAAGGCCCTCAGAATCCTGCACTTCTTGCTCTTGCCACCTGCACCCTTGCCCTGGGCTCTCTCGGCTGGGCTCTGCTCACCTCCAGCAAGAAGGCAGTCACCATCCACCTGCCGTCTGCCTTTGACCAGCAGTGCAGTGGTGACACTCCACACCCAGAGTCCAGGGCCGCCTCCGGAACGAGGCTGACGCCCCAGCCCTGGCCCCTGAGAGGGGCTTCACCCCTAGGGCAGGGTTGACTGCACCAGAGGAGTCTAAAGAGGCAGGGGGAGCCCACCGCGAGCCTTGGGCTATGAGACCCCAACAGGGAGAACCAGGGCACATGGGTGGTCCTGTCCTCAGAAACCCAGCTCCCTCTGTGAGAGGTCTTAGAGAAGGGTCTGCAGGGAGGGGACATGTGCAGGGTGGATGTCATTGGAAGGCCAGCCCAACATGGCCCAGCTGAAGGAGATCCTTTAAAATCCCCTTGGGACCATTCACCTTAGCCAAGACTCTTAGGCCCCATTAGAAGAAATTTCCAAGGAGGTCAGTGGAGTCAGATATTGTGGGGAAAGGGGCAGGACAGGCCAGGTAGGTTGGTCACAAATGATCACAGGGGACAACAGGGACAAGGAGGTCCCGAGTGGCCTGTTTCTTAGGTGGGGCAAGAGATGGGCTGGGCCAGCACAAATCCATGTGGCACTTTCCTGGCTCACTACACACAGGGTCAGCCCTGCTCCTCCCAAGAGGGTTAGCCTGGGGCCACACCTGCTTCCAGTGCCTCCTTTGTCCCCTCTGGGGCCTGGAGGTCAGTGAAGACCCTCCTCCACTGGTGAAACTTTGGTCAGCTCTCTCTCTGTCAGAAATGCTGAACAGTTCCCACTGCTCTCGGGAAAATGTCCTTGACTTAGCTAGGCTTACGGCCTGCACTGGTCTCTCTGCCTTGCACTCTCACCGCCACACCCCCATCCAGGCCAGGCCAACTGCCTCTGACTGCCAGGACACACCACCGGGGCTTTCCCCAAAGCCCACAGCCTCTCTCCAGTCTTTAAGTCAGAAGTGCTGTTTTAAGGAGAGATTTTCTGGCTAAGATTCTATACCCAGCTCAACTATCCCTCAAAGTTTGAGGGGAGAACAAAGGCATTTGTAGACATGCATGGTCCCAGTGTTTGTACTCCAGGCACCCCCTCCCCAGGAAGGTGTTGAGGGACATGCTCTGTCAAAACAAAGGAGAAAACAAGAGAAAGTACCCGAAACAAAAACAAGTTCAACACAGGAGAGAGACAAAGGGATATCCCAAGAAGGGACATGAAGGAATGACAGTGTGCGGTAGGCTGGAGTGGAAACCCAACTACACTGGACCAAGAGACAGGTGGTTCTAGAAGGGAGAGAGCCCCTGATGTGTGAATGTGAGGAAGAGAGAACTAAACTTCTTTTGGAAAATCTGGGGTGAATCAGTGATGTTCCAAGTGATACACCTCTATGTTATGGCTTAAAAAAACTAAGCAAGAAAAATTAATTATTAATTTTCAGAAAAATGAAAAGTCTAAAGCAAAGAGAAGTACCTTGGTATACTACCTGCACCAGCATTTGCTTTGTTATAACACTGTTCATTGCCTACTGATCTAACTCAAACTGTGAAACAATTATCCCAGAGCTGGGCAGGAGGAGGGGGCCTGGAAGATGGATCGGGGGAACGAAAGCACCAGAGCCCTCACAGGAGGAAGTCAACAGAGAGTCTCTAGGATTAAAAACCATGAGAAACAGCAATGTGTCGATGTCAGTCAGCACTATGGAGGTAAGTACCGCCTCCACCCCCCCAAAAAGTACTTGACTAAAGGGATGAAAATCAGGAGTAAAGAGGGGAACAAGGACTGCTCTTCCTCACTGTAAGCCTTAAGGACTGTTTGCCTTTTTAAAAACACATTTAATATGCACAATATAATCAAATGTTTAACTGGGTAAAGACATGAGGTGTGCTCGTGACGCGATGTCAGAAATACACAGAATTGCATCTGTATCCTGTTTATAATTACATAAAAAGCAAACGGTCAAGGAATGGAACCTGGAAACGTGGAAATAGTTGCAGTGGTAGGATTATGGGTGTTGTCCTCATTTTTATAAAATTTCTGGGGGGTAGTTTATTCTTTTGGCTCAGTTTCTGGATCTAAAAATGTGGCCAACCTTCCCTACCTAGATGGGGTTGCTGTGGAGGTGGGAAAACCGAGGGGCAGTGGTGTCAGCCTACCCTGGTCCCTTTGTCCCAGCCTCCGACACCCAGCCCCTGGGCCCCTGGCTTTTTCATCTCCCCCAGCGCTCAGCTCCTGGCTTGGCCGCCCCACCCCTCTGGGCCACTACCATGCTGAGAGCAGCTCCCTGCCCATGTGGGGCTGGTGGCCTCTGCTCCACTCTGCATGAGCCCACCTCTGGTTCCACACAATAGCAGGCACACAGTAGGCTCTTAACATCCATGGACTGAATAGTTCTTACACTCTGCACAGAGCGAAAGACCTTGAAAATCATTCAGACATAGGGAAACCAAGGCCCAGAGAGGAAAGGGAGTTGGCCAAGTTCATGGCCTCATGGCAGATGAGCCACCCCAGGTCTGCTCCCTCCGTCTAGGGCCCAACCCTTGACCACAGACCGTGAGCCCATCCTCAGTTCACTGGGGGCTTCCTGCATTATGAGAGATCTGCATGGGTCCTGAAGGTGAAGAACGTAAAGATCTGGCCCCACTGCCAAGCCAGAACCTCTGCAAAGTCGCTGAACATCAAGTCTCAGTTTGTTCATCAATAAAATGGGCCTGACACTCTTCCTGACCCACCCCTGAGAAATGTGACGGTCTCAGAAGAGATCCGTGGGAATACACACCACGAAGTGTACAAGGGGAACAGCTCGGGGGCTCACATTTCTGGCCTGGGGCGAGAGGGGCCAGCCCCCCCACACCCATGGCCCCTGAGGGTTAGCAGCCCTGAGACTGACGGCTGACGGGAGGCTGGAGCCCGTGCGGCTGCACTTGGTGCGTCAGCCTGGCTGGGCCCCAGCCCTTCGTCCACCAAACTCTGGGCCCACGGTGCTGTGAGGGCATTTTGTAGGTGTGGTTAACGTCTACGAACAGTTGGCTTGAAGTAAAGGAGATTATCCTGAACGACACAAGTAGACCTCGTCTAATCAGTTAAAGGTATTAAGACCAAAAACTGAGGCTTCCTAGAGCAATAGGATTTCTGCTTCAAGACTGCATCAGCAAATCCTCCCTGCGTTTCCAGCCTGCTGCTGGCCTTGCCAGCCCCCACACCTGCACAAGCCAACTCCTTAATACGTGTCTACAGAGATAGCTTGGTAAATAAACACGTGTAGAGATACAGACACACACATCTTACTGCTCCGTTTCTCTGAGGAGCCTGAATGATACAGGCCTACCCACAAAGAGGTCCTAACCAGACACGTCGACCGGGGCAGCTCCTCCCGGACTCTTACGAGGGTTCCGTGATTCAGCTCCGGCTGTCTTAAAGATAGTGCTGTCAGACTTAGCAAAGGAAAACACAAAATTTTAGCAACCTGCTTAGTACTTCGTTCCTTCTACAGATATACTTTCTCTGTGACAAGGACCCAGGGATAAGTGGCCTCTGGACGTGTGAGCGACCATGCTGAGGGCCAGGGCCGGTCTGTGTGCCTCTCAGGTGCAGGGTGGGGCCAATCCCAGCTAGGGGAGATCAAGAGGGCTTCCTGAGGAGGTGGACCTGAGCCTGGACAGCTGCTAGTAAAACATTTGCTGAGCACGTGCTCTGGGAATGACCTTGGCCTAAGCCCTTTACACCTGTTCTTTCTATGTAAGCCACTTAGCAGCCCTGAGGCAGGCGCTAGATTGTTATCCCACTTTGCAGGTGGGAAAAGTGAGGCACAGTGAGGTCAGGCAAATTTGTTGGAAGTCTTCCAGCTAGAAACTGACCCGAAGCACATACTCCACTCTTAATCCCTGAACTACTTAAGGTCTGACCCAACGGTGCTGGTGTTCACCGCACACCTGCCCCACTCAGGCCCCGTGCTAGGGCTCTGCATGTCTGACACTCAAAGCCCTTGCATCAGCCCATAAGGGACCCTGTTGTCCCTCCCGCCTGCAGGGGAGGAAGCAGATGGATGGTGATGATCCCAGAGCCCAACAGGAACCGTACAAACAGGTGCCAGAGTCTCCTCCTGGCCCCCCACTGCTCACCTTTACGAGATTCTGCCTGACCTCACACTGGCAGTCTGCCCAAACTGACCTCACTCGGGCCCCTACTTAAGCTTCTGTAACAGGTAGGAATCCAATTAGCCATGAGGACTGGAGACAGCTAGGGGGTGGGGGGAGCAAGCCAGCTGCAGGCTGGATTTGCAGAGGCTTCACGGGGCTCCTGGGGCAACCAGGGCATGAGAATTCTAGATTTCTGCACCCCTGGTGTCTCCAGTTCAGCCTGTAGCTCTAAGATGCCCTCTGGGCTCTGAGCCCAGCTCCATGGGTAGCAGAGAGGCCCTGTGCCTGGAAAGCTACCTTCCTGTCCAGTGAACTCTAGAGAGCCACGTGTCCAGGTCATCACAGATTGGATCTCTCTAAGCCACATACCCCAAAAGGAAGGGTAAAGAAAGTAAGGTCAGGCTGAAGGTAGGGGCCCTGCCCTGTGCCTCCCTTATGCTCCCCAACACATACCGGAGCAATGGACCCCATCGGGGGCCAGGGAGCCTGCTGGTCGGACAGAGCTGTGGCTGCCGGCCAGGCCCAGCCTTAAGGCTTGTGGACCGAACAGAATAATTAAATTCCATCCTTTTCTATGTCAGAGATCACAAAGAAGGCAAGATTATTCAGGAACTTCTGCCAAGCCTTTTATTGAAGAGTAACTTGAGTTCCTGCTTGGAGAGGGGCAGCCTCACAGGGTGTCTTCACTGCAGAAACCCCAGTCCCCAAAGGCTGGCTGAGAAGCACTGAAGCTTCTCAGATGCAGTGGTTGTTGGCTGCCTCCACCCCCATGGCTGGCACCCTCACCAGCAGCCCCCGGACTGTGGAACTTTCTGGCAGTGTTCAGAAACACTGGGGAAAAGGGATAACTAGTGAGTGAAACCAGTTCACCAGTGTTTATCATGCACGTAGTGGATGAGAGACAGAACCACCCTTCCTTCCTTGCCAGTGAGGAGGATGAAACTCAGAGAGGTTCAGCAATATACTCGAGGTCACACAGACTGCGGATTAAAGGCCAGAATCAGAACCCAGGTTTCCCTTCCCATGAGGCCGTGGCGGGCTGAGCTAGGTGCCCTAGCCAGGGCAGCGGCCTCCACTGTGATGTGAAGGCAGAGACTGCACCCCAGCGGGGCCTGGGCAAAGCCTAAGGCTTCTCAGTACATGGCCACGGCCCTAGGGTCAGGCGGCAAACACCAGGCCCTCGGGCCGAATCCAGCCCTCCACCTTATTTCTACCTGGCGGCAGCACTGAGCTCTCAGTTAACAGTTAAGGAGTAGTTACATTTATACAGTCCTAAAATTACACTCGGCCCTTTGAAGGCAACCGCAAGGCTGATGTGGCCGCCCATGAAAATGAGTTTGACACCCCAGCCCTAGGGGCTCTGCTGGCCTGGCTCACTCAGTCTGTCTTTCTCCCTCTGTACCTCCAGATCTAGCCCTGAGTTCAAAATCTAAAGAGCAACTATTAGAATTATTAAATTAATTTAGCAAGGTTACTAAAATACAGTTTACAAAAATCAACCATATTCCTATATACTGGTGATAAACAGAAAAATAAAAATTTAATATGCCATTCACAAAAGCATCATTATCGAGAAATAAATCTACTGAAAACCATAAAACCACACTGAGGGGAATGAAAGGAATAAATAAACGGTAAGGTACACTCCGTTCACTGTTTGGAAGACCCAAAGATGATACTTCTCCCCAGTTGACCTTCAGAGTGACTGCAATCCCACTCAGAACCTCAGAGGGGTGTGTGTGTGTGTGTTGAAGAGTGGATTCCAAAATGTACATGAAAATGCAAAGGTCTAAGAATAGCCAAGGCCACCTTGAAGATACAGAGAATAATGTCCCTGTTATTGTCCCTGTTATAGGTGGGGGTGTGCAGGAGGCCCACCCCGGTAGACAGAATAGGTGGCACAGGGGCGGCGCACTGTCAGAATTGAGCCCCACTGCACGAGTGCAGTGACGAAGGCACTGTGTGGTCGGTTCGTGCCCCGCAGCCTCCCCGCAGGAGGAGGAGGCGCAGACGCAGCGCAGGGGAGAAAGGCGAGGCTCTTCAGTGAGCAGGGCTGGGGTGAGCGAACATCTCAATGGAAAAGGAGAGTAAAAGAGTTGGATCCTAAGGCACACAGCACGTGACAGTCCATTCAAGGTGGGTTGTAGATCTAAACATAAAAGATGAAGCAACATGGCCTTTAGAAGGAAACCCAGGCGACCCACCGCCTCCACAACCTCGGGACAGACAAGGCGTTCTCGGACAGGACACAGAAAGCAGCAACATTAAAGAAGTCTTTGATAAGGGGACTGCATTAAAGTTAAGAATTTCTTTTCATCAGAAGACACCAGTAGGAGAACAAAGGGGCCTATCACCAAGAGGATTCTTGGAATACTTATCTCCACAAAATGAGATATCCTCCTGGCCAACGGTCACGTGCAGGTGGGCTCAACTCGGCCCACGAGGAAATGCAAATTAAACCACAACACGACACGCCCACACGCCCACCAGAATAGCTGACATTAAAAAGACTACCACCACCAAGTGCTACATAAACATCGAATGGGAGCCCCTGGGACTCCCACACAGTGTAAATGCAGTACCTGTGGTATAGCCACTTAAAACACCATTTGCCGTTGCTAACAAGGCTGGTTAGAAGCCACTCCGTGACCCAGCAATGCCACGCCCAGATACAAATCCGACCGAATGAATAAATGTGATCACCAAAAGCTACGTATGGAAATGTTCAAGCAGCATTGGCCACAGTAACCAGAAATTATAAATAACCCCAATTCCCATGATGGGTGACTAGATAGATAACCAGAGTAGCCATAAACTGGAACACGACAGTTTAAGTGTGCACAAGCCACATGGGTGAGCCTCACAGGGATACTGCTGGGTTTCCCGGATGTCACACCCAAAGGGCACACACTGTGTGACTCCGTTTCTCAAAAGCTCCCACATGGGCAAAACAGCGCTAAGGGGCTGGCACTCACAGTGGTTTTCTCAGGGAGGGCAATTACTGCAAGATGCCGGAGGAGGGCTTCTAAGATGATGAAAATGTTCTTTCTTGGTGTGGGTGCCAGTTCCTAGGTACAGTCAGTTTGTGAAAAACATGAGCTGTTCTCCTGCTCATTCTGAACCACCAATCTGACATGTCACCCTCTCATGCTCCTTGTCACCCTGAGGGAAAACCCTACCAGTGAGGGCTGCTTGCTGTGCTCTGAGCACCTCACTTTTCCAGGCCTTTGGACTTTGCCTGACTTATCTCATTTAGAAATGGTTCCCAGCCCTTCTCATTGATAAGCTAACTCCTTCTTAAGTACCACCTCCTCCAGGAAGCCTTCCTTGACCACTCCGGATGGGATGACTTTTTGGGTATCCCTCTTCCATGTGGGTTGTGAAACCCTTGAGAGCAGGGACCACGTGTCAGCCATTCTTGTATTCTAAAATAATGGGGGGAGGCATATTGCGCTGTCATGTGGGGCTGCAAATATGCTCATGTGTACCCTCGGGAGGTGCCTTTGTGGGGTGGGGGTGTGCAGGAGGCCCACCCCGGAAGACCTCAGGGGACCAGGAAGGGAAGACGGACTGCTGTCCTGCAGGGGAGGTGTGCGCCCAGGGCATCTGCCCCGCGTGCCCTGGCAGGCCGCTCCACGCCAGGAGCTTCCTCACTGTGCACCGGAAGTGCCGCAGTCCCCAAGCAGCTGCTTTCCATTTCCACCCAGGCCGGAAAAAGTGGAAGGGGCTTAAGGTAGAGATTAGGAAGATGTTTTAATGCTGAAGTTTGTTACATTCTGGCTTGAGTCACCATGGGAGGGGAGGAAGGGAGGAAATGTTCTCTTCCGATTTCACAAGAGCAGAGTATCTGGCCCATGTGGAGCGATGCAGGTCATAACAATGATCAAAAGGAGAAGATGTGGCCTTACATTCAGGGAGCACTCACCGTGTGCCAGACATTGTTGGAAAGGCTGGACCCATGCCGATGCACTGGTTTTCGTGTAAATTCATCTAATTCCCACAATAACCCAACGTAGTAGGGACCACTATTACCTCCATTTTATAGATGTGCAAACCAAAGCACAGAGAGGTTAAGTAACTTGCCCAGAGTTACACAGCTGGTAAGAGACAGTCTGGATTCAAACTGAGGCAGTCGAGGGTTGGGGGGAGGGTCTGGCTCTACACCAGCACCCCAGCTGGCCTCAGGAACTGGCCTGACATTCCAGAGGGCTCTGCCCTGATGGTTCCTCCCTGCTCCAGCACCCGCCCCCCACACACACACCCGCTGTCCTCTGCACTTCCTGCCCCCACACAACAGGCTGTGGGATGGGCTCCACAGCCCTTGCCCAGATGTCGTTCTGGCCCCTAGCCCCAGTTGAGGGCACTGTGGCATTTCCTTTCTGAAACATAATGTCTTCACCTTCCGCTGGGAAACAGCAGGGATTAAAGAAATGCATTTCTTAAAGAAATGAGACCCCTCCCCAAAGTTAGCTGTGTCCCTTTGCTATATGGGATTGACACGTTCCCTTTGCCCCTCCCACCCGGAGGGCAGCTGGGCCCAAGTAAGAAGAAACCCAAGCTGGCAGTGGCATGGGGTGGGGCTTCAGCGGCAGAGGGTTTGGCACTTGGGGAGGGACCTCAGGGCAGCATCAGTGGCCCCAAGAGGGTCAGGGCACCACCAAAGGGTAAGGGATGCAGGCGGGGCTGAAGGTGGGGGTCTGAGGGTCTCAGGCGGTGCTCCTGGCGAGGCCTCCGAAAACAACTGTCTGGGCATGCAGGGCAGCACAACTGGGGAGAACGGGGGGCTCTGAGGACCCTCCGGGGCTGTAGGTGACAAAGGGCCAGTCCTCTGCCCAGTGGAGGCTTTTATGTTTGGACTGTTTTTGAGAGAATCTCATCTGAGAAGTACCCGATCACCCATCTTCTCAAGCAGAGATTTATAGTCGCCCCTTGTTCCAACCACTCACAGGGGCACCCCGGCGTGGAGGGCAGCTCACCCCTCAAGTGAATACCCCTCTCCACAGCAAACCCTCTCTCCACCCCCACCAACTGCCGGGCTTCCTGAGCCCTGGATTCCAGGTTCGGGTTTATGGAGTTCTCCAGCGTGTTGATACGAATCGCCTTCCGCAGGCGCTTTCTTTTCAGTTCCCACTGGCTGTTTGCAAACAAGAGCGGCGCTGCCTGGCTGCTTCTAGCTCTCTCCTGGGCATCACAGCTGTGCATCAGGAACCCTCACAAGAGCTACTTTGACTCCTCTCAACAAATGATGAAATGGGGGGCCTGGAGTGGTTATGAAGTTGCTCGGGCCCCACCGGCAGGAGCAGGACCCGCTCCGAAGCCTGCGTTCTCTCACGAATGATTCCCAGTGTCCGGTTGCTTTGGCTACTTCACAAGCAAAGGAGTCAGAACCCTACCATCGTAACAGCACCTGAGAAGGGAGGCTGAGCTTCAGTGCCTGGTCGCTGAGGTCCTCTGAGGCTGCCCAGGCCCTGTCGTGGCTGCATCACCTGCTGGACAGGTTGCCTGGAGGCAAGGATAACCTACCTCTGGACAGGTAAGTGGTAGTGGGCAATGGCAGGCAAGTGTTCTGGATGGACTGTGGGGTGGCTGTCCTTCAAACCGGCATGGCTGGGGTAAGTCCCCAGGAACCAATGGTGTGAGTGTGGAGGGCGAGAGCCCTGCAGGATAAAGTACTCCTGGGCCCTTGCTTGGGGACCGAGCGGTGTCCCCACAGTTGGGGGGATGAATAGATGAAGGCAGCTGTGCTACAATTTGCTCAGTGGAGTAGTTCAAGACTCCGAGTGCCCCTGAGGGCGTGAAGGGGATTTCATCACAACACAAATAAGTGATCCGGTCTCTGTAGACATTTGGAGTAATGAGGAACTGGGGGTGTCCTCTCTGCATACATTTTACCTTTCAGAGTTCAGTGATCCAGCTGCTTCTCTGCGGTGGATTTCTGGTGTTGTGAATCTGAAGTTACTGTTTGAAGCACTCTTAACTCTATCTTCCTCATCCAGAAGGAAATCATCAGTAACGTCTCCAGCATCCCACAGAGCGGGCAGGCAGCCTCACCTGGACCTGAAAGATGGCCAAGTCCAGCCCAGGGTGATGAGCGCTGTGAGTCTTGACCCACTTGGGCACACGGAGTCAGTGCTGCCATCGCTGAGTGTCACTGGGAAAGAATCTCTTTTAATAGGACTCCAAGGCCAAGGTCAAGGATCAGTGGCCAGAAAGCAAAGCTGGCTGAATAGGGTCCTCCAGACCATACATAGGAGGGGGCTGCACAACTCTGCCGGAGCCTTCTGGATCCCAGGGCCCTGTGAGGAGCACCCACAGCCTGGGACCCAGGGCGGAGCAGCCCCTCCGCAGCACCAGTTAAGGCTCAAAAGGGAGCGATGAACTCTCTCTCAGGGCAACAGGTGAGGTGCCCAGAAGGAGCAAGCAGGGGGCGGCATCTCTTTGGTCATTGGGCTTTCAGGTAGAAACGGTAGCAGAGTTTTAAGAACAAAAGACAAAGTCACTGGCCCACCCCAGGTGGCAGGACTGGACAGAGGGCAGAGGAGGAACCCTGGGAAAAGAGGAAGGAGGTCTGGGGAGCAGCTCTGCACCTTTCCCAGCATGCACCTAGGCCAAAGGTAAGGCGAAGGCCCCAGAGGTGCTCCAGGGAAGCTCCTTGTCTCCCCATCAGGCCATCTACCTTGTGATGGTTGTTTGGGGGAGCCAGGAGGTGAACGTGGGGCACTAGTGCTCTTACTGGGCCTCCAGAGCTCCCAATCAGAGGTCAGATCCCAGGCTGTAAGCACCACAGGCCTCACCTTGGGCTGGACAAGCACTCAGAGGGAGCAGCTCCCAAACGCTTTTCTAAAACAAAGTCTTTTTCCTACACACAATTGCCTTGGCAACCCAGACTGATAACCAATCAGAGAAGCTGCTCTGATTGCAGGGGATGGGAGCCCAGAGGTCCCAGCCGGCACCTCCTATCCGCTGGGCTCAAAGTGGGCAAAAGGAGGGCAGGTCTCGGTGCCCCCGACCCAGGTTCTCGGACACCTGAGGGAGCAGCATGTAAAGAGGCACGCCCCGCATCTCGAGGGGGTGCAACGCCCACAAAGAAGCCACCACCTGCCCCATGGCATTGGGCAGTCTGGGCTCAGCTCCCTCAGGCAGTATCTGGCGCTTACATACTCCTGGGCCTGGTCTGTCCCCTGCCTGCACTCTCTGCTCTCGGGGGCCACCATCCACTGGTCGGCTGCCCCCTCCACACCTCCTAGCCAGAGTAGGTCTGGCTGGAGCCCAGGCCCACCTGGTCACCCATTGAGACACAGTGGGAGAAGGCCGGGGAGGGGGATTAGGCAGATGAGAAACTCCTGACTCTCAGGTTCAGATCTGGACCTCGCCTTTGCCAGCAGGAGGAGGGTGCCACACAAATGAAGGACCACTCGATGGGGCCCCGTCTGCATTTCTCAGCCTGGAGGATCACTTGGACGTGATATGATTCTTTCTCAGAGACACGTCTCCCACCCCACCACCGCCTCCGGAATAGTTTAAAACACATCTGAGCAATACAAAGGTGTTCGCACAGGATTTACAGTGGTTGTCTACAGCTTAGGGCTTAGCCGCTTCTCTGCTCTACTCCCCCTTAAAGCCCAACACGCTGTGTGATCTTGGGGAAGTTACTTAATTCTGAACTTCAGTTGCTTTGCCCGCAAGACGGAAGTAATCAAGGCCACCTCCTCAGGCCCTGAGCTGGTTGGAGAGAACACAGGACTGGCACAGAGTGCATATCTGAGAGAGGGCAGCTGTTCTCTGCACTCTGTTGGAAGGCACGTCTCCCGCACAGCTGTGAAGACCAGGGGGCTTTTAGAGCTATCTCATCTGGCCCTTTCTTTTTACAGATTAGAGTTCTGGGGTGGTAAGTGCCACAGTCACACATTTGAGAAGGTGAATGAGCCAGAGCTGAAACCCAGTTGTGGGCATGCATCCAGCAGTCTTTTCACCCTCCTGGGGTGGGCATCTCATTACTCCCACTCAGTCATTTACACCATAGTGAGAATGAGCCCATACAATACCACTGAGGGCATAACTTTTACAAAACACTCTCCCATTCCCCTCTCCTGCTTCGAGAGCCTAGGAAGATAATATTATCTCCACAATTAAGGAGCGGGGAGAGATAACCCAGCCCAGAAAGGTGAAAGGTGGTCCTGGACACAGAAATGCTGACCCTGTTTGGCCAGCAGCTCCGTCTGTGTGCAGGTTTGAGGAAGGGGACAGGAAGCCCTCTGCTCTGGCACACAGTGTGGTCACTGGGTTAGGGCCCCTGTTGCCATGTTTTCCAGCACCCAGACAGGAGCATCAGGAGAAGCTTCTGCTCCATGAACAGGGCTGGCATCCATAGCGTCCTGTCCCAGGCTTCTGAGGACCTGGCTGGACTCACCAAGTGGCAGATGGGAGAAGACTCAGGCCAGAAGCAAAGCCCTTGCAGGAGAGGTGAAAGGACAGCCAAAGGTTGGCCTCGGCATCTGATGCCTGCTCCCTGCTCACAGCTGGGCTGGAGCGTGGGGCACGTGGAGCACCCCAATCGCCTCCCTTCAGCCTCTCTGAGCTTTAGGGATATAAAGGGGGTGGGCTCTGGGTGCAGATTCTCATGGGAGAGAGATCTGTCCAAATGTAAAAGAGGGGCAGTCCGATCCAGTTACCCCAGTTTTTTTCTCCCTCTCTCCTGCCCCCCAGCTCTGCAGACCAGACCCAGGCACTGCAGATGAGGCTCATCTGGCTGCCTGGGAGGAGGGCCCTGACAGGAGGAGAATCCAAGGAAGCAGGCAGGCAGACGCCAAGCGCCTGGGGTGGGGTGCAGGGTGGGGTTGGCAGGACTGGTAGAACCAAACACCACCACTTGGGGACTGCTCAGCGTCCGAACAGACACTAGTCCTGAAGGACAACAGGAGTCAGGGATGAGTCCCCCAAATGGAGCGGGGGCATCCTATCCCCTGCGTTCTCCAACACTACACTCCCAACCCTGGTGACGGGAAGCCTCAGTATCCCTGAAAGGCAGCCATTCAAGACTGCAAAAGTCTGCCAGTCTAGTGGGTATGAAATGCTATTTCACTGTGGTTTAAATCTGCATTTTCTGCATTGCTAATGAGGGTAAACATCTTTTCATTGTTTTTGAGCCATTTCTCTCCACTCCTACCCTGTGAAATGCCTGTTCGTGTTCTTGACTCATTTTTCCGTTAAATTGTTCTTTTTCATGTTGATTCACGGGAGTTCTTTGTGTGTTTCTGGTACCAGCCCTTTGTCAGGTTTGCGCATTACAAATGTCCTTCCAGTCTGTGGCTTGTATTTTTGGCTTGATAACATGCCTTTTGTCACTACAGAAGTTTTCCAACCTATTTACCTTCTGTTCCTTTAACTCAAGGTATTTCGTGAAGTCCCGATAGCTACCTCTGAAACTCATTCATGACTTTCAAGGGCCCCTTCTTGCTACTCACTCAGGCTGGGTGCCGTTGGCTGTGGGTCGGTAGCTGGTGTCTGCACAGCCAGAGGCTCCTTTCTCTGCCTGGTTGGCAGTTTTCATCAGGAATAGGTATTGAATTTTATCTCTTAAACTGTACATGAGCTGAATTACAAAAATACATTTTCTAAACTCTGCTTGGTCATGATCTATTACTTTTTTGTGTACTGCTGGGTTTGAGTAGCTAATATTTTATCTCATGGTTTTATTAAATTTGTTGGGGAAACACTGGTTAATAACATTATGTAAATTTCAGGTGTACAACTTTATAACACAACATTTGTACACGCCAGTGCGTGCTCACCACCAAAGTCTAATCTTCTGTCACCCTAAAGTTGACATCCTTAAGCTCTTTGTCTTCCCCCAACCCCTTCCCTTCTATTGTCTGTGAGTTTGATTGTTCATTCATCCACAGCTTTCTGTCTTATATCCCACATGAGTGAAATCCTATGGTTCTTGCCTTTTTCCATCTGACTTATTTCACTTAGCATGATGCTCTCAAGATCCATCCATATTGTCACACATGGCAATATTCACCTTTTTAATGGATGATAGTACTCCATTGTACAGAGACACCACCTCTTTAGTCAGTCATCCACGGATGGGCAGCTAGGTTGTTTCCAGGACTCGGCTACCTGAACAATGCCGCAATGAACATAGGGACACGTGCAACCTGATGAACGAGTGTTTTCACTTTTTTAGGTAGATACCCAGAAGACGGATTGCTGGGTCACATGGTAGCTCCGTTCTTCATTTTTTTTTTTAGGAATCTCCATTCTAATTTCCATGGTAACCGTTCCAGTTTACATTCCCACCATAGTGTGTGGGGTTCCCTTTTCTCCTCATCCTCTCCAATACTAGTTATTCCTTGTCTCATTGATAACAGCCATTCCAACAGGGGTGAGGTAGTATCTCATTGTGGTTTTGATTTGCATTTCCCCAGCGAGCACCTTTTTATATATCTGTTGGCGACTTGTATGTCTTCCTCGGAAGAGTGTCTGTTCGTGTCCTCTGCCCATTTTTAATTAGATTATTTGGCCTTTCTGTTGTTGGTATTTTATTTTAGATTTTTCGCCTGAATCATTAGTAACTCCAACCTGTAACCGACTTTGTAGCCATGGAGGTTGCGTCGGACTCAAGTCTGAGTCCAAACCTGTGGGGGGTGGAAGCCTAAGGCTTTGATTTCTCAGGTTTACTCCCCCATCCAGAGCCCAGGCGGACAAGCTTCCTCATCGCCTCTGCGAGCCAGGGGCGGGCTTCTCCTGTCACCTCTTTCACCAAGTCTCCCCCCTCACTCCTCGCAACCCTGGAGCTCTCACTCCCCCACCCCTCATTCCGGCTCAGGGGTAAACCTCAGTCCTGAGCGTCCGAGACCTCCCCTCCCCCACCCGCATCACCATGTCAGCAGCAGCAGAACCCGCTGTCCTCTTAGGTTTCCTGGCCCCTGCAGCTGGAAAGGGCCAAAGTGCCTGAACAGGTGCTCGGGCCTCCACCCTTGGCCCCTGCCATGGAGGGAAGGTGGAGAAGGAGCCGGCAGCCTCATCCTGCTTTTTTTTCAAGCTGAAGTTTTATTTAAAATGTAAACAAAATGATTCTTGAAAATGCTGATGAATAGAACAAAAGAATACAGAGCTCTGTTCCTACCAGTCGGCCAGCCTGTCAAAGTTCAGGGCGATGAAAAGCACGACGGTGCTGGCACGGTTTCTCAGTGCTCTCGAGCTAAGGGACGATCCGCGCCTGGACAGTGCAGAGTCGCGGGTGCGAGGCCCGGGCTCTCACCCTCACTGCACGTGAGCAAGAGCTCCCGCTCCTTGGCCAAAGCCAAACCTCTTGGGCCCAAAGTTCTCCACATAGCATACATGTATATTTATACACAAACACATTTATACATATAGTCACAAAAGAGGGCATGTGTGTGTCCCCAAGACCCTTTCCAACTCTGACGTCCAAGCTCTGAGTGGGCATGAGGTCTCTGATACTGGGATCTCACACACACATGCATGTGCACACAACACATATGTGCATTTGTCATTCACATACGAAACATGGAGGTCCCTTAAGCCTTCCCTATAGGTCATTCCAAGCTGAGACTTGACTCAAAAGCCCAGGGGTGAGACACCCCCCTCTCAGCTCCCCCGGCCTCTGGAAAGTGAGGGTCTGCAAGCCAGGCAGGAACAGCCGGCGGCCCCAGAGGAAGGTTGAGGCCGCATGTGAAGGACGGGGCAGGATTTCAGCCTCAGCTCCCAGAGTATTCCCCAGGTGGAAGCAACCCTGAAAAGTTCTGGAACACGATCCTTTCTAAGGAAGAAAGGCACTTACCACTGAGCAATATTTGCAACCATAGACAGTAAATGGCCTCCCATGTATTCATTTGGCAAGCACTGGCCATTACCTGGCCAGGACGCACTGCCCTGGGCGCTGGGGATGCCGGGCGTGAGAACACAGGCCCAGCCCTTGACAGCTCCACGCCCTGGGAGGGACAGCCCATAAGACCACTGTAACAGCAAGCCACGGAAGCCAAGGGACTGGGACAGGGTACTCAGGGCTGCCTGGGGGTGGTGGCATCAGAATATAAAGAACAAGTCAAAATTACTGGAAAGGGAAAGTGATAATTAGATAGTTTCCAAACCAAATTCGGTTGATAATTCCCCAGACTGAGGCTGTGAGTCCGAGGCCCCGGCTCAGGTCTGCCCAGGGCTCTGCCAGTTGTCTGACAGTCTCAAGCAGCAAGATCTGTCCCCAGCCCTCAGGCCCCTTTCCCAACACTCGGGGTTCATCTGAAAGGCCCAGCATTCCCTGTAGGCCCAGTGGGCTATACCACAGGTGACTGCTAGAGAACATTGAGACCAAACCAGAGAGGGAAAGGATTTTCCCCAGAACACCCAGCAGGTCAGGGGCAATGCTAAGCCAGGGTCTGGAGCCCACATGCCAGCGGCAGGACTCAGGCCTCTGAAAGTTCTTGATCCTGCATCCGTCTCAGCCTGGTCAGCGTTCCCCAGGCTGTTACCAGCTCTCTGAAGGGAAGTCTCAACTTCTCAAGACAAAAGACCCCCCGTCACCTGTGGTGTAAAGTACAAACCCCTCAGTCCTTCAAGGCCCTCAGTGTGGCCTCTGTGCCTCCCCAGCCTGTCTCCCCATCTCTCACCCTCCCCACAGTCTCCCTGCAGTTCCCAACAGACCTCGCTCTGCCCTGCCTCCTGGCCTCTGCACGCCACCCCTCCATGAGCAGAAGCAGCTGCCAGAAACCTCAAGAGGGAGGACACAGAAGCCCATGGCCTGTATGCCTATGTGTGAGCCTGTTGCGCGCATATGCTCATGCCTGTGTGTGTGGATGTGACACACTCCTGCTGGCCTGTGTGTGCACATCCACATGTGTTCACAACGGCTGTTTGTATGAGTCTGCACGGGTTTTGTCAGGGTCTGTCGTGTATGCAGGGGAGTGGGGCGTGCTGTGTGAGCCTGTGTGTGAGCGTGTGAGGGGAAGAGTCTGCACACCATCCTCCTGCACACTTCGGTCACAGCCTAGCAAAGGCCATGAAAGGACCGGGGTCCATGTCAGGAGATGGGGGTACCCAGAGGGCTTCAAGGAAGCCACAGCCCCTGGATATTCCAGGCAAGGCTGGCTTTGCCCATATTTAGCAACCACTGTTCCTAAGTGGACTGCAGCCCCACCCTTGGGACAAGACAAGGGGGCCATGGGCTTGATCAGAGACTGCAGAATGCAAGCCAAGTGCAAATTCAAGGAGGGACCAAGGCATCCTTCATTTTCTATGTGAAATAGAAGGGGAAGCTGTTTACCTCAATCGAAGATAAAGAAACAGAAACTCAGGAGGTGGGAGTTAGCCAAGATTACCTAAGACATACTCCCACTTGAACTTGGTCTGCCTGACTCCCAGTCCAGTGCTCCCTCCTCCACCCACAACTGCCTCCCCAGGCCAGGGCTTGGGCTGGGGTCCTCAGATGGAGTCAGCATCCCTGCCCTGGACCAGCCATCTCGCTGCAGGATGCAGAACCCTCATAAGCCTGAGGGGGATGGTAGCTCCAAGCTTTAGGATCTGATGATGGAGGAAAACTCAGGAAGCATCTCCAAGGGAGAGGTGTTTGTCTCCAGCATCTGCCCTGGAAAGGCTGCCTCCAGCTCCACGAGTTCTTGAAAGCCCAGCAGTCCGAGCCCAGCTAGGACTCTAGGCAGCTTTAAGAGAGTGGCAGGAGCCCTTGGGGGCCTGCAAGGGGAAAGGACATGAGTCTGGTCCATCTTGTGATGTGCACAAGGCCAGGCAGCAGGCCAGCACCATGGCCTCCATGGCCATGAACCTGGAGCATCTGGGGCTGGTGAGGGGGAAGGAGAAGGGAATGGCTGGCGAGGGGAGGGAACGGCTGGACCACATTCCACACCTCTCCCTCTAGATGGGAGCAGAGGGTTCTGCGTCACTAAAGCTATTGGGGGCTGGAGGAGGACAGAACCACATGCCGAGGCCAGGAATGGAGGAGCGCTCAGGAGAACACATCTCCCTGAAACGGCAGGGATAACCTCACCAAATGTATCCCCAGCCATACCCAGCAGGTACAGAGATGCCAGGCCAACAGGCCTGACTCCAGGGTGGGGGTGGGGGGTGGTGAGTGGCAAGGGTGTTAAGGCCAGTGAGGGGTTCGAGGCAGGACAGGAACAGCTCAGATGTTCCCCCTACCTTTTCCATCGTCACTCTTCCATCAGCCGTTTAGCCAGAGGATATTTCCTGTGCCCTGCTGTGGGCCAGGGCTACGGCACACACAGGCCAGTGGGCCCCACATGCTCCTTACCCCCTTGGGGAGACGTGAGACAGTTACTGCGGTGTCCCATGTGCTATGGTGGCAGTGGGGATGGGCCATTCGGGGAACAAGGAGAGGAGCCTCAAATCCAGGTATGATTTGTTGGTGAAGGCCCCTGGTGCGGGAGTGAAAAAGTAGAGATGGTAGGGAAGCAGACCAGGCAGAGGGGCCAGCACAGGCAAGGGCCCCGAGTGCAGACTGAGCTCAGCATGCCCCAGTTCAGGGTACCTGGAGCACGAGCCCCGCTCTCACCAGGCCGGGCTCTGCGAGCCTGCTAAGAGGCCTGGTGTTCCGAGGGGCAGAAGCTGATGAGCAATTTTAAAGAGAATAAGAAGCAAAGATAGCTTGTCTATGAAGCTTATGCTTCTGGAAACACCAAGGCCCCAAAAGAAACTTGGGCAACGTGTTCATGTGCTCACATGTTTTTGTAAAATTCAACAGATGTGTTTTTTATGTATTCTTTTTATTTAAAAGCCCCTCACATTGTATAAGCATCAGGGCCCATGAACCCGGATCTGCCTCCGGGCGATGAGATCGGATGTGGCTGTTAGAAGGTTCCCCAAGCACAGGATACACAGCACGGAGAAGAGCCCCTGTGTGAATTGTGGACTTCAAGTGCCCACGGTGTGCGGTGGAGGCTCCTCAGTGGTCACAAAGGCACCCCTCTGGTGGGGGAAGCAGACGATGGGTGGGGCAGAGAAATCTTCCTTCTGCTCAATTTCACTGTGAACCTAAAGCTTCTCTAAAACATAGTCTTTGAAACAACTGCATTTGGAAGGTGCTCCTGGGCCGAGTGAGGGAGATGGATGAGGCCCACTTTCAGAGAGGAGGGTCTTGCCCACGTCATCAGACACACAGTAGGTTCTTGGCCTGCACTGGGTGTTCTGGAAACGCTTGCTGATGGAGGGAGAACTGCCCTTCAGGAAAAGCTTTCTCAGCCTTGCACGGAGGAGGACACGGAATGCCGAGGGCGCTTCCTAGAGAGAAGGAAGGTTCCCACCCCTCCCAGCCCCAACACAGCTCTTGGCCGATGACCGCGCCATCTCCCAGGCCCACACCTGACCCCAGGGGACGGGGCGGCTGCCGGGAGCCGGTGACAGAGCCCGGCCTGGGAAGACCAATCGCATCTAATATTCAGCCTGACATCATCTGGCTACAGTTCCCAGAGACTAAAATTAGGCAGAGAAAATTTAGGATGTTGCTTCAGAGTTCCAAAAAAAACAGGGGTGAAGGCCAGAAAATGGATCATAAAAGAATTTTTGTGACTCAGTCCCAGCTCGGGAAAACAGGCATGAGCTCCACTCATGAGAAGAGGCCGAGGAGTCTTTCATCCACTCACTGGAGAGGGAGACCCCAGCTCCCTGTCTAGTGCGCTCCCACCGGGGCTTCTCCAGTTCAGCCCACTTCGGGGACGAGCCAAAGAGCAGCCCGGCCTGTCCAAGGGCAGCTGGAAGCTGGCTGGGCCGTCTTGAGCCCACTTTCTCAGCACACCGCTCGCTCCCCAAGAACATTTGGCTTCTTCCCCACTTATGAGGGGTGAGGGGGTCACGAAGGGCCTGCTGCTCCATCAGAATTAAGTGTATTTTCCCCTAAGAATCAGCTGAAAAAGGTCTGAGCCACTCTTGATGGACAGGCAGGGACCTGAGATTTTGAAGTGACCCCCACCCCACGTGAAATGGGGCTCAGCAAGGACTCGGGGTCTCTCCTTGTTCTCCCACTGCAGCTGAAAACCCTTAGGTGCAGGCTTTTCAGTGAGAGATTAGGCAACCCCTTCCCCTGTCCCCCTGCCCCCCTGCCCCCCTGCCCCCCAAGGACTCACAGATCTGAGCCCTTGGAAACTGTAAGCAAGGGAACTGGGCCTGGACATGTTTTAGAAGAAACTGCCCAAAGCTTTGTCCAATTCTCCGAGCGGGGAATCCACGACACCCTACCTGTTGAAACTACTGCCCTGATTGTCTAGCTCAGTCCCTCCTTTCACAGGTGAGAAACGGAGGGGGAATGGTTCGGGATGCTGACACACGCGCGCAGTGAGGCAGGTCAGGAACAGGTGGCAATTACTGAATGTCAACTGTGATTGAAAAGTAAAATGAAAAAAAAAAACTATCAAAAAAAAGAACAGGTGGAAACATGGGTAAGTGAGCACGTAACCTGTTCTGTGGGCCACTCTATCGCCCTCACATGGCTTTGGGGAGAATTATAGGAGTGACTGGACGGGAATCCCAGAACCCGTGCCCACGTGGAGGCAGGCCCAGAGTTAGCAGGTGCTCTGTACAGATGTGGGTTTTCTTTCTTAAGAGAAAGGAGCGGGACAGATCACCACCAGGCACTGCTGAGAATGATGGAGGTGCGGGGCAGGCACCGGTTCCGGCTTAAACTTCTGACGTCTCCAGGGCCTCCGTGCTCTCAGCACACCCCGCCTCCCAACAAAGCCGCAATCTGGCAACACAGCAGAGACCTGGGTCTGATTTGGGGATTTCATTTCCAACTTCTTTGGGCAAATTCTTTCAGAGTTGCAGTATAAATAAACAGGGAGGTGCGTGGAGGGCCAGCATGGCCCCCAGAACAGTAGATTGAAAGTCCAACTCCAAAGCAAAATCTGCGGCAGAAAGAGCTGCCAGAGACCCTGAACATTTTCAGTAGCTAAAACCAGAGGCAGAGGGAAACGTGCTCTCTGTGGAAGCCAGAGGGATCAACAAGAAGAGAGGGCGAGGAAGGGGCAGTCCCCGCCGCGGAGCAGCAGAGGCGACTCGGAAGTGGCCCGCCCGAGACACTCACGGTTCAGGACAAGGAGCCTTTGGGGCTGCTCCACAGCCTCGGCAGTGAGTAAGCCCACGGCGTCCACTTCACAAAGGAAAGGGGGGCTCGGAGGGAGTAAGGCCCGCCCCACAGCACGCACCGGAAGTGGCAGAGCCAGGGAAAGAGCCAGACTCTAACGATAAAACAACTGTATGCTTGTGACTGACTGATTTCCAACAACATGCAATAATCGTTCAATGGGAAAAGAAACGTCTCTTCAACAGATGGTTCTGGGGACACTGGAGAGCACACGGGAGAGAATGACATCAGCCCCTACCTCACTCTGTATACAAAGTTTAACTTGAAATGGACCAACAGCCGAAATATAAAAGCTAAAACCATAAAACTTTTAGAAGAAAATACAGTGCAAGTCTTCATGATCTTGGATTTGGCAGTGAATTCTCAGATATGACACCAAGCAACAAAAGAAAAATAATAGATACATTGGACTATATCAAAATTTAAAACTTTTGTGCATCAGAGGACATTATAAAGAAAGTGGAAAGACAATCTACAGTATGGGAGAAATTATATGCAAATCATACATTTGAAAAGGATCTGGTGTCCAGAATATATAAATAACTCAACAAAAAGACAAAAAAATATATTTTTATTGTATTTTAGTGATTCTGCTATTAGTTTTCCCAGTTTTTCCCCCTTTGCCACCCTCCACCCAGCAACTGCATTCCCTCAGCCCCCCCCCCGACCATTGTCCGTGTCCACGGGTCATGCATACAGGTTCTCTGGCTGCTCCATTCCCTATGCTGCACTTTGCATCCCTGTGGCTATTCTGTAACTACCTATTTGTACTTAATCCTCTTGCCTCTTCGTGCATCCTCCCTCACCCCCTCCCACCTGGCAAAATGTTCTTTGTGTCCATGAATCTGTCTCTGTTTTTCTTGTTTGCTTAGTTTGTTTTTTAGATTCAATTTTTATAGCTATGTATTTGTTGCCATTTTATTGTTCATAGTTTTGATCTTCTTTTCCTTATATAAGTGCCTTCAACATTTCATATTATAATGGTTTGGTAAGGATGAACTCCTTTAGTTTTTTCTTATCTGGGAAGCTCTTTATCTGCCCTTTGATTCTAAATGATATGTTTGCTGGGTGGAGTAATCTTGGCTGTAGGTCTCTGCTTTTCATGACTTTGAATATTTCTTGCCAATCCCTTCTAGCCTGCAAAGTTTCTTTTGAGAAATAAGCTCATAGTCTTATAGGAATTCTCCTAAAGGTAACTAACTGCTTTTCTCTTGCTGCTTTTAAGATTCTCTCATTATCTTTAATCTTTGGCATTTTAACTATGCTGTGTCTTGGAGAGGGCCTCTTTGCATCCATCTTGGTTGGGACTCTCTGTGCTTCCTGAACTTGTATGTCTACTTTCTTCACCAAATTAGGGAAGTTTTCTTTCATTATTTTTTCAAACAGATTTCCAATTTCTTGCTCTTTCCCTTTTCCTTCTGGCACCCCTATGATGTGAATGTTGGAACACTTAAAGTTGTACCAGAAGCTACTTACACTATCCTCGTTTTTTTGGATTCTTTTTTCTTTTTGTTGTTCTGATTGGTGACAACCCAAATGAAAAAGGAACAAAGGGCCTAATTGGTCAGTTTTCCTAAGATGATATATGAGGGGCCAAAAAGCACATAAAAAGATGCTGAACATCATCAGTTATTAGGGAAATATAAGTCAAAACCATAACGAGCCACCACTTCACACCCACTATGAGGGTTAAAAATTTTAAAAAAATTAAAGCAGAAAATAATAACTGTTGGTGAGGATGTGGAGAAATTGGAACCTTTGTACATTACTGGTAGGAATGAAAAAATGGCTCAGTTGCAATTATTCAAAAAGTTAAACATAGAATTACCATATGACCTAGCCATTCTACACTCAGATATAGACCCACAAGAACTGAAAACAGGTATCCAAACAACCACATGTACACACGTTCACCACTCACAGCAGCGTTACTCACCACAGCCAAAAGGCGGGAAAAGCCCAAATGCTCGTCAGCGGATAAGTGGATAAACAAAGCATGGACTATTATGCAGCCATAAAAAGGAACAAAGTGCTGACGCATGCTACACACAACGTGGGTGAACCTCCAAAACACTGTGCTGAGTGAAGGAAACCAGACACGAAAGGTAACACATCGTGTGATTCTGTTTGTGTGACACCCATAACAGGTAAATCCACAGAGGCAGAGACGGAATGTTGACTGGTGCCAGAGGCTGAGGGGCGGAGAGAAGGGGGAGAAACTACTTAATTGGTTATGAGGTTGTACTTTATTTTTTTAAAGAATTTATTTCTAGAGAGAGGGGAAGGGAAGGAGAAAGAGAAGGAGGGAAACATCAGTGTGTGATTGCCTCCTGTGAGCCTCCTACTGGTAACCTGGCCCACAAGCCAGACATGTGCCCTTAGTGGGAATCGAACTGGTAACCCTTTGGTTCACAGGCCAGCACTCAATCCACTGAGCCACACCAGCCAGGGCATGAGGTTGTACTTCAAAGTGATGGAAATAGTTTAGAATCAGAGAGAGGTGGTGGCTGCACAACATTATGAGTGTACTAGACACCACTGAAGTATTCATTTTAAAACAGTTAATTTTATGTCACATAATTTTCACCTCAATAAATTATTAAATAAATAAATAAATAAATAAATAACCAGAACATGTACTATAAACCAAAGGATGTGCTTCCTGAAGCTGAACAGACCTCCCATTCCTTCTGGGAGTCCTGAACCAACAAGTCTTCCCCCATCGCCCCGTGGACAGCTCACGCCAGTCTTCCCTGGAGCTGAGCTATAGAAGGACATGTCCAGCCTGACTGACATCTGGGGCCTTGCTCTGCCGCATGGACGCTGCCTCGGGAATGACAGACAAAGTTATGGCCCAGTAGGAAATGGTCTCAGTCTGAGACCGCACAACTTCCAGTTTGAAATGTAAATCCCTCAGTCCTAGGCTTTTGTCTCCTTTCAAAAAGGTAACTGCCCAGCTCACTGGAGACTTTCTGTGCTGCTTCTCTTGGGAGCCCGTTTACACAGTCTTCCTCACCAGCTGCTTGCAAGCCCCAGGCAGGTGTGATATCAGCGTGACGAAGCCGAGGCTCAGGGAAGCTAACAACTCTCCCAGGACCACACAGCAGGCGGCATGGCCGGACCAGAGCCCAGGCTGGTGTGATGCTCCATGCCGGTTTCTCTCCTGCCTCCCAGGGCGCCATCTCACCGCTCCACAGACCTACCATGATGCCAAGACGCGGACGAGGAGGGCAAAGCCCCGGGTACCACCCTTCCCATGGCCCCTGACCCTTTCCCCTTCTCTGCCCCTGGGGCTTGCAGCCCCACCAACACCATAGCATTCATGTCCTCAGGACTTCAGGGCAAGAGCCAGCAGCCCTCAGACCAGCAGCTTCCCCAGGGAACCTCAGCAATCAGATTGCACCCCTGCAGTCAGCCCAGGCTCCAGCCCTTGATCCGCCCGTTCTGACCTAGGGATCTTGAGCAAGTTCTTACCCCTGAGTCTTGAGCAAGTTCTTTAACCCCCAGGCCTCAGTGTCCTCTTCTGTAAAATGGGACCGTGACCAGGGCTGCTGTTGGCTGTGCTGAGGGGACACAGAGGAGCTCACCCTAGTGGTCAGTGTCGGTTGTTATTATTCACTTTGTTATTATTTCTGCTTTGGCTCCCTTTTGTAAAACGGCTTGCCTCCTACGTAAATGGCGTTTACGAAGGAATGTTTAATTTATGTTACCATTTTGCACTGAGATCTCTTACATAATGGTTACCTTGCTTACAAGCAGCATAAAAAGCAGACAGTCAAAATGAGCAGAGGGGATTTTCACAACAAGCTTCAGGAAGTCCCTACTCTGAGGCAAGCGTCAGGCTAGGGCCTGAAGATCCAGACCCTAAGACCACCTCATTCCTGCTGGTGGGAGTGTGCCGTCCAGAGACACCCAAGCGTTCATCAGACCTGCACCGGAGGGCTGCCCAGAAATGAGGGGACCTGGAGGAGGAGGGAAGGAGCCCTGTCTGGGCCTGGTCAGGAAAGACTTCCCAATCCTTGAGTGTGATGAGAAGCTGGCCAGGCAAAGAAGAGGCAGACCCAGGTGGGACAGATTTCTCAGCAGAAAGAATAAAGGAGGCAAGGGAAAATAATAATACAAGAAAAATCCTAATACAGTATTTTCAATGCGTTAAGCCCTATTTCGACATTTGCAAATATTAACTCACTTAAAGCTCAACAAACCAATGAGGAAGTTCTTACTATTATCCCCATTTTACAGATGAAGAAACTGATTGCATGCAAAGGTTAAGGAACTTTATAGCAGGTATGTGGCAGAGCTGGGGTTCTGTCTCCCAAGTCCACACTCTTAACCACCACTGTCGGATGCTGTTTAGAGCCTCAAACAGTTTAATATCTTGAGGGGTAAGATGTGAGCAGATAAAGGGGGCTGGAGAAATAAGGGTCCTCAGGATCTCCCCTGTCACGAGATGTTTGGATTCAGAACACTGTGCATGCACAACCTTAGGGGGCACCATCACTGCACAGTCATCATCGATTTGTATGTTTATTATAATCATTTTCCAGCAGATGGCAGTCAAGCACCTTGAGGAAGGGGCACTTTTTCCTGATCTGCAAAAAGACTCGGTACACACTAGTGGCGGTGCTGCTTGGCTTAAATCCAGAAGGGTCTCAAACAAGGAAGGGGATGTTTAATTTCCATTTTGGACTGGAAGCCGCTGGGGCGGTCCAGGTAATAGGCGGGCAAGATCTAACCAAAGAAATGGTCAGGGGCCAGAGAAGAAGGGATGGGTTCAAGGGCCATGTCCACAGACAGAAGAATCCCCGGGACCTGGGGATTCCTGGAAAAGAGGAAAGAGCTGGGGCTTTGAGGCTTCTGGATTCAACAGCCAATAGGTAGAATGATGCTCACCACCGAGCACAGAAAATCAGAAATGGTTCTAGGGAGTAGGGATGAGCTGGCTTTTGGACGTGTTGGGGGCAAGGGGACTGGGAATCCAAAAGGGAAGTCCTGAGGGTGGTTGGAGGTGAAGGAATGAATCTCAGCTCATGGGCTATGGATTCAAGAGGCCAAGCACTCTACTGAGAACACCACAGTGGTCCAAAGCCTCTTGCAGAGCCGTTGTGAAAAACCTGGGCAGGAGCAGTGTCTCCCTGTGCTCTCGGAGCAAGGCGAGGGGAAGCCAGGATGCACTTCCATCCCACCACAGTGGGATCCTGAGCAACTGTCTGCCTCCTGAACCACGGGGGCTGCAGATCCCACTTACTAATGAGGAGTCTGTGTTTCTGAAAACACATGGAGTTCTGTCGCCCTGGAAACATTGCCGCTGGGAGAAGGGAAAAGAGAGATCCAAGGTCCCACAGTCTGGATGCAGTAGACCCAGGCTGGTGTTGAGGACCCACCTCCAGTTTCTAGAGCAGCCACGCAGCCCACCCATGGTCGAGGGGCCCCTTCTCAGCTCCCTCGAGCTGGAGCTGCTGTCCGAGGGGGCCAGGCAGGCAGGTCTGGCCGGGGATCGGTTTGGTTTCTGCTAAGAGGCCCCCACCAGCTCTTTGATTAGCAGCCAAGACATGCTTCTTTCCAAGTCAAAAATAAAATAAAATAAAGCATGTTACAAAGTGATTCCCTCTCCTGCAGCTCATTTTAATGTGGTTTTCAGCATTGGTTTATTGCGAACAGCCCTGCACACAGAAAACATGTGCTCGCAATATGCCTGTCACAGTCGGGGTTCCAGGAGGCCGCCCAGCCTCGGCAATCAAGACGAGCAGGAAGGAAGTTAAAGGCATGTCTTTGAGGATCAGGTAATTGGTGACTCTCAAATATTTGTCCTGAAGGCTCTGAATGGGTCTGTTTTCACCGTATTCTTTCCCTCTGTACAACCAAGGCTTTCTCTGGTCTGACAGAGGGAGGGGAAAGGACGGGGCAGGAGAATTCAAAGGTGTGGCATGGTGGGGCGACCTGGGATGGGGGACAGCTGGAGATATGGCTTCTCCTGTCTTAGGGCCATCGGAAGTGGAACAAGGTGGGAAGGGAAGAGCTCCAGCCAGGAGTCTGAGGGTCTGGCCTGTAACAACACTCCACGTTACCTACCGCAAGTGCCCATTTGTCTCCAGGCTGCCAGTCCTCGGCGTCCCCATCTATAAGAGGAGGTATTGGGCCTAGATGTCAAAGGGGGACTTCCATCTCCAGCATTCTCGTGTTCCTCTGTGTGGGGACCGTGGGGCAGGGCTGGGGAGTGGCCCAAGCCCCAGCTGGATCTTGTGGGGTCCTTGCAACCACAGGGAGTCGCAGGGTGCCGTAAACATCACCGAGTCTGCCCCAACATGCCATTTGACTCTGCTTCAACATCCCCTCCAACAAGAAGACCACTGCCTCCTAAGAACCTGCCTCTGGGTCAGATTCTTAGTCCCTGGGCCCCAGGTGTACCTGCGGGTCCTTCCTGAGGGGCCCTGGTCCCCCTTCCCCACCCATGACAGCTCTTCAGATGTCTGGGGAGCATGGGCGAACTTCCCTTAGATCCATGTCCTTGGACCAGTATCCCCACTCTGCAGCTCGTGCCACAGGTTCTGGAGTCCAGGCCTGGCCATCGTGGGCAGGCTGGCGTGGACAAGAGCCAGTTCTGCTGACCTCCCCCTAATGGGGTTGAAAGAGGGAAGAAGGGCAGAGGAAGGACGTTTCTTGAGCACCTGTGAGGTGCCTGGCACGCTTCTCTCACATATCCTGCCATCCCCTCATCGGTGATGCCCGCTTTACGGTTGGCTCCCTTGCCCAGAGCCGAATGCCGCACACCCAGAAGTACTGGGGAGGAGGGAGCCTGGTTGGCTAGGAACTGGGTCCAAGTGCAGCCTCATCTCTGTTCAGCTGTGTGATCCCAGGCGAGTCACTTAACTTCTCCAAACCTCAGTTTCTCCACATGCAAAGTGGGGGTGATAACAGCACCCACCTCCTGGGGCTGTGGTGAGATCTGATTCACATACAGCACCTGTCACAGTGCCGGACACAGAGTGTCACAGCACAGTGCTGGCACACCGTGTCACCTGGCTCCGTCGCACACAGGACCTCTTTTGGGGGGAGGCCAAAGGTCACATCTGCTTCTCTGAGAGATGCTGAAACCCTGTGGTCTGCAGAAGACTTCCCCCAGGACCGAAGACTCCAAGCGCTGCCCCTCCCCGGTCTGTCTGCCTGGCCTCACACAGCCCACAGGATGGGCTCCGGCCTGGGGTGTGAGCGCCAATCACAGACCTGCTCTTCCTTTCTGCTCACCTTCCCTTCATTTTCTGGATGCCCTGCCCCAGCTTACCAGAACTTTATGAGCCCTGGTGTCCAGGGAGTTCCACTTGCCATAGATGCCAAAGAGGCTTCATGGTGGGGCACAAATGAAATGAAAAGCAAACAGTATGGTGTGTAGTTTGCTATAATCCTCCCAGTCTCGGGGCTAGTCTGAATGGCAGGCAAGGACAGGCGCACACACACACACACACACACACACTGTGGAGGGGGCTGCCAGCGGGCTGCATCCCCGCTGAAGTCACAGAATGTAGACAATCAAGAACCCAGGCTCTGGTGCTTGGTGGCGGGGACTGTGGGCAAGTGACTAACCTCCTGTGAGCTAGGGGGCCTCGTGTGCATAATGAATCAGTTAAAAAGTCATAAAAACCCTCTCATCCTGCCAGCCTCTGGGGCTCTAGAGAAGCACCAGCGAGGCAGCCACAGGGAGATGTTCGAGAATCACAGACCTCAGCACCATGCCAGTTCTCAGCAGCGGCGGCGGAGTGGCCCCTACAGACAGAGAAGCCGGAGCATCAGGTATGAAGAGGAGCGTGGTGGAAATCCCTGCATCAGGAACAGCACGGCTGTGGGGGGGGCACTGGCTCACACGGGGAAAGTGGGCCCAGGGGAACGGGGCTGCTGGGGTCTGCAGGAGGCAGACTCGGGGGTTCCATGTAGGGCTGCCTCCCCACAACCTGGGCCCGCCATAGAGAAAGGGCCACCTGGTGCCTTACACACGGTCCCTTCCCAGACGTCACTGTAAATGTTGAACAAATGTAAAACACCTTTGCTACTCCAAGTGGGGTCCACAGACCAGCAGCCTCAAAATCTTCTGGAAGCTTGTTAGAAATGCAGCCTCGTCCCAGCCCCAACCCACCCTGACCTGCACTGTAACAGGACCCAGCGGGTTCCTGTGCACAAGGCAGTTTGAGAGGCACAGATGCCACAAGAGGCCCAGCCCCTCAGAGGAGGTGCTCCCTGCTGACAAGCTTGGGCTGCCCGGGGAGGGCAGGGTGCCTGCCCCAGGAGTGCCCAGGAAGTAGATGGATGGCCACTTGGTGGGCATGCAAAGGGGAAGGCTGGTCTCCCAAGAATACCTGGGCTATCTCCAAGGATCGAGTCAGGCGGGGGGCTCCCAGTCAAGCTGCCCCTAAAGCTGTAGCTGTAAGACTTCACTCATGGGTCACTGGGATTGTAGGGCTCCAGCTCAACCTCCACCCCAGCCCTGCCTCCTACCCAGCAGTTGTCAGTCCCTTAGAAGGCTGCTTCCACCTCTGAAGGAGTTCCTGAGTGGGGGCCAGTTGGTATGGCATGTCCAGTCCCTTCTCTGAACCTCAGTTTGTCCACTTAAACAAAAAGGGGGTCGGGCCACTGACCTCGAAGGCGTCGGCAGCGGTGATATATCCTGTGTGTACTGTTCTAGAGAGCTGCTTTGAACTAAGATTGCAGAACCACACACATACACAGCCCTTCGTGTGCACTCAGCCCATGAGCACACACCCCGTTCACACCACCAAGCGCACACACACTATGTACACACAGCCCATACCAGCACAGTCTTTGCTTGCAGCCACACTCAGTGTGTACACAGCCCATACTTGCACACAAGGCACATGTACATACCTGGCTTATGCACACACCAACACACACGCACACACTCCTGTGGACCAGGCCCTGTGCTGAGCACTGTGGGGATGAACCCAGTGACCCACGCCCGAATGCAGCACGCAACTGAGCGAAAGATCCATGCCTGGGATGGAAACAACAAGCAGAGAGGCACGAAGACCAAATGAATGGCAGCTCCTGGAGAGTCTGGCTGCCTTCTAGGCCTACCAGGGAAGGCATCCTGGAAGAGGTGCCCAGGGAGTCTGGAAGAGTGCAAGTCTTTGGACCTGAAGAGATGGGTCATCTCCAAGGGGCATCAACTCTGAGCTCACAGCTGCTCCTGGCCTCACCCCACCGCCGTACCAGAAGCAGGGAGCCTCTGCAGACCTCCAGGGCGGCAGTGGGGGCTGGAGCAGGGTGGGAGTGGGGATGCATGCAGGTCTTCCGGCCAGCAGCTCTCATGGCCACCAGCCCGTTTCCTCCCTAATCCTGCAGGCTCATTTCAGTTGGCAGATACCTAAGTGATATTTAATGGCCTCATTTAGATAATCAGGGCAATTCTCTTTTTAATACGAATGAAAATAAAACACCTCCGGATATGAAGCTCAATTCCTGAGCCTTGCAGTAAGAATCTGGTTCTAATGAAGCTGATGGCCTCGCCCCAGAGGCCTTGCTCCGTCCTGCAGCCAATGCTCCTGGACCAGTATGTGGAGGTGGTCGGCTTACATGAGTGATGTTAGGGAGGGACCAAAGACACACCCACAGGGAACGCCCTGGGAGTCTGTGATCATAGGGTTTGCTGTTAAAAGACGCACTTCCTCCCGAGATCACAGATCTCTGCATAAGGCCAGGCGCAGCAGGCTCCTTGGGCTTATCACAACCTTGAACAGATGCCACCAGCTCATCAGGCCTGTTTTCATGCCCATTGGGCCACCTTTCTATGTGGTTTCTGAAACCCTGGTGCCCAAGCTCTGAGAATGTTGGCCAGTGGGCAATTTTACACGCCCTTCCTCAAACATGCTAACTCCTGCCCTGGCTGGTGTGGCTTAGTGGCTGAGTACTAGCCTGCGAATCAAAGGATCGCTGGTTCAATTCCCTGTCTAGGCCCCATGCCTGGGTTGTGGGCCAAGTCCCCAGTAGGGGGTGTGCAAGAGGCAACCGTACATTAATGTTTCTCTTCCCTCTCTTTCTCCCTCTCTTCCCCTCTCTAAAAAATAAATAAATAAAGCATGCTAACTCCCAGTGGAGCCCTGAGTTCCACAGGGACTCAGAAGGGAAGGAAACGGTTTGCAAGAATCACCCCGCTGCTTCTCCCAAGGTGCAGCTCAATAGCTCAGGCTGTGCTGAGGTCTCCGGGCCACGCACAGGCGGGACCACTTCCTGCGAAGTGAACTTTGGAGAGAGGCACATCTTTGTCCTCACCCTCCCGCTCAGATCAAGGCAGAGAATCTTGGAGGGCAAACGAGCGCCTGATCACAACTGCCCACTTGCAACCTGTGTAGCCTTTAACAAATTACTCAGTCTCTCTGAGCCTCAGTTTTGTCATCTGTAAATGGGGATAATAAGAGCAATGTTATGTAATATTATACATGATCATGTTATATATTATATATTACAGTATTATGAACTATAACATAACATAACATCATAACATAACATAACATAACATAACATAACATAACATACATAACACAGACTGCAATGATAGAGTCTGGTTTGTGGCAGGGGAGGGCCCCGACAGAGAATGCCTGCAGAGTGCTTTGCGCAGCGCCTGGCAGAGAGTGTTTGCTGGTTGTGGTGTTGTTTCCACCGTGAATCAGGACATTCAGCTGGAAGTTTCCACCGAAGCACCAAGTTGTCAAATACAAAGTAAATTCAGAAACAAACGAATGTGCAGAGAGTTCAAAGCAGATGACCAAGAACCTCTTAGCCAACTCACGCTCATCAAAATATGGAAGAGTTCATTTGCAGAGGAAGGGGTGTGCTGGACTACTCACAAGTGCCCCCCATCACCTCCCAGAGCCTGGTGAGTGGGTTTCAATGGGGCCTCTGGTTGGGCCACTCGTAGAGCTTAATGGGAGAGCTCCCTGTAACCACAGGACACTGAGGCTGCTGGGTAACCCTTGTCCTGGAAATCTAGAAGGTGAGAGGTCGGCCGGCTGGCTGCTGTGGTAGCTGAACCAGCCAGTGCAGGTCAGCTTTCCCGAGCAGAGACTGCGCGGCTGTTCCCCTGGACCAGATATGGACCATGTACGCGGTGAGCCGGCCAGGGCATCAGCTCAGCTCCCTGGCATCTCAATGAACAGGGCTCAGCAGGAGAAGCTGGAGGTGGCCTTGGAATTCCCCGACAGTGAGCTACCAGAAAGAAGTGCATTTGTCCAGTTGAGTGGGACGGAGAGGTGTCCCTCCAACGAGAAGGGTAGCTCTAAGCACGGCAGCCACAAGAGAAGCCATTAATGAGAGTTGGACAAGTAGCAACTCGCCTACTCTTCTGGCCTCATCCTGGCCCTGCGCCCCTGCTCCGCTCCTGGCGAGATGGGCGGGGCAGACGGGGCGGCAATGAGACAGAAAGTGAGAGCGCCCGCCTCACCCTGAGCAGCCAGCCCACGGCAGTCCCCACTGGGGAAGGGGGCTGACTTACTTCATTTTAAACCAGGTCTAGAGTTTTGATTATGACATGAAATCAGACTCTTCTGGTTAATAAACTGAGACTGGGTTTCTGACTAGCGCTGACTGTGAAATGACCAGAAAAGTCATGGGGACCCCAGTTCCTGCTCAGGAGTGGGGTAGAGCTCCCCCCTTGAATACATTTTAAAGAAAGCATTGGAGATGATAATAAAGGTGGTTCCTAACCACACCCATGAGCCCCACTTCTCACATACCTCGAGAAGGGCACGTTTATTGCTCCCTTCCCAGCCCCCTTTCCCCAGGTTCAGGCAACAACCCCCTTATTTCAGGGGCAGTCCTTCCTCTTCCTGTCTCTGGAAGTGTGAGTTGCCAACTTCTTAAACAACCCCACCCCTCTGGCTCAGCAAAGAGTTCATGTGGGCACAAAACCCAGCTGGACCTATCAGAATCCTTCCTTGGGAGGTTTTCTTTCTCCAGACCAGGAAGAGCCCCCTTTCCTTTTGGGCCTCAAGCAGTAAGGCTGTGAGTTTGCATCACTTGTGTTTATGCCCAGTGCTGGTGGGAGAGAGTCCTCTGAGGGAATGAGGGGGGCACACTCCAGGGTTAGACCCAAAGATAAGAGACAGAGAAAAAGATCTGGGAGGAGGGCACGAGGTAGGGGCAGGAGGAGAGGGTCCCTGGTCCCCATCCATCCCGAGGCCAGCTCCAAGCCATCCCTACGCCGCAGTTTGGCCGTGAGACTCCCCTAGTCTGCGCTAGGCTCCTCTTGTCTCTTACAGCTGCAGGCACGCAGATGAGTCTAACCATCCCCAGAAAAGCAGGGAGGGGCCTCCCTCCTGCAGGGGCCTGGCTGTCTGCAGAACCCTCCCTGCTGGTGAGAGCCAAGCTCACCTCCCCGTCACATCACGGCAGTCACACTGGTGCCCAGGACCCTCATCAAAATTCCCTTTGGAGTAGGGATCATCACCACATACAGCTGTTCCATAAATAAAATGTCACCTCATCCTTCCAGCAACCCTGTGAGCAAAGCATGACTATCTCCATTTCACAAATGAGAGGTGAAGTGACCTGCTGGCTTATTGCTGCTGAGAATTGCTGTCACTGTGACTTGAACCCAGGTCTGCCTGAATCCCTGGCCTCCCCCTCCTCCAGAGCTGCTTTTTGGGCACCCTGCCCCCGTCCTGGGGTCATGTCAGGGGCTGTGAGGGAAGGCAGACTAGTCTTCTCCAGGGTCTCCCAAATGCTAACCCCACTGGGTCAGATCTTCCTTAATCTCTGACGCTCAGTGTTACCACCGGCACAGGGCACAATCGTCAGGCCTCGCTTCTTCCCAGGCCACGGGGAGCACACGTACGCAGGCGGAGAACCGTGCCCCAGTCCCTGAGACTCTGGGGACAGGATGAGAGAGACACACGAAGCCCATGTGTCAGTTCCAGCGAGGAACAAACCACACAAAACTGGCTCAAACTGACGTGAAACGAGCTTCCTTGTGTCCGGGTGCAGAAGCCCCCTGGAAGGCCTCTCCGCTCCCTCCGCTACCAACCCCTCAGCCACATGTGGCAAAAGGTCACGGTTCAGGATGCCTGGCCTTGCTGTGCTCATTCATTCATCCATTCATTCATTCCTCAAGTAGTTTTGGAGCCGCAGGACCCAGCAGGAAACATAGTAGACAAAGCCCTAGAGGGCTCTGCATTCCGGTGGAGAAGATAATTAGCATAATATTAAGTCAATTATGTAGTACTGGAATGTGAGGGGTGATAAGTGCCAGGGGGAGAAAGAAAGCAGAATAAAGGAACAAGCCCAGTGAGGAGCGTGCAGGACAGGAGAGGGTCCAGCTGAGGGAACAGTCAATGCACAGGCCCACGGTTACCCCACCTGGGGCTGAAACCGAGCTGGAGAAAGGGCCCACACACCTGAGGACAGGTCACAGAAGCTCAAGGAGGCACATTCCTCAGCCCCTTTCTGGAGCAAGGATGATGGGGCTCGGGCAGGGGGCAGGGGCCTCAGTCTGCCCTGACTCAGTCTGTGATTCGGACCCCAGCAAGTCCCAGCACCGCGGCTGCTCTGCCCTGGGAAGCTGTGGAGGTCACAGCTGTGGACGTGAGGTCCCAGGGCCAACCAGCAGCCCTGCATCCACAGAGGGAGCTGGGGGCTCCCTCCATGTGGCACCTCCATGGCGCCCCCACCACAGCCCGACCTTCCTGGGAAGGAGTGTACCTCTGCTCCCCCAATCTGGAAAGCATTGAGGCTGAATGGCTCCATTTCAAGTGCAATTATTACAAACCCTTCAGGGAATGTGAGTTCCAAAATGAAATCTCTCTGTCAAAACTTTCATTAATGTGCCGTTGCCGTGTGGGGATCGGCTTACACCCGTGCCTGTGAGTGCTCAATGGAGACCAGATTCTCGGGGGTGCCGCGCACAGCGAGCCAGCGCCCAGCCTCCCCGCCTCCCCAATTTGCAAACCCCAAAGAATCCGTCTTCAGCCTGTATCATCAAAAGACAACAGCCTTTGTCCTGGAAACACGTCCCCTCGACTTCACCATCGCCGGTGACCGATGCGTAAAGGAAAACACACTATTACACACTGTTTCTGAGAGCCCTCTCTGAACTCAAACCAGCACCACGAAATAACTCACTGGCGTGCAGCATCGCAAGCACCACGTGTGTTCCAGATAAGGAACCGGGGCTTAGAGGAATGAGATGCAAGGCTCGCCCAGCTGCGCAGAGCCAAGGAGAACCCCAGGCTCCCAGGCCCGCACCCAGTGCTCGTGCCACAGCCCCGGGCCACTGCGCCCACACCTGGATCTCCCCTCAGTCATGTTGGCGTGACCCTGAGGGTCTCCAGACCCTCAGGGAAGCAACAAGGCTTAGTTTTCCTATAAGACAAACTAAGGGCGTTCGTTTCGTGTGGGGGAATTCCTGGACCAGGAGCCCCAGGTCTCCCCTCCCACCAGTCCACATGGCGCTAGTCAAATGGGCTGAGTGGTGAGAGAGGAAACAGCACTGCAGTGGCCCCCACTGTCCTTGTATCCCCTCCCCCGTCTGGAATCCTCTACCCGGAATACCCAGGCGGTATTTCTGAAATAAGGGCCTAAGCTCTGCTCACTCCCCTGCTCACTAACTTTGAAGGGTTCCCCATTGCCAACAGGACCAAGTTCAAGCCAGCTCGGGCAGGCAGCACCACCGTGTCCAGCCACCCTCTACCCCAAGCACCTGCGCTCTACAGCATACAGAGAGCCACCAGTGCTGTTTCCCCACTCAGAGGACCTTTCCAACTCATTTTGTCTGGCCAATTCCTCCTCAACTGTCCAGACCCACCTCCTCTGAGAGGCCCTCCCAGGCCCCTGGGGGAGCTGGCCACCCCGTCCCATGTTCCCCTCTGCTATAACACATATCGGCCATGTCCAGTTCACCTGCCTCTGTGTCCGTCCCCTTACTGGGCTCCTCACAAACAAGGACTGGCTCTTATTCCCTTCAGAATCTCCAGCATTTAGCACAGGATCTGACAAAGGGATTTTAGCCGCACAGCTTAGCAGTTCAGGAAGTGGATAACTACGGGTTATAGGTCAAGTCCCAGCACTGGCATTTAGGATGAGCCAGGTGAGCTCCAGCAAACTAGTCCACTTCTCTCGGCCCTCAAGACGAGTTTTCTCATCTACAGAATGATCCCAGTCTCTCATGGTTGTTGCAGGGATTAAATGAGGAAGAATTAAATGCCTTTAAAGGGCTCAGCCCCGCGCCCGACATGCAAGGTGCTCAGCACAGGTTAGCCAAAGCAGGAAGAACAGGAAACAGGTGAGCCTCCTGCTCCCCAGGCTTCAGGTCACGGCCCCAAACACTGAGAACTGGAGCGATCGCCTGCCTCCCCCACCAGCAGCGCACACGCCAAGGCCTTGCTTTGCTTCTTAAACACTGCGGACCCAGCCTAGTGACAAACTAGATGCAGAGGAAGAAAGAAATGGTCAGTGTGATGCAAGGTTTCCTGTCTGCTAGCTATAAACATTCACCCCTTGGGGGCAGAAGCACCAAGGGGGTCCTTTCGCTAGGTCTCAACCCGGTAAGGCCACGGGGCCTCTGGGGCCTGACAGGGGAACGGCCCCATGTTGGGGCTCAGGAGCCCAAGTCACTTGGCTCGTGAGCCCTGATGACTCCGGGAATGTTGCCTGTCATTGGCCCTGTGGCCCTGGTGGCACCCCGCTGGCCCAGGTGTCAGCTGCTTTGAGATCCAGCCCAGTAGGTGTGCTGCAGTCCAGACCATGGTGAATGGTCTCGGGAAGGGGAATGTCAAGTTTGCCAGCAGTGGTGGCGCTGCTGGGGGCCAGGCCACACGAGTAACCATTTTCTGGTTGTGCGGACGGCCTGTGCGAGGCCTGGCACATCCAGGTGCGGTGGTGCTGCTCTCCAGCCTGCCCAGAGTGCCTGCCTGAGCCCTTGTACCACATCTCACTGTCACAGGTCCCCAGGAAACTCGAGGGGCTGGGCCACTTCTCTTGGGAAGAGAGAGAAATCGAGGATTGCCCGAGCCCCCAGTGCCAGCCCTGACTGACGGCGGGCCTGCTGGGCGATGACACCACAGCGCTGCATGCGGGGGACAGCTGGGCTGCCAGTTCCCCTTCCTGGGCAGCTCCCTGAGAGCCTGACATTCTCAGCAGATAGTGTAATGCCTCTTGAAGACAACACTCGCTATCTTTTTTCTCCAGGCCAGAATAGTATCAGGTCAATTAATTCCTAAAACCGCAGCAGCTCCTTCAGGCTGCGTTTGCCAGAAGGAAGGTTTGGGAGCAGTGGGGGAGCCTGGGCGGGACGAGCACAGACCCTCTCCCGAGAGATGGGATGGATCACAGCCAGTGCGGGTGGCACAGGACAAGCATGGGTTCGGAGCAGGAGTCTCAGCCTGCAGCGCTCCGGGCGCACGTGCCCCCCTCTCACCTCGCCCGGCCAGGGCAAGTCACGTTCACACCGTGAAAGCAGAGCAGCCACAGGACCCGCGAGTGGGGGAAGGGAGGCCTGACCCTCTGCCATGCCTTCCTTCACTTAACTCACCCACTCACTCACTCACTCTCTCACTCAACAAACGGGCTGCTTGCTATATTCAGCTTGTCTGCATGGTCCAAACCTTGTCAGCCATGGCCTGAAGTATCGCAATGCAGACAAAACCCCGCCCCGGCCAGCAAGGAACGCTGACTCTGGAGGGAGGTTCTTAGCCAGGGTCCAAGGACGCGGACCAGGAGTTTGTGAACTGTGATGGGAAACAGAACGACGTCTCTATTGCCGCCAGCCTCTAACTGACATTTTGCATTTCTTTTCATTACGAACCACTGGCCATGACACCAACAACAGTGCAGGCGTGGATGTGGCCGTCTGCGTCTCTGCTCCCTACGGACTTCGCAGACTCGACGTGGCTGCTCCACCTCAAAATGGCGTCACACTCATCTCTGCCTGGCAGCCCTGGGGTGGTCAAGCCCACTGTTGGATCTTGCTGTTTGTGTTAGTAAAGAAGCACGTGCATTAGTCTATAATTTGGTGTTTCTGTTTAACAACCGTATTTTGTGGTAATTTGTAATCCTAATAGTTTATTTTACGCATGTTAAAACATTATTCTGAGAAAGGATATGCAAGCATTCACCAACAGCCAAAGGGGTTCACAGCACCAAAAACGAAGAAACTCGGGTCGAGGTGCGGTGGAATTCACACAGTAGAGCAAGGAATCCGACCTGTGGGGCAAAGTGGCCTCTGCAGGGCTCCTGGGGCGTTGGGTGCTTCACAGAAGAGGTGACTTCTGGGCTGGGCCTTTGTGGACGAGTAGAGCCTGCTGGGCAATCAGGGAGGGGGCGACGGCAGCAACTCTCCCTAAGTTTGGATGGAGGTGGGAGAAGAGCGGCCATCTTGGCGGGCTGAGGCGGGGAGGGCTGAGGCGGGGAGGCAGACGGCTCTGAGGGCGGCCAGGGAGAAGGTGAGGGGCCACACCACCCGGCCCAGCTTCTCACTCCTTAGTGTGGTGAGGACAGAAAAGGACGTGCTCTGGGCTGAGGCGCGTCACCCGTCCCACGCCAGCTCCGGCATTTACCCACGGGACGCCCCTGTGCAAAGTGACCACTCCTCCCCCAAGTGTTATTTTGTCCCCATGAAGATGGGGCAGCCACGCCCACCTGTGTTTGAGGAGCAAAGGCAACAAGGGCTGTCTGTAGTTTGCTGGCACTCAGGTACCTGGGGGCTGCCTGAGAACGGCGACAAGTCGCCGTCATCATTATCCACGGTATTTTTACGAGGAGTTGACCCTAGAACCACGCCGTGGTTAGGCTGACCGCCCCCCCCCCCACGTCAGAAATCCCCATGTGACATCTGACTCTCCAAAAACTTAACTGCAGTCGGCCCTTCAAATCCACAAATTTAACCAACCATGGATCAAAAACAGTGTTTCCATCAGTGGTTGGGAAATCGCAGTTAGGAATGCAAGAACACTGTTTTCAATCTGAGGTTGGTTAAATCCGTGGATGTAAAACCTGTGGATTTGCAGTAAGTACAGGTGCTGACTGTATTTACTGAAGAAAAAAAATCCCCTATGCAGGCGTGCACCGTTAAATGATGGGGTGCACTTTGAGAAGTGAGTCATTAGCCGATTTCGTAGTTGTGTGAACATCACAGAGCACACTTAAACCCGTGCGGGCCAGCTACTACACACCTGCCCTGTGTGGTGTGTCCTGCGGCTCCCGGGCTACAAGCCCGGACAGCGTGTTACACACAAAACACACGAGATTAAATCAAGCGCAAGAGAAAAGGAAACAATCAAGAGACAAGGTAAATAGGAATGCGTGAGGCTGTGCCAGAGTAACACAGCGTGCTGTTTCACAGCGAGCATTTTAACAAGACACGCAGTCCAGTGAATAGTCGGCTAATGTCGTTATCAAGTCCTTTGCACTGTACATAACGTTTACGCTGCTGGCAGCACAGCACATGCTACACGTTTACACGACTGGTCCCATGACACCAGCATCCCCACAAGTCTGTGAGTGAATACACCGCACTACAACCTCCCGAGGACCACAGCATCACCAGGCGATAGGAACGTTTAGGCTCCATTATAATCTTACGAGACCACTGTCATGTACGTGGCCCAGCACTGACTGAAGCGTGGTAATGTGGCACAGGAACTGTGCGTGGTTCAATCCCACATCGTTCAAGGGTCACTGTACTTCTATGTTCTGGGTTTTTTTCCTGAAGAAAAAATTAAGAAGCTTTTTCCCAGAAGATCCTGCTGTGTGGGCAAGAGGAGAGTGTAGAAAATGTTACTTCCACAAGAGGGCTTTTTAAAATTATGTTTAGTTATTTTTAGAGAGAGGGGAAAAGAAGGAGAAAGAGAGGGAGAGAAACATCAATATGTGGATGCCTCTCACACGCCCCCTACTGGGGACCTGGCCTGCAACCCAGGCATGTGCCCTGATTGGGAATCGAACCAGCGATTCTGGTTCACAGGCCAGAACTCAATCCACTGAGCCACACCAGCTGGGGCAAGAGTTTAATTGTTATCCTCTTAAATGTAGTACCTCCACTGACCTGTTACAACATAGTCCTCACACCCCAGAAGGGACAAGCATCCCAAGTGCCACACACCAAACACCTGCTATACATTTGCACAACCACCATTGGTGTGGTGGCCAGTGGTTAACAACTGGCTCTCCGTGGGGACAATCCCTCATTTGTAGTGCTTGCCAGTTTCTGTGGCATAAATCCTCCCACTGTGGCCAATTTCAAGCTACTAACTTGACGTCACTGAACACACCATCTGTACAAATTGGCTTTCGCGAGTGAGTAGAAGGCGGCTTCAGTACAGAGCCAACCACACCCTGCAGCGAAGAGCACGACTGTCCCCAGTTCACAGGAGAGGAAAATGAGACTCAGAGAGCCTAGGTCCACACATTTAGAGACTCCGAATCTATGTCTCTGCTTTATTATGAGGCCTCCCGTAAAAGTATACTGCTTTCAGAACTGCCCTGGGGAGCTGGCCAAAGGACAGATGGACAGAGAGATGTGGAGGGTGCTATGATTGCTGCAAGGGGAGCCCTGCCATCCACGGAGCCCCAGAAAGGGCCTACCCCACCCTTCCACCCCTCCACCCCTCCACCCCTCCACACCTCCACCCGCAGCCTTGGGCCCAAGGTAGTCCGTCTGCGTAGACACAGCTGCGGAAGGAAACTGAGCCTGCAATTTCCCCTATGACAGATGCATTTTTCCAACCAAGTGAACAGCCACCCAGCAGGCGATATTTACATTTCCCCTGCAAATGCTTTTTATTGTTTTGGTTTTTTCTTTAACAACTGCCTTTCTTCTGAACCAAACAAAAGCTCATTGTCTGAGCAGTTCCAGGCACCCAGGAATGTTGTTTGTTCCACTGGGGACCGCTTGGGTCCTTCTGCCTCTTGTCCCTCCCTCATGTCAGTCAGAGGTCAGGGACCCTTTGCTGCTGCCCACCTGGCCACAGGGTGACCTTGGGCTGGTCACTTGACCTTCCTGAGGCTCTGTAGGTTCATCTCTGAACAGGAGGTGGTGTTCACACCCACACGCACAGGGGTGTCCAAGGCCAACCAGAGTGGACAGACAGGATGAGCTCAGCGTGGGCACGGGCACACAGGAAGTGCCTACTGGCCCAAACCTGGCTGCGGGGCCTCGGCAGTAACATGAGCAAGTTGGCGAGACAGTCTCGGGGCCCCTTCCAGCTCCGGCTGGCTGACAGTGCAATTGCTGTCATTTGCTCCCAGGGTGACAAAGGATGAAATATATCTGGCACCTCTCGCCCCAGCTGAGCTCTCACAGCTGAAAAGACCCCAGGCCTTGCCCTTCCCAGAGCTGGGCAAAAGCCCGGCCCTCAGCCCCCGCTCGGACTCCAACTCCCCTGCGCCTCCGCGTCCCTTTCCCATTGGGCAGACACAAACCCTCAGGCTCCTGTGAGGAAGGAGGCCGAATCCGTGAGGGACGCACAGGGCACCCCCATCCAGCCGAGTGCCCATATACTCCAACCCCATGTGAGAGTGTGACTTTGCTTCAGGAAGTTCAGGGGTTAAACCACTGCTCCCCCGGTCCCCACAGACATAAAGCTTGTTGTTAAAAGCAAAGGAAAAACCATGGCTCTTGTACAAGTATCAAATAAACATGTGTCAAAGATTTTATTTAATGCGTTAATTAAAGAGAGAACAAACCAGCGAGACACTGCAAGCAGTTCCAAAGCAAACTCGCCGAACCACACGGACACGGGGCAGTGAGGAATGCTGCCGTGAGCGCGCAGTGAGCACTCCGTGGGCCTGGGCAGCTGCAGCGAGCGCGCAGTGGGCCTGTCCCAGGAGAGGACCAACCGCTCTCCACGGGACGCCGCTCATTTACGTTGCACGGGCGAGAATCACCTGTGGTATCCCTAGTTTTGTGCAGCTGTACAGAGTGGTGGAAACTCGAAGACCGCGGAGGGTGGAGACCAGTCTGCGCTGCGCATCCAGGGTGCACGGCGAGCCCTCTCGTCCCCACCGAAAGCCTGCAGTTCAGCTAGGATGATGGGAAAGACCTGCAGGCGGCCGGCGGGAATGGCCGAACCACAACGCGGGTGTGCTTCTGTCCACTGCGCTACGTGCTTAAACTGGTTAAAATGGTACATTTTATCTCATGTATACTTTACCACAGTTTTTAAAAAAAGTCTGCAATGTGAAAGATACTGCAATAGCCCCATCAGTGGCACTGTGGGCTCATTTTGTGGCCTCAATGCCCAGTGTTATAAAGGACTCTGACCCCTCAGGAAGTGGTCTCTTCTACCCAGAACCTCTCTAGACCCAGCTTCAGGGGACAGACGCCCTCACACAAAGGGTGGTCAGAGGCCCTGAGGACAGAGTGGTGGATGAAGTGACTGAAGGCCTCTGGTCTGCACTTGAGCATGCCATCTTCAGGGAGGAGGGGAACCTTGGACTCCATCCCCCTCAAGATGCAGCCCCCAGCCCTGGCAGATGTGGCTTGGTGGATTGAGTGTTCAGCCTGCGAACCAAACGTTTGCTGGTTCAATTCCCAGTCAGGGCACATGCCTGGGTTGTGGGCCAGGTCCCCAGTAGGGGGCACATGAGAGGCAACCACACATTGTTATTTCTCTCCCTCTCTTTCTCCCTCCCTCCCCCTCTCTAAAATTAAATAAATAAAAGCTCTTCTTAAAAAAAGACAAAAACACCTCCCCAACAAGGTGGCTGGTCCTGAGTCCCTCCTTCCAGTGGTGTCTGGGCTGGTGGGGAGAAGGCACTGAACCACATCGTAAGGGGAAAGGCTGAGGGAACATGGAAGGAATGCCCTGGGACCAAGTCAGCCCCCAACTCCCAAGGCCTGGCAGTAGGCAGAAGGGGCACACATGGCTGGGGAGCCCTTCGCAGGTTCAGGCTGCAGCCCAGGCTGCCTGGTGAGGAAGCAACTGCCTCACCAGGCAGGGAGGGGGCTCCAAGCATCGCTGCAGTAAGTGGCCACAGCCCGATGGGACACAGGCAGAGTGGAGGCCACCCAGAACCTTGTGCCTCCTCTTCAGCCTTCTGATACCAACTACCCTGGGGGCAGGAGGCCCCCTGAGATCTGCCCGGGCAGTGCACCCATGGGCTCAGAGCCCGCGCTGTACGTGCAGGGTCCGTGGCCCAAGACACAGGGCACAGAAGAAACCCTAGTGTCTCCCCCATCCTCAGGGCCTGATTGGAGAGCGCTCCCAGGGACCCAGGCTCCCAGAGGCCTGGGTGCCTTTCTCTAATTCACACGCAGGCACCCTGTGGGCTGGCTACGGCCCTGCTCACCTGCCCAACAAACAGGTGGAAGGCCTAACCCTGGCAGGGCCCTACTAAGCTGTGCACTGAGTGCCACTCCGCCCTTAAGAACAAGTCTGCAGACTTCTTCAGAACTTGCCTGTGCCCACAACTTCATCTATCTCTCTCCGCTCGGGGGGCTCTGGGGAGAGAATGCTCGCCTTGGTGACTTCAGGGCAGTCACTCTCCTAGGGTCAGCCATGAGTCTCGGGCCCAGGCCTGGTGACTCCAAGGGCAGTGTCTACTCACATGGCCTTGTCCTTCTCTGGAAGGCACTTCCCTGGGGCTCCGTCCCCTCCGGATGCCTAAAGTCCAGGTTCTCTCCTCCAGGAGCTCAACGACCATGGTCCAGTGTCCAAGACCAGTCCTGCAGGCTTCGTCGTGGCTGGGTTGTTAGAACACCTGTGCCCCTCCCCCCAGCCCTGCACCCTCTCAGCTTCCTTTGTCTCTGGCCCCCAGACCCCAGCACCCACTGACACCCTCTCTCACGCCTGACTGAACTCCCTTAATTGGGAGCTGCCTTCCCCCTACAGGTCCCGGTGCCTGTCTGATGCCCAAGGGGGCAAACGCAGGGCTCCGGCCGCCCTGGAGACGGCCCAAAGGTTTCGGAATTAATAGTCCAGAGTCTGATTCCAAAATAGCATAAATTACATCCTGGAATCCATTACGTTCTGATCTGTGAGGCAGGAGGAAACGTGGTCTGTAGCAAAATAAAAGACATCCTGGAACCCATTATGGCCTCGCTAGAAGACAAAGGCAGCAGAAAAGGACATTATGAGATCGACGTGCCTAATAAACGACGTGTTGGCATCCCCCTTCCACCGGGCCGCGGATTAACAACAGATGTACTACACTAATGTCGATTTGTATGCTAATCTAAAACAACTGCGTGGCCTTTGCAGACAGGAATTCGATCAATGCAGCCCAGTCCTGTTCCCCGCAGCTGCCAGTGGCAGGGGCAGCGGCCGGCTGGCGGGGGCTGTCTCCAGCCAGCCCCGCACAGCAGGCAGGCCTGCAGACCCCAGGACTCGGCTCCAAGAGTCCTTGTGGGGTGAGGCACAGAGAGCCTCAGGCTCTGGAGGGGACGTGGCACCAAAAATTCAGCTGTTTCCTCCACAGAGATGACCGTCTCTCACCAGCCATCTCCCAAGGTTCAGTCATGCCCGAAGGGTAAAGACAGATCCCAGAGTCCCAGAGAATCTCAGACCCACTGATGACTGTTCCCCCCACCCCACCATCTGGGGTGAGAGTGGGAGGCTGAGGGAGAGGATGCAGCCACCCCAAAACCACGTGGATGCTGCAGCCAGGCCTGGACCCACTCCGCCATGGCCCGGGCTCCTATAGGTCTGAAGCAGGCTGCTCCCAGGAATGCCAGAGAAGACAGTTCTGTCCCACCAAAGAGCCTTTCCTGAGGCCTCTTCAGGGCAGGCCCTGTCCCGGACACCAGGGACACAGAGAAGGATCAGGTGAAGATCAGCATCTTGCCCAAAGTGGCCACAGGTCAGAGGACAGAGGGTGGGACAAACGACAGAGCAGCACAGAAAGGGGAGTGACCGTGAGGACCGTGCTCTCTCAGGTCCATTAGCTCCCAAAGCGAACGGCCTGGGGCAGCCTTGGCAGCTCCTACAGCACAGCAACGTACAGCACAAAGGACCCAGACTCACAGTGTCACACGGCATTCATGTCCCAGTGTGGAATGTACCTCAACTACACATGTGTCTGCCCTGGCAGGACCAGCTTCTAAAGCTGTGGAGTGAACACCTCACACAGTGAGCCAGAAGGCTGATTGGGCATCCCTACCCCGGGCTCCATGGAGACACAGCATCGCCTCTTGGTGCCAACATGTCCAGAGCTGACCTCAGACCTCCCTGCATCTCTGCTTGTCTCTGGCTCTTTCTCTCTCCGAGTAAAGTACAGGATGAGCAGTCAGAAGGCAGAAGCCAAATTCTGGCTCTGCCACTAATCAGGTGTGCCATCTTGCATGAGTTCCTTAACCACTGTGATCTCTAGTTTCTTCATATGCAGAGCAACCTTGCAGAGCTGCTGGGAGTTGAGAGAGAATGCACAGTGTACCCTCAACAAGTCCTCAGCCCCTTAGAGTGGATCGTGGTGACATGACTAGTCTGGGTCGATACATTACAAGAGGTTGAGGCAAGCTTGCCCTGGCCAGGTTCGATCCCCAGTCAGGACACACGCAAGAGTCCACCGATGAATGCATCAGTAAGTGGAACAACAAATCGATGCTCCTCTCTCTCTCTCTAAAATCAATAGATACATAAATATTTTTTTTTTAAAAAGAGGTTGAGGCAGGAAAAGTCCCAGTGCGACATCCCAGCCCCCGCCTGCTTCAGAGAGCACAGCAGCAGCTGGTGGCACTTCCGGCAGCCCCAGCCCTGGCGGCACTTCCGGCAGCCCCAGCCCTGGCGGCTCGGCGACGCTGGGCCCTCCCCTGGCCCGCAGCAGCCATGCAGCGCTTGTTGGGTTGACCCCCTGAAATCTTGGACTGTTTGCTACCAAAGTGACATGTGGTTCATCCTGTTTGTTGCAACATCCTACCTCGTGGGGTTCATGTAGGGATGATATCAGATTGTTAATATTAATATAACTAGAATAACACACGAACACTAACTTTTAGTTTCATTGCTGTCTCCCCATTTTATCAGGATAAATTTGGTACCATTAAAGGTCACATCTTGCATTGGGAGAAACTTAGCTTCTTTGTTGTCAAAAGCCTCCATCGAGGCCACACAAGAACACAGTCACGTGCCACATGACAATGTTTCAGCCGATGATAGGACACACGCGCAATGGTCACCCACAAGATTAAAACGGCACTGAAAAAGTCCTGTCCCGAACCTAAACAACAAAACAAAGAATCAAGCAAAATATAGTCAAAGACACTGCATTAGAGGACAGGCAGAAAGCGACCAGAGGAGAGAGAAGAGGGAATTTCAGGGGAAAAGGGGAAGGGTTTACAGGAACGAAGTTAAAAGACACATGGACAAAAACTAGGGGGAGGGTGGTAATGGGAGGGAAGATGGGAGAGGGGTGGGTGGGCTTGATTGGGAGTAAAGGGGAGAAAACTGTACTTGAACAATCATTAAAATAAAAAAAAAGAAAAAAAGAAAAAGTCCTGTCCCCCAGCGACGTCCCAGCCGCCATGACATCCTAGCGCGACACATCGCTCACGTGTGTGTGGTGCTGCTGGGGTGCACAAACCCACTGCGCCCCAGCCGTAGGAAAACATGGCGCACACAGTCACATGGAGCACACAGTACTTGACTGTGATAATAAATGACTATGTTGCTGGTTTGTGTATTTAACATACTATACTTTTGATCATTATTTCAGAGTATACTCTTTCTACTTATAAAAAATAAAGTTCTCTGTAAAACAGCGACCACACCATGCTGGCACAGATACGCTGATACACCGCGTGTTCGCCTGTCTCTTGTCCTCCACTCCGCCCCGTGCTGTCCGCGCACTACCACGCCGCACAGGCCTGCGGGAGCGACAGGCTGCCCGGCGTAGCCTCGGTGGGCGGCAGGCCATTCCACCGACGTGTGTGTAAGTGCACTCTGTGATGTTCGTGCACAAACCAGATCGCCTAATGATGTGTTTTTAGAATGTGTCCGTTCAGCAGCGCACAATCGCATCAATAAAGGACAAACACATATCAGTGTGATAATAATCACTGTTCGCTGAAGGACAAAACACGTACCGTATCAACGTGATAATAACCATCATTGCTGGCATTTATTGAGTGCCTACCAGGTGGCTCGATTGTTCACATAAACCCTCACCTAATCCTGGTAACATTTCATAGAAGCCCACATTATTCTCACTTTATAAATGAAGAAATTAAGACCAAGGAAGGGGAGTGGAGACGGCTGGTTCTAACAAAGAGGTGTATAAGGAAATCAGAAAGACCTCTTGCTACAAACATTTAGGAATGCTGGATAAAATACAATAAAAATTATTTTAAATGCACAGCTGAGCCCCCAGGAAAGAAAGGAGACGCGGACAAGAACAAGGAGGAAACCGAAGTTAGAGGTGCTGCTCTGTGAGCAGACGCTGCTTCTGACCTGGGGCTGGGGCTGGCGGTTTCCGCCCCCGCGTGCTCCGAGGTCGGTGAAAGGCAGAAGGGCGGCACCCTCCAGGACAGGCTGGCGAGAGGACCGTCTGCCAGTCACAGGGGGGACCATGAAGCTTCTCCCTTCTACCTGAGTTTAAACAGAAACTCCCCCCTGCTACATCCAAACCTCAGGCCTGTGCCTTGTGTGGATCTTGGGGTTTGCGTTAATCTTAGAAACTCACAAAAATTTATCCAGAAACCCACAAACCAAGAAATTAACATAAAAATGTATCCCTGCCTGGCGATACCCGAGCACGCCTCGTCTGCGAGTGAGCGGGCCCCGGCTCTGAGGGATTCTCAGAGGGAACACGCCGTGACGGAGATGAGCTCACCACAAAAACCTACAAAACAAAGAGAGAAATAAGCTACCACGATTGAAATACCGTGAGCAAGTAAGACAATCAAGAAGATTAAACTCCCCCAAAATGAGAAAATATAATTCCAAAATTAAAAACTATGAAATATGTATAAAATGAGAATGTTTTAAAATATTAGAGTTCTAAAAGAAAGAGTTGAAAATGGGACAGAAATTTTAAGAAACTAAATATAACTTGTAGAAATTAAAAATAAAATAATTTTAAAAATTAAATGCAGCAGGAAAAAGAAGGACTGAACACTACTGAGGGCAGGATTGATAAGCTGAAAGCTAGGTACGTGGAAATCGCCCGAAACGCAAACGTGAGACACAAACAGAAAGAACACATGGGTAAGAGAACAAACGGTTCAGAGGGTAGAATGAGGTTCTCTCTGTCTGAAAGGACTTCCAGAAGCAAAGAAAAGAGAAAATGGTAAAGAGGCAAAACCTGAAGAGATAATGGACTGGGGTTTTCTGGAGTATATGGGTCCTCACATACCAAGAACTCAAGGACAGCAATGAGTCCCTAGCAGGGAAGTAAATGGATCCATGTCCAGACAAATCACAGTGAATCTGTGGAACACCGAAGACAGATAAAATCTTACAATCAAGCAAAGAAGAAAAAGTTGAATTATCTCCAAAAACAGCTTCAGCAGATCTTTCAAAAGCAACCAAAGAGACCAAAAAATAATGGGATCTAACCAAAGCCCAGAAGAAAAATATTTCATTGTCACCCTAGAATTTTATGCTCAAAGAAAGTATCACTCGAGAGTAACGGCCGAGCCCTGACCGGCGTGGCTCAGGTGGCTGGGCGTCATTCCGCCAGGCAAAAGGTCACTGGTTTGACTCCCGGTCAGGGCACGTATCTAGGACGCGGGTCCCCTGTGAGAGGCGATAGCTGAACAAAAACCCAAAAGGAGCTAAAACTCAGAAGACTGGGGAGTGCAAATATTTTGAATCACATATCACTTCTCACCCATCAGAGTTCAAATAAATCATGTCTGGTAACACCAAATGTTGGCTAAGATATGGAGCGATGGAGAGCTTTCATGTACCGCTGGTGGAGTGGACACTAAAGCAATTGGTTTGGAGAGCAGTTTCCCACCATCCACAAGAGTTAAAGGTCAACATCTTCAGTCTGGGCGAGCCTTCGTCCGTGTTCACAGGGATCCGGGGCGCAGACTCTGTAGTCCTGCCTGCAACTGTGAAAAGGCAAGAGCCATGTGTCTTCTGCCGGGGGCGTGAGGGACGCACTGGAATCCAGTCAAACAGCGGGACAGCACAGAGCAGCTAAGACGGATGAACGAGGTGTTAAAAAGCCAATGTGAATAGATCTCACAAGTATCCCAAATGAAAAAGCAAACCCTGAAATGATGAAATCAGCAGAACATCATCAAAACTTTAAAGCGCACAAGTCATATATATTATTCATAGATGTAAATAGATATAATAATAATACAGATATTCACCTGAACGTGACGTACATCAACTCGAAATTACTGAGATGCACCAGTGGGAAAGGAAAAGGGAAAGGGGGTGGAGGGCAGGGTGTTCGCCGCACCTGACGTAGCTATACCTGTAACATTTATGTCTTTAAAAAACACTGTTCTGAATTCATTCATTCATTCCTCACCTGAGGACATGTTCATTGATTTGAGAGAGAGAGAGACATCAATGTGAGGAAGAAACACAGATGGTTGACTCCCATATGTACCCCAACTGGGGAGTGAACCTGCAACCTAGGTGAGTGCCCTGCCTGGGGATCGAACTTGCAACCTTTTGGTGCATGGGAAGACATTCTAATCAACTGAGCCAGCTACCCGGCGAGGGCCTGAATTATTTTGAAATAAAAAGTTAAAAAGAAAAAAATGCTAACAACTGTTTATTTTTGGTGGTAGGTACATAAATATCTTATGGGGTGTTTTATGTATGTTTTAGTTAGTGAGAAATATTTCGTATGTCAATTTTTAAAAGTCAGAGTTTACTTTTACCATTAGGATGGCGAGAGGCAGGACGAGCTGCTGAGCCGGAGGGCCCTGGCGATGGCCCACCCCCACAGATGGACACACCCGTCTTCACACAGAGGGCAGGTACACACCCACCACCCGCTCTCCTGAGGCCAGCCCCGCCCCAGCAGCTACAGCAGCAAACAGAGCAGATGTTGAACAAAGACACACGCCGACAAGGACCGGGACAACAGAGGAGGAGTGAACAGTAGCAGAAACACGGAAACTGCGAGAGGAAGGAGCGCAGGGCAGCCGACCCTGCCGACCCAGAATGCTCAGCAGGAAGTCTGCGGTGTGTGTGTGTGGGGGGGCTGAGTAGCCTCCCCCACACGGCAGAACCCCTCCCCCAAATGACAGCCTGTCGGGTCCTTAGGGGAGCGGAGATGCTCAGAGGTGCTAAAACAGGATAGGTTCAGAGTCGACAAGGAGGAGGAATCTGTAGGTCCTCACGCCCGCTTGGGCAGAAAACCGTCGACCATTTCTGGAGAGGAAAACCAGGGTCTCAGGACTGAGGTGCAGCAGTGACTGAGCGTGAGAGCGCCAGGCTGCGAGCCAGCAGGGAAGGGCAGTGCGCACACTGGACGTGGAGACACTCTCCACCCAGCCCACCCCCGACTCGGCTTCTATTATTATTACTGTTATTATTGCTATTGGTATTGGTATTTTAATCTCCACCTGAGGATATGTTTTTATTGATTTTTTGGGGGTGGGACAGAGGGAAAAACACTGATGTGAGAGTGACATCAATCAATTGCCTCCTGTATACGCCTCAACCGGGAATTGAACCTGCAACCTTGTGGTGTACGGCAGGGGTGGGGGGGGGGGAACACTACAACCAACTGAGCCACTGGGCCAGGGCCCCCAACTCAGCTTCTAGAATGCAGGTGGGCAAACTCCCTCCAAGTACGAGGTTAGACACACTTTCTCAGGGGAATCTAACCAGTCCAAGAAATACATCACCCAGCCCTTACCACATACTCACTAAACACCTGCACACACTGCATACATATATACCTCACACGCTGCACACCAATGCACACATAATTTACACTCTACACACACAGCACAGACACACCACACGCACAGTACCTTACCCACTGAGCACTAACATACACCCACCCCTCACGCGTGCATGCACTCACACTAACGTTACCCATACACGGACGAGACGCATAGTCACCACACACTGTACACACTAGGTGCAGGCACACACCCTAAACACAACATACACACAATGCACAACATGCTTGCGAACACACCCCTGCTCCATGAGTCCGCCCTTGACCGAGGGGCCCTGCTGCCCACCCTTGCCGTTGGTCTGAATGAGCCCCTGAAGGCACAGTCTGCTCCAAACAGCCGACCCCGTCTCCCTTCAGCATGCCCAGGCTTCTCCTGCCAGACGGTGCCAGGGCAGCCACAGCACACCCACGCACTGTGATCGTCTGCTCACTCGTTTCCTGCTTAGCGAGGGAAGTGCGGCGCAGAGGCGAGGCCTGGTTTCTGGTCCGGCATCAATCACGTACCATCCACACGCCCCGTCTAATCACTTAGCCATCCAACCCCATCCTTTTCCTCTGCGGAAGGGAGCGTGGTGGGGCCGGCCTGCTCTGGGGCATTGCTGTGAGAGGACGTGACACCGCCAAGTCAGGGCCCTATGAGCTGTGAGGCAGCACCTGCTCCCAGTGCCACCCCTGGGCTCATTCCCGGAGGGCTCACCAGGGGCTGGCCACTGAGCTGGACACTGTCCAGGAGCCTCTAAATGTCCTAACACCCTGGCCGGGTGAGCCTTAATGTTCCCATTTCATTGATGGGCAAAATGAGGCTCAGGGAAACCCTTTACTCATCCAAAATTTCATAGCTAGGAAGCAGTGGGGCCAGATTTGCCTCCAGGCCTGGAGGCTGCAAATCCCCTTTTTTTTCCTCCTCTGGGAAAAAAGCAGCAGAGAAAGATCCAACACTCCAGCAGCTCACACGCTAGTTAGGAAGATAAACACGTACGCAACTGAAAGAAAAAGAAGACCAAGCATGTGAGAGAAGCCCTGAATGAGGGGCCCAGGCAATAAATAACTGTTCAAAGCAGAGTGAGGCACGATGATTCTGGAACATTCCAACCCCACGTTGGGAAACACAGCCCCTCGTGAGGGAAACTCCAAGCAACACTTGGCCACAAAGAACATTTAGGCGGTTCTTGTGGGAACAGGGGACCCAGGGCCAAATGCACTTCCTCCACAGAGCCTGAGGGTCCCCTGGGTCCCTGCAACACTTCAGCTGGAAGAAGTGAGGGTTTGCACCGCAGATTCCAGCATTTATGGGTTTCTGAGAGCATGTGGGCAGTTCATAAATGTGATTTGAAACAGTTGGCTGAGAGGAGGGCTGTCCTCATCCCAACTGCGCTGCAGTCCCCCGGGGGCATTTTCCTGTGGTGGGCGGACACAGCCCCAGTCCAAACGCACCAGGGTCGCGGGTTCCATGCCCTCAGCACTGGTACCGCCCAGGGTGGACCGGGTCCACCTACGCAGCAGAGGCAGGAGTGTCAGGCAACAGCCAGCCACCCTGCTGAAATGCTCCACTGTCCCTCAGCCATGTGACTGGGGCAGAGCCCTCATTGTGCTGTGAGGTGCATGATGCCTGGGAACGGCCCCTCTGCTGTGCCCCATGGCTGCTGGCACCGTGGACTATCACTGCCAGACACCCCAGCCTCGAACCTGACACCCCAAGGAGGGAGTCTTCAGCATATGCAGCAGCAACCACAGCCCAGAGGGCCTTCATGTCTATGACATAATAATAATAACAATAATAATATATATGTATAATTTATGTTTATATATTTGTTTTTTGTTCATGGTTTTTGGCACAGAGGTCCTAAAACCCTTAGGGCATCCTGAATAATAGGAGCATCTTTTGTTGTTCATAACAAGCCCCTTTCCACCACACCTGAGTTCATGCTAATCAGGTAACTCTAGGTGGCCCCCCAGGTAGCTTCAGGTTGGGGACTAGGTACCAGAGGAACCAACTCAGTGATTAGAGTTTAGCTGCGACCCCCCAACCTCTACCCCCTGCTGGGAGGGGTGGAGCTGGAGCTTGAGTTCAGTCACTAGGGGTCAAGTGATTTAATCAGCCATGCCTACATAACAAACCTACGGAATAACCCTGAACTGCAGGACTTGGAGAGCCTCCCAGCTGGTGAACACGGCATGGGGCTGGGGCGTTGGCCGCGGACCTGGACAGCGCACAGAAGCTCCGTGTGGCCCCCGCACAATGCCTTGCCCTCTGCACCTGTCCCATCTGGCTGTTCCTGAGTTGCATCATTTATAATAAAACTGTGATCGCAAGGACGGCCAGGCACTGCGCAATGGTGTTGTGGTCAACAATGGGCCACGTACATGAGAGCACTTCCATGGAGTTACAACAGAGCCGAAACGTTCCTGTCACCTAGCGACCCACAGCCAGTGAGTGCTGCTCATGTGCTCGTGGAGATGCTGGTGTGCAAACCTGCCTTGTCGCCAGTCCCACAGAAGGGCAGCACGAGGCATTGTGCACAGTACACAACGCTTGATAAAGGTGATGAATGACTACGTTACTGGTTTATGTATTTACCACACTCTACTGTTATCATTGTTTTAGAGTGTACTCTTTCTACTTATTTAGAAAAAAGTGTGCTGTGTTGTGCAGGCAGCAGCCACGTACGTCCTGTGCTTCCCAAGCCTCCTGACTGCACCATTTCCTTCTGTGCCTGATGGAAGCTTCTGTTGTTCGTGCAGGAACACGCTGCACAGGTGTGCAGGGGCGGCAGGCCAGCCGTAGGGCGTGGGTATGCAGAAGGCTGCACCACTGGGTGTGTGTGAGTGCACTCTCCAATGGTGGTACAATGACAACACTGCCTGACAACACATTTCTCGGAACACTTTCCCTGAGCCCTGGGAGAAATTCTAAACAATGATGGAACTCGAGGGGAATATTGTGGGACCCACGGATTTGCGGCCAGCAGTGTGGCGGATGCTCAGGCCACCTGGACAGCTCATTCGTGCTGGTGTCTGAAGTGGGGGCAGTCTCGTGGGACCAGGCTCCTAACCTGCCGGGTCTGTGCTAACTCCAGGCTGTCAGCGTCAGAACTGAAGTAAAGTGTCGAACACCCTGTTGGTGTCAAGGAATTTGAGGACTGGTGTTGGAACGACAGATCTGGTGTGGAAAAGAAGAGCACACACACAGCAGTGCCCATCCTTTCCACAAAGACATCCCCTAAATCGCTACCAGCCTGGCTGTCGGCCCTTTTCAGAGGAGACCCTGGATTTCCAGGACAGGTCCCCCCATGTCTGCACGACACTTCACAGCCTACAAAGTCATTCCTCTGTCTTGCCAAATTTCCCATCGCCGCAGCCCCAGGAGGTAGGTCTTAAACTCAAACAGGCATTCCTGCTGCTCAACATGCGTGTCTACTGATTCCCTCTGCCAGGCCGTAGAGGATCAGGCGATGGGAACATTTGTGTTAGGAGATTCTCTCTCCCGCCCCCGTTTTCTAGATAAGGAAGCTGAGGCCCTGGGAGGCTGTGCTTGCCTGACATCCACCCAGCTCAGCAGGGCCCACCTCCAGCAACTGGGTGTATGGAGAGCAGCGCTAGGTACTTCCCACTTTGGAGGAAGCCGCCATGTGGGGCCAGAGTCTCTGAGAGTCCTGAGGGCCGGGCTTCAGAGGCGGGCCTGTGCCTACAGATGGCCAGAGAGGAAGTGGAAAGGGAAATGAGCCCCTCTCCTCCCTCCCAGAGCGGTCTTCACCAGCACATGTTCAAGTCACAGAAATCTCTCGTTAAAGTTTTACAGTTTAACCACTGAACATGTTACTTTGTCTCCATAATTTATACCTGACCTGGGTGTCTAGACATGACATCATGGTAAGGTATGCCTCGTTCTGCGTTCTGCGGGAAGTTTACAATAACCAGAGCTCAGCGTCATAGTTACAACGGCCTTGCTCTGCAGCAGCAGGAGCCCCACTGAGGGGAACATACAGCCATGGAGCCAAGGGCTTGCGGACCCCAAGGTACCCCCTCCCCAGCAGAACGACTACTGGGAACTCATTCCCAGAGGAAAAGCTGGCAGCAGGTGACTCCAAACAGCCAGGTGGCCAGAGTCACGACTTCCAGCCTCTAAGCCCCAGCTCCCTCCAGGCCACCTGCTGCTTCCCGAGCTCCATGCACAGCACCCACTGCCTTGAAAGGGAATTCGGTTAGACCCCAGGCCCTAGCTGCGAATCCAAGCAGCACTTTTCCAGGTGAGGTCACTCACCTGGCCCTTGGCCCAGGGATCCCAGCACTGGCAGCAGAGCCAGGGACTCCTGACACCCTGCTCAGGGTCACTGGTGCCAGAGACTCTGTGGCCTAAACCCCAGCGAACTCGGACCCTGGTCGCGTCTTTAAAAGGCAGAGACTGAATCAATCTCTGCCTCTGTCTCTGTCTCTCTCACACACACACACGGACACAACAAAGATTTTCTGATCCATTTCAGCCCTAAGCACCGTATTCTGAAAGGGAAGACACCAAAATCAGTCAACGTGTATTTCTGATAGCATTGTGGTACCACCGGGCAAGTTGGGAGAATAATAATAGTAACAAGAAGCATCCATTACGGGTCTACTGCTTCCACAGGCTGTGCCACATCCCCTCGTTTGACATGCGATAGAATTAACAGTTCTGCAAGACAGGCATCATTGTGCCCACTTCATAGATGAGGAAGCTGAGGTTCAGAGAGAGGGAGTAACTTGCTCACAGAGCGAATGCACGGAGCCAGGATTTCAGCCCCCGGTCTGCGTTGAAGCCCATGGGCTTCCACTGTTCTTGAGGGTGAGGGACAGAATCCCACTGCAGTAGTGGACTATGCTGGGGTGGAAGGATAACCGGCCGAGCACAGGTTCCCATGGGACACTGAGCCCGCAGTCCCAAGGCCGTCAGCCAGTCCCATGACCACGGGAGGGAGCAGGTGGTCAGCCCTGTGTCTCCCCCGGGCTAGATGGAGAGCCACCAACCCCAGGGTGCTACAAGGTACCCTGGCCCTGCGCCAGCTGGCCTGGCTCACTCTCCTGCTTCGGGTGGTCATGTGTGGGCCCCCAGGGGCTACTTGTCCTGTTTGTAAAACCTGCACATTCTGTCCATGGGTTTCTGCTTACATAGGAAGGGTCTGGTGCCTTATATCACCGCCACCCAGCTGTCCTGCACAGGGGCCTAAGAGGGTCAATGCTGGCTGGGCAGCAGAGCCGGAACTTCCCTGCCCCATCTCCAAGCCCAGGGCCCAGCGGCTGTGACTGTTAAAATGGCACAGAGATGATGTTCTGGGCTCCCATGGACTTCAAGTCGGACTTAGTCGTGTGTCATTGGAAGGAAAATGTTTAAATGGAGTCGGGCAGGCACAGCTCCTCAACCCTGGGCCTCAGGGGCCGGGGAGCCAGGCAGAGCAGCAAGGATGGAGCCCTGGTGGTCTGTCTGGCTTGGAAAAGAGCTGGGGAAACTGTGTCCATTCAGCAAGAGAGGCTGAGACACTGTATGACGAGGGACCAACAACATGCAGACACGAGGCCAGGACGTGGGACTCAGATGAGATATAAAAGCAGCCGCCTCTCTCAAGGCAAGAACCCTTCCACCCAGGATGTGAGGACCCAGGTGTCCGTGCGGGGGCCGGGACCTCAGCAGACTCCCCAGGCCACACACCCCTGCCTAAAGCCCCTGTCAGCCCCGAGATGTCGTCTTGGCAGTCGAGGGCTGGGGGCAGAAGTCCAACTATTCCTCTGCCACCTGCCAAGGAGGTTAGGGCTGGAAGAGCACCAAGAAGTCAAGGAGCAAGAGGCTCCTTGGGCTGAACACCCTCTGAGACCCCAGCCCACCTCAGAACAGGCACTACATCCGACCTGCAGGCTCAGGCTCTCTGAAGGCCAAGATGCTCCTCTGCGTGAACCTGAACGGGAGAGAGCGCCCCACACGCAGGGCGAGGAGAGAGCCAACCTGCGGAGTACCCAGGACCGCCTCGCTCTGGCTGCTCTGCTGCAGTCACCCCTGGTGCACGGGAACCCCCAGGCCTCTCCGTCCTCCCAACCCAAGTGCAGGCCTCCTTCCGGGCCAGCAGGCCCTGCCCTTCCATCCCAGCTGCTGCCAGTCCAGCCTTCAAATTTCCTAGTGGAGGCAGACATAGGCCACGGGGTGGGCAGCACCACAGGAGGCCGTGGGAATGTGAGGTCTCCTCTCTCATAACTCACGGTGAAGGACCACGGGGCAGGGTGGGGGCCCACAGCTCTCAGGCTTTTCCAAGAGGCCCTCCCTGGTTGTTTGCTATCTCACTTTGAATTGCAAAAGTAAACGGTCTCTGTGCTTCAGCTGAACCCTCCATTCTCCTGTCCTGGTCCTCGTCCCTGGTGCAGTGGATGGCCATTGGGAGGCTGTGCTGGGTCTGTCTTCATAACGCCCTTGTGAAGTAGCAGGGTTTGGCCTGTACTATAGATGTGAAAGCTGAAGCTCAAGGTTGCGGGCTGACAGCTCACCTTGGTCAGCCCCTCCAGGAGGTGCCTCAGCAAAAGACAAGATGGCTACGTCCAGTCACTGACCAGCTTGAGAGCACAAAGGCCCAACCACCTGCACCTCGGGCTCAGGGCTGCTCTGCAGGGCCTTTCCATGCCAGAGCTCCCCGCGGGCAGGCTGAGGCCCTCACTGAGGGTGCTCCGCAGCCGCACTTCTCACGCTGTTCTATCCACCCTGCTTTGCTCCCCTTCCCATAACAGGCGCTGACACTCAGAGCATCCTCCAGCGAACTTCCTGCACCGGCCTCCCTCCCAGAGTCGTGTGCTGGGGAGCCCAACCTGCGACTGCTCACTGGCCTCTCCACTTTCTCGATTCAATTCACGGTCTTCGGCCCCTCGGACTGACTTGGCCTCGGGTCACAGTGAGTCGGGTCGCCTTTCCTCAGAGACTGTGATGGTTAATTTTAGGTGCCAATTTGGCTGGGCTGAAGGATACCCCGTAGCTGGTAAGACATTATTTCTGGGTTTTCTGTGAGAGTGTTTCCAGAAGAGATTAGCATTTGAACTGGTGGACTGAGCAAAGCAGATCACTTTGCCCAGTGCAGGTGAGCATCACCCAGTCCTTGGAGAGCCTGGATAGAGCAAGAAGTGGAGGAAGGTTGAATATGCTTTCTGACGGCACTGAGACACCCATCTTCTGCTGCCCTCAGACACCAGCAGTCCTCCCTGGTTCCTGGGTGGTCTGATTGGGGCTGGGACCACACCACTGGCGCTCCTGGCCTCCAACTTGCAGATGCAGACGATGGGACTTCTCAGCTTCCATAACTGCATGAGCCAAAAACTCAGTAAATCTCTTTCTAGATATCCACATATGTCCTACTGGTTCTGCTCCTCTGGAGAACACTGACTAAATGCATGGACAGAAAGTAGGTTGTTGGCATTTTTGATCTTTTAATTAAGGCAGCAAAGTGCCTGAGGGCTCTCTCTTCAGAGCCAATACAGGAGCCCAGAGAGGCCAGCTTGGCTACAGCAGCATTCCTCACACCCCCGACTGGGACCCGCATCGCTGACATCCACCTGCATGAGAGACTTTACCTGCGGAGGCTGTTAAACACACAGACACGTAGACCATCCCAGAAGCTCTTATTTCAGAGGTCTAGAAGGGCCTGCAGGGCTCCTGGTTGAGCCTGTTCCCCAGCTGGCCAGCAAGCCAGGGACCATGGGGCAGCCTCCAACCTCCTCATCAGCAGCTAAGCCTCCAACCCACAGTGAGGAAATGAAAGTTACTATTATCCAAGCTTCCGGTGGGCCCTGCCAGCTCTTTCCATGGAAGCTGGGGTCTGGTAAAGCCCAAATGGTCTCAAATGTCAAACACATTACCAATTGATTACAACCACCCATTACAACTGGATTAACATCATCTAATTAAATCCCACTATTAAAAGATTCTATGCTGCTTTTTTAAGTAAGAGCTAGAGTCACTGATTACTCTACAGTTTTTCTTATATTGTACCTCATTAAATCTCCCAAACAACCCCAGAAGATGAGGTAGGTTGAGGACAACCTGCATTTTTTGGATGAGGGAACAAGTGTGGATCTGATCCTATAACACTTCACCTGGATGAGCCCCAGCTCGGCGCCCGTCTGAAAAATGGAAATCATGTGAAAATGGACATCTGACGCTCACTGGAGCTCTCCTCACTGGGGAGGAGGCTGGAGCGGCCCTTTCCCGGACCCAGCCCCCACATTTTCAGTCAGTGTGCTGTCGGCCATACCTGAGTTACCAAGGGCCACCCTAGCTGAGGGCAACCAAAAAGCTGACTCAAGGGTGTGCAGGTAATCTCCCCTCTCTTCCAGCCATTTCTCCTCCCTGGGGGTGAACCCAGGAGCCCCGAGCCAGACTCGCAGGATGCTCCGGAAGGTGCTTGGCACAGCCCCGGCAGCCCAGCTCTTTCACTAGCTCCTTAGCTCCTTGCCTCCCCAGCAATGTGAGGATGGCCGTGGGGTGCATGAATCCTCCCAGGTGCAGACCAAGCCAGGCACAGATGTGATTCCCTCTGGGGAAGAAAAGCTAACAGCACTGACTCAGAGATTTAATTTGGGCAGGGCAGGGTGGGGTCTGGAATTCTCCAGATCTGAGGGGCAGGGAGGCCGCATGGTGGGATCCACTTCCCATTCAGATGTGCTGTGAGCGGGTAAAGTGTCTGCAGGGGAAGCAGAAAGGCAGTGTGCCGGAGCAGAGCGTGCAGGGTTTGGGGTTCAGTGAGCAAGTGGGGCTGTGTTGCAGCTCTCTCCCCCCTGCCAGCCAGGGCACTTTACCCTCATTCATGTCATACCTGCAGTGTGAGTGCTGGCTGAGCGGACAGGGCTCAGGGATGAAAAGGTTGGCCCATGTCTTCCTCACAGGGTGGTCCCGAGGCTGTGTGGCTCACGTCCATGAAAGCCCAGGACCCCCAGCATTGAATGCCCGCTGGGTACAACGTGTGTGAGTCTGAAGCAAGAGGTGGGCGGGTGCCTGCAGTTTACTTTGAAATGCACCGAAAATAAGAGGGAGGGAGGGAGGGATGCATAAATATCTCACAAAGTAAACGTAGTAAAATGATAAAATCTAGATAGTGGCTGTGAGATGGGGTGTTCACAGTAAAGGTCTTTTAACTTTTCTGAATGTTTGAAGTTTTTCATTTGAAACATGTGGGGGAGAGGAAGGACAATTTTTTTCAACAAATGATGCTGTGAAAACTGGATATCCACATGCAGAAGAATAAAGTTGGACCCTTACCCAACACTGTACATGAAAGGCATCTCAGTGGGTTCAAGACCGGACTGTAAGACCTAAAACTGTAAAACTCTTAGAGGAAGACACAGGAAATAACTTCGTGGTATTGAGTTTGGCAATGACTTCTTGGACATGACACCACAAGCACGGGGAACAGAAGAACAAATAGACAAATGAGATTTGTCTATTTAAAATATAAAATATAAAAATAGACAAACGAGATCAAGCTTAAAAGCTTCTGTGAAGCAAAGGACACAATCTGCAGAATGAAAAGGCAACCACTGGAACAGCAGGGCAGGGGGGAAGTATTCACAAATTCAGCATCTGATGAGGGGTTAATACCCAGAATAGATAAAAAACTCCGAAAGCTAAACAATAAAACTTAAACAACCTGATTCCAGAATGAACAAAGAACTTGAAGATGATATACAATGGCCAAGGAGCATATGAGAAGATGCCCAACATCACTAATCATTAGGGAAATGCAAATCAAAACCACAATGAAATACCACTTCACACCCATTAGGATGCTTACTATGGAAGGAAGGAAGGGAGGGAGGAAGGGAGGGAGGGAGGGAGGGAGGGAAGCAGCAAGTGTTGGTGAGGACGTGGAGAAACTGGAAGCCTCGTGCACTGTTGGTGGGAATGCAAATTGGTGCAGCTGCTGTGGGAAACAGTGTGGCAACACCTCAAAACATTAAAAATAGAACTACCATATGACCCAGCGATCCCACTCTAAGTATACATTCAAAATAACTGAAGAAATCAGGATCTTGAAGAATCTGCATGCCCACGCTCATAATGGCACTGCTCACAATAGCAAGAGATGGAAGTGGCCCAAATGCCCATCGGCAGACGGATGGATGGATATCCAAACTGTGGTATATACATACAATAGAATACTATTCAGTCTCAAAAAGGAAGGGAATTTTCTCCTATGGTAAAACACAGATGAACTTGAGTGCTGAGTGAAACAAGCCAGTCACAGGAAGACAGACACCGTATGATTCCAGTTACGGAGGGCGTCTGAAGCAGTCCAAGTCACAGAAGCAGAGAGTGAAGTGGCCGCAGTGGGGAGTGGGGAGCTGTTCATCGGGAACAGAGTCTTAGTTTTTCAAGATAAAAAAAGGCTGGAGATTGGCTGCATGATAGAGTGAGCATACTTAACACTACCAAACTATACATTTAAAATGGTTCAGATGCTAAATTTTACGTTTGTTTGTTTGTTTGTTTGTTTATCACCATTTTCTTTAAAAGTTAGGGGGAAGAGGAGGCCCAGGCTCAGTGTCAGCTGTTTGGTCCAGGACAGTCCTGGCCCGGAAGCTCCGCAGACCAGGCGGGGCCTCACCCGCCCCCATGTTGCCGATGAGGACACAGAGCAGGGCCGGGCTCAGATTCAGATCGGCACCTGCACAGCTGTTAGAACAGAATCCTCAGAGCCCAGGCTGGGTCTTCTGAGCAGGGCTCAGGGATGCTCTCCCTGCACAGAACCCAAGAAGCCAAACTTTCGTGATTTAATAGGCATTCCTTGCGCACCTCCTATGTGCCGGGCCCTCTGCCAGGCACAAGGACACAGAGGGGTCAGATCCATGCCCTGCCATCGGGGAGCTCCTGAGTCAGTTGGTGGGAGAGTTAGTTGGTGGGAGAGGGGCTCAATAATTCCTCATCCAATGTGCAGCCTGCCATGCGCGCACTCAGGGTGCAGAGGCAGCACCAGTGATGGCACACCTCTCTCCTCGTGCAGGATCCCAGCATCCCCTCCACCTGCTGCCATGAGATGGTGATGGGATGGGACAGCCATGCAAGGGTTTAAGGGACGACAGAGAGGTTCCACAGTGAGACGGCGTGGGAAGGGCACTGGTGACCTGGGAATAGCCAGTGCAAAGGCACAGACACGGGAAGCAGTCTCATGTGTTTAGACTATTAAAAGCTGTTCAGTTTTGCTGGAGCTTAAAGTGTGAGAGGATGAGATGTGGCGCTGAAGCCAGAGAGGGACACAGGCCTGAGGGGGCTGGACATCTTCCTGCGGAGGAAGGGGAATGATGGAGGGTTTTCAGCAGGGTAGCAGCAAGGTCCGATCTGCCCCTATGGGGTCCCCCTGATGGTTATGTGCAGAGTGGATTTGAGGGAGGTGTGAGGCAGGATCTCAGGGGGCTGCTGAAACCCAGATTCTCCCTGGAGTGACTGCTTGGACCAGGGGAGTCCCTGAGGACTCAGAAGGCAGACAATGGCTGTCAGCCAGGGGCCAGGCCCCCAAGAAACCTTGGGCGGGCACAGGCTCCAGATTGCAAGGTTCCCTTAGTATCACTGGGAACACCAGGGACAGATCACATCCACACACAAACAAAGGGGAATGCCAAGTAGTCAAGCATCTCCCTCCCAGCCCTGCTGTGCTGTGGACTCAACTGTGTGCATTGCCCTAAAGTTCACGTGGAAGCCCTAACCCCAGTGGTATTTGGAGACAGTCCTCGGGAGGTGATTAGGATTGGAAGAGGTCATGAGGGTGGTACCCTGTGATGGAATTAGTGTCCTTTTAAGAAGAGACACCAGAGAGAGCTCTCTCCCTCTGCCATCCTCACCCTGTGAGGAGGACACGGTGAGAAGGTGGCCAGGAATCCAGTTCTCGCCAAGAACCGAATCTGCCCGTATTTTGATCTTCAAGTCAGCGGCTTCCAGAATTGTGGAAAGTAAATGTCTGGTTTTTGTAAAGCCACTCAGTCTGTTATAACGGCCCACACTAAGACAAGTGGATTGAAAGAGAGCTTGTCATTGAGGACGTGTGAATTTATTTTTATGAGACTATGCTGTCGTCTCATAAAAATAAATTGGGTCAAGCTTCCCCAAGGGGCACTGAGGTGGTCCAGAGGCTGGCTCTCCATTCTTCCTTAAGGGAGGACGGCTTCCCCAGCCCACACACGACAGAGCCTGGTGGGGCTGCAGCGTGCCTTTCTCAGGGCCCGTGGACACAGACTTCAGAGGTGGGAAGAGGGAATCTGGGGACATCTGCGCAGGGTTCCAGCATCCCCACCGCCTCCTGCCATGAGGCCTTGCAGGAATCTCCGGTCTGCTCCAGGCTGACATCCCTCAGCTCCAGTGTGGTTGGCGAGGGTGATGGTCAGGCACCCAGAACCCAGATTCACCCAGCTCAGGCCCACAGTGCTTTGCAAAGAGCAGCTGGCTCCGCAGTTCTGAGAGATGTCACCTCCACCCAGCCCTCTCCTCACCAGGAAGGCCCAGGCCCTGCTTTCCACTGGAAGTTCTCAACCCCAAGTGCCGAGAGCTGGGCCCTCTGCCTGACACGGGGATTAACTGTAAGGAAATGCCCTGTCCAGTCTATGGGAAGGTTGGCTCCCAATACACCTCCACACCCTTTCTAGAAAAGACTGAGCTTAGGGTCAGGATAGCAACAGGTTTTAACAGAGGAAAACTAGTCTAATGAGCCCACCTCTGCTTGCCAACTATGGCCTGTCTTTGCCCTCTCAGAGGCACGGACCCTTCTTTGGGAAAACAGAAGGCGGTGCACAGCTGCCTTACTCCTGAAGACTGTGGCTCGCTATGGGAACACCCCCTGCAAGCCCCGCTTCAGCTCAGGTGTGAGGCTCCTGGTTTGCTTTGCTCAGACTCTTCTCGCAAACACCTGTGTTTTCTACTCCTTGGCACCTCCCAGTTCTAGGACTCTCGTGATGGGTCCCACCCTGCTGGCTGTCGAGCTCTCTCCTCCACCCCCTCCCCCGGCACCCACTCAACACACACATCTTACCCCATAGCACTGGCACCGTTCAAGGGCTCACACAGTGCAGCTCCGTGACTCTGGGCTAGCTTCCACTTACCTCTCAAAGAGATGGCTGACAAGAGCAAGAGAGACTGACGTTCCCAGCCTCTGCCCTGCCCTTCCCTACACCCTGTGTCCAGCACGTTGGAGTGAGTGACAGGAAAACCTCATCTTGTAACATGGAGCCTCTGCCCTGGAGACGCAGGGTCCCTGTGGCCAACGGGGAAATGCCCTGTTTCCTCTGGGTGGCCTGACCCAGACTCAGAAGAGCCTCAGAAAATTCATGAACTTAGCAGTCATCTCCTGTGACATCAGTCTGGCCCCTGTCACCCCCCATAAAGTGCCCGTGGGAGAAGACGCCACCATGGGGAGCGCTGAGAGCCCTCTGGATGTGCAGACAGCCCAGCAGCCAAACTATGCGCCTGCGACATGGGCCAGCCCTCGTGAAATCTCTTCCCAAAGAAAGAAAAGGCAGGTGACATCTGTGGATATTTACAGCCCCACACAGCATGATGGGAGGTGCTGAAAGATGCCTGTCTGACAACAAAATCCGTTCCAACAGCTGGAACCACTCCAGCCCGGGATGAAGTATCAAAGGGCCCAGAGCTCATCAGCAAGGCCATGCTGTCTGTCGAAGCCGAGAGCAAGAGCAGATGCCAAACAGACAGACCCTGAGCTCATCCTCCCCACCAGGCCAGGGCCCGGAGTTTACCGGAGATGCCAGGAAGAAGGCAGGTGTGAAAAGTGACCGCGTGGTCAGGCCCTGTGAAGTGTCCTCTTCAGCTCAGCCAGCCAGACAGCTGGCAGCAATGATGGCATCTTCCTCGTCACGGCACTAGGCCTCCACCCCCCACCCCCACTGACCTTGCAGGGTCTCACACAGTAATATCAATGTTTCTCTACATCTTACTCACTCATCTGTACAATGGAGATCGTCATACAGCTACCCGCTGAACCTCAATATCTAACACGGGTGAAAAACGCCCTTGCAATCATGCATTCATTCAAGAAGCACGCCAGGTTCTGGCTCTTTGCCACTGTCTGAGGAAGCAGAAACATGTATGACAAGGATATGACCTGCACGGAGGTCGGTCAGTGAGAAGACGCTCTGTATGAAAAATGGGGCAGAGGCCCTGCCTCACAGGTCAGAAAAGACCCAGGAAGCAAGGAAGTTGAGTCAGGGAAGGCGGGCAGCTCTTTTAAGAAACTTGGCTGAGAAAGGAAGCCCAAGTTAGAGCCATGGCTTAAAGGCAAAGCAAAATCACTGAGACTGTCTTCTTAAAAATGAGAGGTGCTCCGTGTGACCACGTGCTGATGGGAAGGAACCAGTGGGTGAGAAACAGGGGAACCACAGAAGAGAGGGGGGCCCAGTGGCCTGGAGTCCTGAGAAAATGAGCTAAGCTGGATGCAGAGGGCCAGGCACTGAAGGAAGACCTGAGTCCCTGCCTCCTTCGGGTCCCATAGCACCTCAAACAGGCCTTGAGCAACACACCCTTATTTCATAGGATTAGGATTATTTGCTCACTCCTCCGGCCACTGTACCAACCCTGCCCTGCCCCCTGACACATACACACACCCTGCCTGGGGGCTCCTAAGCTTTCATTGATGAAATCCCCTTTTCATCAATGTGACCCAAGCATCTAGCACAATGACTAGAATCTCCCAGGCACTTGGCTACTTTGAATAAAAGGCGCTGCTCCTTGTCCCTCCCTGTAATGATAGCCGAGGCCGACAAGTCTCAGAAACAGCATGAGATATGCCGAGAAGCATTTCCCCAGAATGCTGAGCTCTGCAGATTGGCCAGGAGGCTGCAGCCTCCTCCCAGGAGAACTCTTTCTAGCTTTGAACCCTCAGCCATTCCAAACACAAACACACTCATACACAGAGCTCGAGCCAGGGGTGAAATGTCAACATCATCTTGGACTCAAATCAATCAGCTGGATGCTTGAATGCACTAACGAAGCCACCTCACCCCCAACCTGCCTGTGCCTATATGGGGGCCCGGGGGTTCATTTCCTGTCCTGGTCAGGACTCCAGCTGAAAAAAAAAAAAAAGAAGAAGAAGAAAATTCTCTTACTTGACTTAAACTTTTCATCTCCTGATGCCTTTGTGGCAGATCTTCTCTACAACCCAAGGCAACATTAGATCTGGCCTCTAATGCATTACAGAAGCAGGCCATCTTCGGTGCTGCAGGACAGGGCCAGCCCAAAGTCCAGATGCCCTGCCCCTTGTGATCGGACAACCTGAGTCAGATTTCTCAGGACCTCAAAGGTCCCAGGTGGCGTAGAGCAAAGAGCACTTAATCAGGAGCAAAGAACCAGGTTCCAGTTCTGCATAGGCCACGTCCCGGCTGGTTGACCTTGGCCAAGTTCCTGGGTCATAGGCATCTACCTTCTTCATGAGTCCTCACATGGCAGAAGTGGGGAGCGAGCTCTCTTTTATTAAAGCACTAATCCCATTCATAAAAAGGCTCCACCCTCATAACCTGCTCCCCTCCTAACATCAACACGTTGGGGAATAGGCTTCCACGCAGGAGCGACGGCAGGGAGGGGACACACAAACACGCAGCCTGTGACGGCATCTGGACCGGGGTAACAGAAGCATGTGACTGAGAGCACGAAGTGGAGAGCACCGTTTCAAAGGTAAGAAGTGATGGCATGATGATGTGATGCTGATGAAGGTGGTGATGCCACCTCTCCTGCCAGCTGCCTGAACTCACTGGGGGGACATCTACTGCTGGGATGCGGCTCAAAGAACTACTTTTTAAATTAAATCTAGTGGCGCAGTAACCACACTGAGTGCCAGCCTTTGTGCCGACTCCTTTGATCAGCACGGCAGAAATCATGTTCCATTCGTGGCGAGTCAGCAGGCTCAGTGGAGCCCTGGCTAAGTGCCAGGCACCGTGCAGGGCACCGCCAGGGAGACAGGTGACGACGGTGCCCTCTGCCCCCCGGAATCTCCCTGTCTGTCCACACCGGTGCAGTCAGCAACCTTTCTAGGGACTAATCTGGCAATATGATTCAAAGGCCTTAACTTGATAATGCTGCATGGATTTATCCTAAATTATTAAAGGTGTGGGCAAAGACTTTAGGTAAACAGATGTTCACAAAGTTCCAGTCCCCGTAATAATGGGGTAACTTGTATCAAACTAATTCTACTTTAGATAAAAATTATAAACTCTAGATTCCGTTTTTAAACAACTATTTGAAGACACTAGAAACCAACAAAAAGGCAGCAAAAACCGGAGGGAATTCAACTCTTGCCAAAAGGGAGCAACACTGAGTAAATTCTACATTATATGACTTTTCCTTTGAGGGCACACCTCAGTTCAGGCCCTGCAGAGTGGCCAGAAATCAAGTTAAAAACTGCAGTGGTTTAGGCGTAAGGCTGCCAGAGGGAAGAAATCTAATACGGGAGTAGGCACACAGCAGAGAGCCCCAAATTCTGTGTGCAAAGTCCCCTGAAATCGTTGGCTGACCCCTAAACTGTGCACACACATGGGAGATTCCATACAACGCAATAGTAAAAAATAGGGGGAAGGCTACAAAAGCTAAGCAGAGTTATAAACTTCTGCCCAACAGAAGGAAGATGATTTAGAGCTTGTGTCTGTCCAAAGTAAGGCGTTTACTAAATACCTAGGACTTGGCCTTGAAGCCACAGACAGTCTATGACTTAGAAGTAAAAACCATATCCCAGGTCCAGGGAATTTATATACCCACCATGATAAGCTATTAAAACTAAGCCTTAATAAATTTACAGTAACTTAATGGCTTGCTAGAACAAAAATCAACATTCTTCAAGGAAACCAGAACCTCTATGATATATCAAATTGTTCAGTATATAACCAAAAGTTATTACCGTGGGAAGAAGGAAGGAAGAAAGGAAGGAAGGACAGAAGGAATTGTGACCCAAGTCAAGAGAAAAGTGTCAATACACAGGAACACTCAGATGACACAAATGTTGAAAATAGAAGACAAAGACATAAAAGCTGCTATTATATATAAATTCTAGGATATTAAATAAATCATGGTCAAAATGATTGCACAGATGGAAAAAGTCTTATCAGGGAAACACAAACAAAAAATAAAATGGAAATTTTAGAACTGAAAAGCACAGTATCTGAAATGAAAATTTCACGGGAGGGGCTTGATGGAAGATTACAGAGGTCAGAAGAAAGTCAATGAACTTCGAAAAGAGATCAACAGAAATTATCCAATCCACAAATCAGAGTGGTAAAAAACAAAAACACAGAAACAAAAACAAAAAAACAGAACCTCAATGACAATGCCAAGTGATCTAACATGTGCAAATGGAATCTTAAAAGAAGAAAACAGTGCAGAGAAATATTTGAAAAAAACAAAAACAAAAATTTCCTAATTTGGTAAAAACAAAAACCAAAAAAAAAAAAAAAAGGGGACTTATAGACCCAAATGCTCAAAGAACCCCAAGCAGGATTGAGAAAATCCCAGCTGGTAACATTAGAGTCAGACTGCTTTAACACAAAGATTTAAAAAATTTTTGATAACAGCCAGACAGGGCAAGGAAACACATTCATAGAAGGGAAACAATATGAGCACAGCAGACTTTTTACCAGAAACAATAATGTCAAAAGACAATGGATCAACCAATCTGCTTCAAGTAACAAAAGAAAAAATCATCAATCCAGAATTATGAACTCAGAGAAAATATTATTCAAAATGTAATAGAAAACAAAGCACTGGAGATGATGACTGGAGAAAACGGAGCCTGTACATCACTTGTGGGAATGCAGAACAGCGCAGCCGCTGTGGGAACAGCCCTGCAGCGCCTCAGCAAGCTCAACACAGAATTGCCACACGATGCAGAAACCCCAGTCCTAGAGTATATATCAAAAAGAATCGAAAACAGGTGTTCAAACAAAAGCTTACATGTGAATGCTCATAACAGCACTATTCACGATAGTTGAAATGTGGAGAAAACCCAAATGTCCATCAATGGGTGAATGAAAAAACAAAATGTGGTATATCCATATAATGGAATTTTATTCATTATTCAAATACATGCCACAACTTGAAGGAAGCTTTAACACATTATGCTAAGTAAAAGAAGCCAGGCACAAAAGGCCACGTAGTGTATGGTTCTATTTATATAAAATATTCAGAACAGGCACATCGATAGAGACAGAAAGCAGATTTGCGGTTGCCAAGGGCTAAGGGAAGGGAGAGCGAGGAATGATGGCTTAATGGGTGTAGGGTTTCCCTCTGGGGTGATAAAAATACGTTCTGGAACTAGATAGTGGGGATGGCTGCAAAACATCAAGAATGTGCTTAACACCACTGATTTATCCACTTTAAAGTGATTAATTTTATGTCTGTGTATGTCACCAAAATTTAATTAACTAATTAAAATGAAGGCAAAGTAAATACTAAAAAAAATCTTTATTAGTTGAATTTACTGCATGCAGATCTGCACTACAAAAATGCTAAAATAACTTCCTTTTTATTTGTTTTTTATTACGCTTTATTTTTATGCTATTACAATAGCCCCCACGGAAATAACCCCTGGGGCTGAGGACAAGGGACAGAGCTGGAGGCACAGAGTTCCGGGAAGGAAGAGAAGACCACTGCAGATGATAACTAGGAGATAAGTAAAGATTAGTTTTTCTCCTTCACTCTTTAAAAAGGTTATCTGTCTAGTTAATTCAAAAATCATGTTATTGAATTCTGAATGTTACAACATATTTGGATTTAAAACCTATGACGGAAATAGCACGAAGGATGATGGGGCTGGATAAGTGTACTATTAACACTTTCTTCTAACTTGCACGGAAGAGCCTCATATTACCCTGTTTACTGCAATAAGTCAAGGAGACAGTGTGATCCTTACTAAGAACTAAGGAATAATACAGAGAAGTAGAACTATAAATCCAATAAAGGAAAATATGCAATTTCTGTTTCCAGTCATACTAACTCACTCTGAACTTGCCCTTCCACCATAAACAATTAGAAAATTGCACAAAATTTATAAAACCGATGTTCACAGACATTGAACAATGTGGAGCAATGGCTCCTGAGAGACGAAAAACAAACCAGGCAATTCCGAAGGCACCGCCTGGACCAGCACAGAGAGAGGGGCTCCGAGGAACACAGCAGCCTCGGGGCTGAAGAGATGCAACCAGGGCTCAGGCAGGCCAAGGCCCATTTGGTGGACCAGAGAAAAGAGAATTATGTATGAAATTACTCACGGGGTCAAAACTTACTTAACTGTACATATCTGATGTATGCAATAAGTTATATGTAAACTTTACCTCAATAAAGTTGATTTTAAAATGTGCACATAATTATTAAAATAAAATATAGAAAACACACATAGCCCTAGATCTGTGGATTGCCCTGTATCTATAAAATCTGCTACAATTCACTTGGTATCAACAAATTTGTTACTAAAAACTTCCCCACAAAGAAATTCTATTATGCATTTCAGGAAAAAGCTATACCAACTTTATTTTTAAAATGCGTTCAGAAAACAGAAGAGGAGGAAAATTTTCCCAGTCCTTTTTATGAGAACAGCATACCCTCATAACTAAAGACTGACAAACATTACAAGGGAAGAAAACTACGCATAAATATCAGATGTGGAAATACAGAAAAGGATAATACATCCCCGTCATGATAACGTTACTCTCAGAAACCAAAGGTTGGCTAGTATTCAATGTAATTTGTCACACATAATTAAGAACAAAAAATATAGTTACCTCAGTACAGATGCAGAAAAAGCATTTGATAAAATTCAGTACCTATTCATGATAAATATTCTCCAGCAAACTAACAATATAGAAGAGAGTCTCTTCATCTGATAAACAGCATATAAGAAAAATACACTGTTAACAACATACCTAATAGTAAAATATTAAGAACTTTCCCCTATGACCAGAAACAGGACAAATATGTCTGTTCTCATCACTTCTATTAAACATTTTACTAGAAGTTCAAGCAGTCCAATACGGCAATACAAAGGAAAGTCATAAAGATTTGAAAGGAAGAAGCAAAAATGTCTTTATTCACAGAGGACATGAGAGTTTTTGTAGAAATTCCAAAGAAATCAATAAATAAGTTACTAGAACTAATAAATAAATGTATTATGGTTTTCAGATACTAGATCAATATTTGCAAATCAAATATATTTTTATATAGTAGCATCAAAAGATTAGAAAATCATATTTTAAAAAGCAATTTTACTTTTTTTAAAAGCACCAAAAGTACCAAATATGTGGAAACACACTCAACAAACCACAAGCAAGCCCTCTACTCTGAAATCTGTAGAAACGGCTGAGAAAACTGAAGGGGGACGACACAACCCACGTGCGGCGTGGGGCCCGAGAGCCAGCAGGTTCGTCCCCGAGACGGCCGTTCTCCCCAGACGGCCTGTGACCTGTGTCACAGTCCTGATCCCAGCCCCCACACACGGCTTTGTGCGGACATTGAAAAGTCGACTGTAAAATTTTTTATGGAAACGCAAAGGAACTAAAGTAGTCAAAATAGTCCTTAAAAAGAAAAAAGTACATTCCATTTTATTCCACAGATAAAATTAAAAAGATTAAGGTCACCAAGCGTCGGCCAGAATATGGAGCAATTGGAAGCCACTTTGTTTGTGGGAATGTAAACTGTCAAAACCTCTTCGGAAAATAGTTTGGCTGTTTTTTATAACATTAAACAACCCAATTAAAAATGGGCAAAAGCCCGGGACAGACTTCACAAAAGGAGACATGCGAATGGCTGGTAGGCACACCAGACAGGCGCACAGAAAGAGGCCAGCATCATTTGTCGACAGGGAAGCACAAGTTAAAGTCACAGTTAGAGAGCATCTCACATCCACTGCGTGGGCTGAAAGAAAAAAGATGGACAGCACCAAATGTTTGCAGGGGTGTGGAGCAACTGGAACACACTCTCCTGGTGGGCGTGTAAATCACTTTGGAAAAAGTTTGAGCTCTTTCTTATAAAATTAAACATATACCATGACCTACCAATTCTAGGGGTTTATCCCAGAAAAATAAAAATGCATGTTCACAGAAGCTTTATTCATAAAGTCAAAAACTAGGAACAACCCAAATTACTATCCATAAGAGAATGAATGAATAAAATTGTGATTATTTATATAATGGAATAATACCCAGTAACAAATACAAACTACTGATACACATGTAGCAACATGGACACATCTCAGAAATTATGTTAAATGAAAGAACCATACACGAAAGGGAATCGCACCATGTGATTCCATTTACATGAAGTTCAAGAACCAGTCAAACAGATCTGCGATGATAGAAATTAGAACAGTGGTTGTTAGTGGTGGGAACTTTCTGGGAAGTGATGCAAGCGTTCGTGTGTTATTCCAAACTCACCACATTGCACATCTAGGACTGGTGCATTTCAGTGTGTGTAAATTTTACCTCAGTTAAAAAAAGGTGCTTACAGCAATGCTAGTAATAATTTAAAATTAGAAGCAACTCAAATACCTTACGGTGGGGGGTTACTTAATAAAGCATGTACCCAAATACAACCCCCCACTCAAAATGATCCTGTGGAAAGCTCCACTGACAAGGAGCGATGCTCGTGACAACTTTCATGAAAAAGAAAGCCATCAAACAACAGGCTCATCACAACTGACCTCAGAACTCGGCCTGAAGGCATTTCACTCAACTAACACTTGAGGTTAACGCCAAAGGGTATTTTCACGTTTTCTTGCTTTGTAAGAAAAGTGAACGTGTACTTGCTTTTTTATTTATTTTTTATTTTTTTATTTATTTATTTTTAGAGAGGGAAGGGAGAGGGAGAGAGACATCAATGTGCGGTTGCTGGGGGACATGGCCTGCAACCTAGGCATGTGCCCTGACTGGGAATCGAACCTGCGATACCTGGTTCGCAGCCCGCGCTCAATCCACTGAGCTATGCCAGCCAGGGCGTGTACTTGCTTTGTAATAAGAAAAAATATTTCTAGATATACAAATACAGCTCTAGATTCACACACACAGTGAGCTTCTGTTATTCATGGCCGTTATGTTCTGTAAAGACACCGGGAACTCCGAGTTAGCAAACACTGAACCGCTGCTCCCGGGGCGCGCCGGGCTAGGCTGCTGGGAGCGGCACAGCGCTTTGGTCAGCTGACGCCAGAGCAGCCTTGTTTCGTGCGTGCTTCTCTTCAAAGAATGCCGTACTGCGTACACACCGCTGATTCACTGACGCTGACCTCACGGCCGGCGGCCGGCAGCACGAGAGCCGATGCCTGAGCAAAGCTTACTTATGGCGCACACTTTCTCCATAAGGCACATCGTAGCCTTTTTGCACTTAAAACACTACACAACACAATGCTTGGGGACATTTTAAACAACGGGATCTTCTGCCCCTCCCCAAAAAAGCACAAAAATGTGAAAACCATGGCATTAAAAAGACCATTGAAAGAACACCTGTTTGCAGTGTGAGAGTTGAAGCAAGAAGGCAGAGCTCCGCCTTGTTCGACCTCGGCTGGCGCATACAAACCGGGCAGCTGGGATTTTTTGCCTCTCTGTGCACATCGGTGAATGACCATGGAAGTGCCTCTAGTGTTGATTTGGGGGTTCCAAATAACCTTTAACAAGTAGGCCAATTAACAAATACAGATTTTGCAAATAATCAGGATTGACCATATATAGACATATCTGTGAAGGAAAGTATCCCCAAATCTTTGGGCATCCAGGGAGGAAGGACAAGAGGCCGACAGGAAGGAGGATGTGGATAAGCAAAGAAGGGAGGAAGGAGGCCACCTAGGAGGCTGGAGCCACCTACCCCTCAGCAGGCAAATCCAGCGTCCTAAGACGGCAGGGACCCGAGCGCATGGAAGGATCACCAGACACAGCCAAAAAGAAACACGCTTCTCCAAGGGAAGCTCATCTGAACAGAAGTACAACCCACGAGAAGAGAGAGTGCTTCCGATCTGCAGACTTTCCAGAGAGGCAGCAGTGGGAACGAGTGACAACAATTGTCCTGGACCCTCAACAACCACCTTAGGAATGTGCTTAAAATCGCAGATACCACCCGGGGCGCGTGGTGCCTGCCAGCCTCCAGAGGGGCTTGGGACACACAGCCCAGCCACGCGGGCAGCCACCACGGATGTGTGCATGACTGAGCCCCACTGAGAACCCTGGCTCAAGGAGTACCCCAGCAGGCAGCGCCCCACGAGTACTGACTGACACACGTCACTGTTGGGAGCGGTCACGCTTTCCACACCTCCGCTGGGAGGGGGCAACTGGGAGCTCCGAGCACGGGCACCTCCTGGACTCTGCCCCTGGCACCTCTTATCTGGGCTGAGCTTAACTTGTTTCCTTTCACTGTCATAAACCATAAATGTGAGTGTAGCAGCTTCTGAGTTCCATAAGCCCTTCCAGTAAATTATCAAACCTGAGGGTTGTCTCGGGGCCTCCCAATCTGCCTATATATCCGCTTCTCTAGTCCTCTTTCTCATTGGCTTTGCCATCCAGCTGGTTCCCTCACCGAGTTCAATGAAATAATGCTCCCTATCTGCTTGTGTGAGAATCGTGGCTAAGCCCGAGCTTCACTAGGTGGAGCCCAATGCTGATCATGGAGAGGTACCCGGTCAGTTACTCAAGGGCATATCAATCACTTTCCTGGAAGCCCCTGCCTCCCCACCCCTTGCAGAAGGCCCACAACCGGTCTGCACCATTGGGGGACCAGAGGTCTCACCCACACCATGGCATTGACAGGAAGGGCAGGTCCAAGTCCCGGCTCTGAGGACTGCAGACCTCAGCAAGGGACCTGGGGTACGCTGTGGTCATTCAAAACATAAGGCACAGGGTCCGGACACCCACACTTCCACTGGGGGTTAGCCTCACCTCACCCTCTCACCCCTGAACTCCCTCCTGCTCCTCCCCAAGGAAGGCCTATGGCAGTCCTGTGTTCCCAAGTGTGGCCCAGCCCAGAGGCTGCACGCTCCACCCCACTCCCAGGATCAGACAGCTCACACATGAGAAACAGGGATGCCACTGGCTCCTTTCACATCTTAGCCCCTCCCCTCAGCTCAGCGTCGGGTCACGAGCCGCTGAAGCACCAGCAGCAGCAGCAGCGTCCTCATCATTTCTGCCAGTTCTGCTATGTTCTTATTTACAACTGAAAGTACTTTAGGCAGTTTATAACAAAAGCATGTACATAACTTATAGCTTATTGTAACTTTTATTATAATCCTAGCACATTATAAAAGTATATATAACAAAAATCAGTAAATTAGATTATAAAAAAAGATGAAAGAATAATCTTGTCAGAAAGTCAAGGTTGAGGAAAGTTACTATTTCCAAATAAAAAACTGACCCCTAAGCCTTAAGGCCAGCCGGCTCTGCCACGAACAAGGGGGCTGCAAACCTGTTCATGGAGCAGGACCTGCTCTCCCAGGCTGTGAGCATGGTGGGGTTTGCTGCTGGCCATCTCTGACTTCCACCCAAATGTGGCTATTTGGCCCCTTTGGGCCTCAGAGCTAGGCTGAGCCCAGCCAAGGGCTCAGGAAACAGGCCCGGCTCTGGGCACCAGCTGGGCAGAAGCACAGGGGCAGTGGGTGAGGCAGGCGAGGCCTTCCTTCTGCTGCCACCCACCAGGTGCACCTGCCTCGTTCTATAGCAGATGTGGCTCCAAGGCTGGTGGGCCCTCATCGGCATTTGCTCAGAGCCCAAACTTCCGGCTCTGCCTGCCCCCATATCTGGGTGGGTTGGGGACAGAGTATAAGAAATAGGCTGTGTGTAGAATCCTCTCCCCCGGACTGGGGCGTACCCCAGCTCAGCTGGTCCAGAACACTTGGTCCCGAGGTGATGAGAAAAGGAAGGGAAGAATGTGGGGAAAGGACCTGCTCACAGCAGAGCCCTCAAGCCCAGCCTGCCAGTGCCCGGTCCCACGCCCCCATGTCCCCGGAGACTCACCCTCGTCACAGTTGCTCCCGGTAAAGCCAGGGCAGCACTTCCACTCCAGCGCCGTCACCGTTCGGTAGGACACTCTGTACGTGGGTCTGATCAGGGTCCTGTAACTGACACAAGGGCAGCGTCAGGACAGTGTGGGCCCCCACCTGCCCCTCCCCAGACCCAGCTCCTGCCGAGCCAGCCCAGCCTGGAGATCTGGGGGCTGCCCAGCCAGTGGATCCTGTGGCCCCTGCCCTGTGCCACTGGCTGTGTGGCCCTGGGCAAGTGGCCATCCCTCTCTGTGCCAAGTGTATTCGAGAATCCCTTCCAGCTCCGCCTTCCTGAAAGCCTGCAGGTGTGGCCACCTGTGATGGAAAGACGTCCTGCACGCTGACGGCTATGGACTGACTCATGTGCCCTAGAATTCACATGTTGAAGCCCTCTCCCCTCCATCCCCACACACTGAGGAAAGGTCACATGGGGACACAGAAGAAGACAGCTGCCTGAAAACAAAGTTCTGTTGTTGAAGCCACCCGGTCTATGATATCTTGTTACAGCAGTTCCAGCGAAGACATCGACCAAAATAATGAATAAGGAAGATAAAGAAAAATGCCATCAGAACCTGTGTAACTTCCAACCACCCGCAAGTCACTGAACTCCAACCTTTTCCCCAATCTTTATTTCCTTTTGTTCATTCACCCAATGAATACGTTCTGAGTGCCAACTACATGTTATATTTGGTCAGGATGGATAAAACTGATCCCCGTATTGAAGAAATCACAGCCCAGTGGACGAGAGACGCTTCGGTGAAAGTGTGCAACCCAGCAGTGCGGCTCCAGCAGCAATAAAACGCTCTGCAACGTGCCGCAGAGCCCATAGTAAAATTTCAGCATCCTATAGTTTCCATTTTTTCTTACAAATAAGTTTGATGCTTATTTTGTATCAACGTTATTTTGGAATTTTGGGAAACTCCGAGCATAGTGAGTATGACGCATAGGACCAGATTTCACGACGGGGATGGATCCGGCCTTGTTATTCCCTTCCCAGGCATCGCCACGGCTTTGCTGCTTGATCGAGCTGGCACACCTACCTCTTAAAAACAAAACTCCATGACTTCACAAAATCTGAATCTGCTGACACCGAGCAACTTAACCACTGAGTGGAAAAGTTATGAATTAATTGGTAGCAGCAGGCGTGACATCTCGAGATGTGCTGTTGACAGGAAAACACACGAGTCACATCTTGAATTTCAGAAATACTGCACCAAATACGAAAAACCCTGTTACACTAATTTCCCGTTTTAAAAAAAGTCCTCTCCCTTGTGTTTCGCAAACATTCCAGAAAACCAGCTTCCCCTGCAGAGCTGAGGAGGGTATTGCTGTGTGCAGCGCTGGGCAGGAACCGTCGAGTAAGTGAGGAGCCAGAGTCTGTGCAGAGATGCTCACAGCCGGGATCTGGAGAGGCTGGGACCAAAGATGCCCTCCCCACCCACCCCAGGAAGCAACTGGCATAGGCCACTGGGGGAAGAGGTGGCAGAGAGACAGTGTCACCACCCCCTCTTCTTACAGCAGGTGGCCTGGTGGGGTACAGGTGGGTTAATGAGCCTGGGCCCAAGGAGTGTAAATAGACTGTCTGCATCATAAACACATTTTCACACTCATACACACATTCACTTGCATGTTCACACTGCATGCTCACACCTCACATATGTATATACTCTCACATACACACACATGCTCACATGCTTTTCACACACCCACACACATGCTCACACACTCAACACTCACATGCACTCATTCACAGGCTCACACTCACACCCCGAGCCTGCTGCAGACCTCCCAGCCCGCAGCAGGCCCAGCCGGGAGAGGGGAGAGGGGAGAAGCGCTCATTTAGATGAAAGGGGCCAGTGCTATTGTGCTTATCATTCCACGATATAAGTAAATCAAACCATCAGGCTGTAGGCCTTAAACTTAGACAGTAATGTACACCAATTATTTCTCAATAAAACCAAAACAAAAATGAATTATCTAGCAAAAAACTTTTTAAAGATGCCAGTTTTTAAATTAATTCCTGGAAGAAGACTGTTACTCTGGCTGAGAAAGATCAGAAATGCTCCTGAATCCATCCAGGGCAGGCGTTTGGGCAGGAAGGGTGCCGTGGCTCATGGCTCCTGTGCTGCCCTGGAGCACCTGACACCAGGGGAGGGTCGCTCCCACAGCCTCAGCGCCTCGGGACAGAGGCAGCCCGGGCTCCGGGCTCTGGCCCTAGTGCAGGAGCACGACGTGGACTTGCTCACATTCCTTCCCCTCCCTGAGCCCATTTCCGGGTCCACTTGACGAGGACCCCATGGAGACCAGAACGTGGTGTGCAGGCTCCCCACGAGGGCATACATGGGAGGCACTGAGAGCAGAAATGGGTGCGCGGAGGCTAGGTTTGCAAACACAGATCCGGCCTCTTTCCTCCCGGCCCACGCCCTTCGGCTGTCCGCACTGTGGGTGGGAGGGTCTGACCTGCTTAGCCACACGTGCAGGCCCTGGTCGAGCTCACACAGCGACCCCAGGGCCCCTGTGCCACAGACTGCCCTTTGGTCTGTGAGCCCTCCACAGTGCACCAGGCATTCTCCAGTCCACTCCTTGATGATGATGATAAAAATACTAGTGTGTGTAGACATGACAAGAGCTTTTATTGAGTGCTCACCGTGCAGCAGGTACTGTTCTGAGTGTTTTACACTTGCTGACTCACAACAACCCTAACAGATGGATGCCATCACTGTTCCTAATTTACAGATGAGAAAACTGAGGCTGAGAAGTTAAGTAACTTTCTCAAGGTGGTGGAACTACGATCCAAATGCAGGCGGAATTGGTAGAGCCTAGTTAATACTAGTTTGCATCTGTTTCTCCCTACATCTGCACAAGGAACTGATCTTGGCCCCCAAAGAAGGTCTTTTTCTGCCCTTCACTTTGAGGCCATACTCTGGCCTGTGCCACTATAGGACCAGTAGGAGCCAAGCGGCCTTCGAAGTCCAAGAGCAGGGCACACCAGCAGGTGGCGCTGCTTCACCAGCCCAGAGGCCCAGGGCTCTGCATGGCTAGCCCCTCGGGTCTTACCTGAAGGCCCAACACTGTTCACTGCCTCTCCCTCAGTCTGGGCAAGAAGCTGAGAACCTCATCCTTTTACATCCATGAAGAACTCCCAACCCTTCTGCTGGGCTCCAGTCTGCAAACCCAGATCTTTCTAAATTGCAGATCCAGTTTTGCGGCTGCCCTCTCTCAAAATCTTCCCTGGCTCACATAAACTAAAGACCTAAGTCTTCAGGTCAGTACATGAGGCCCTGCCTACCTTCCCACCAGCTCTCCTCCTACCACCACCAGCCAAGGCTCCTACCACCCTCACACAAGCTGCCCTTCCCGCCCTAGATTCAGCCCCTCGCCCTGCCCCGCCCCTCTGACCTTTGCATTTGAATGCTCTTCTGTCTCCGGGCTCTCCTTGACTCCGCCTGAGAAAATCCCCCATGGCTTTCAGGGTGCGACGCCAATGGCCCCTCCTCCTCTGTGAAGCACCCTCACCACCCCCACCCTGCCAGAACTGACGGGCTCCCCTCTGAGCCCTCTAGCAGCACCCTGCAGAGTTTGGTTTTAACCCGACAGTGCTTCTGGTTCGTGCTCTCACAGATACACAGCGAGAGCCTGCTGCGCGGGCCAGGCTCTGGGAATGCAGGACTGAAGGAGGCAGGCAGGGCTGCGCTGTCTGAGCCTGTGGCCCTAGTCACACACCACAGGTGAGTGCATGACCATGCACTGTGATAAGTGCTGGGAGGGAAAGCGCTGAGTTCACTCCTCACACGGCAAAGGAATTTTTCTTGTGTTCTTAAAATGTCATTTACATACAACAACATAGAAAATCTAATGTTGAGCGCATTGAACTTTTACGCATGGCTACACTAACATTTCTGTCACTCAAAGGTCCCCTTGTGCCCCTTCATGTTGATTACCCGGCCCCGGACACAACCCCTCTCCCGCCTTCTCTCACCAGAGAATGGGCTTCCTGTTCTAAAACTTCATTCACTAAATGGAAGCTTCAGCACACAACCACTTGTGTCTGCCTTCTTCCACTCATCCTTTATGTCTGAGTTTCATCCATGTTAAGTATTTTATTTCTTTTTATTGTTAAGTAATATTCCATTATATAAATATACCACATTTGTCCATTCTCCTGTTGACGGGTGTTTGGGCTGTTTCTGGTCTGGAGCTATGATGGACAAAGATGCTATGAGCATTCTAATACGGTCTTTGTAAACACGAATTTTTACTTCTCCAGATTATACACATAGGAATAGAACTGATGGGACATAGGATGGATACATGTTAACTTTAGTAGGTGGGACAAACAGGTTCCCATGCCCTGTTTGGATGAACCAGTTCACATGCCTAGCAGCAATGTATCAGTCCTAGTTGCTCCACAACCTTGTCAACATTTGAGATTGTCGATCATTTTCATTTTAGTCATTCTAGAGTATATGTAGTACTCTTACATTATGGTTTTAGCTTGCAGTTCCTGTCGACTAAATAAAGTAATCCTTTTCAGGTTTGTCATTTGCATATCTTCTTATGTGAAGTGCCTGTTCAAGACTTTTGCCCACTTTTACAGTGGATTTTGTGTCTTTTTCTTATTGATTTGTAAAATATATACTCTATTCTTTATAGGAGATCTTTGTCAGGTGTATGTATTACAACTGTTTTCTCCCAATCTGTGGCTTGCCTTTTCATTTTCTTAATGATTATTTATGATAATCAGTTTTTAATTTTTATCAAGTCCAACTTACCAATGTTTTAAATTTTATCATTTGTTGGGTAGAAGTTAAGTTTCATTACTTTTCATTTGGCTATCCACCTGCTTCAGCATCATTTATTGAAAAGACCTTCTTTCCCTGCTGCATTATTTCAGCCTTGCTGACAACCAAACGACTGTTTTCTGTTTCTGGATTCGCTCTTCCATTCCATTGATCTGGCTTTCCATCTCTGCCCCAGAACCACGTGGTCTTAATAAACGTAGCTCTATAGCAAGTCTCCAAATCTGGTAATGTAAGCCTTCCATTTCTGCTCTCCTTCAAAACTGTCTGAGACACCTAGGCTCGCTGCACCCCCCTAATTTTGAGTTGGCTTCTTCATTTCTGCAAAAAAAAAAAAAAAACCCCACTATGATTTTGACAAAGATTTCATGGAATCTATAGATTAATTTCTGGAGAACTGACACCTTAATAATGCTGAGTCTTCCTATCCATGGCAGAACTTCGCATTCACTTAGATCTCTAATTTTTCTCAGCAGGGTGCACATCTTTGTTAAATTTACTCCTAGGTATGTGTCTCAGTTTGCTCAGGCTGCCATTACAAAATATCAAAAGCTGAATGGCTTAAACAATAGAAATATATTTTCTCAAAGTTCTGAGGCTGGGAAGTCCAAGATCAAGATTCCAGCCAGTTCCATTTCGGGGAAGACTGTCTCTCTGGCCAGCAGACAGACACTTCCTCACTGTGTTCTCATGTGGAACTTTCCTCAGGGTGCGTGTGTGTTGGGGGCGGGGAAGAGAGACAGAGAGGGAGCGGGAGAGGAAGCAGCCTCTGGTGTCTCTTCTTATAAGGACACTAATCCTGTTGGATCAGGGCTCCACCCTCATGACTTCATTTAACCTTAGTTATTCAGTACTTCCTTAGGGACCCCTCTCCAATACAGTCACATCGGGGGCTTCAACATATGAATGGGGGGATATAAACATTTACCCCATAGCAGTAGCTAATGCTTTTTTATTTTCCTGTGCACGAGATTTTTTCCATTTCACCCTCCACTTGCATCTGCTACTGTATGAGTATTGTTACTCACTTATTTGTAGAAACCTTGTACCTTAGTCCATTCCAGCTGCTGTAACAGCGCACCTTGGCCTGGGTGGCTCATAGATAACAGATCATTTCTCATAGTTCTGGAAGCTGGGAAGCCCAAGAGCAAAATGCTGGTATGTTCCATGACTAGTGAGGGCTCGCCCTCCGGTTCAGTTCGTAGACCCTGTGTCCTCACAGGTGAGAAGGGGAAGGGAGCTCTGCGGAGTGAGCGCCCTTTGTGGGAGCAGCGAGCCCTTTCACAAGGGCTCCTCCCCCGTCCTCATCACCTCCCAAAGGTCTCTCTCCAAACGCCACCATGCTGGGGTTAGGATTTCAGCGTCTGAGTTTGGAGGGGGGGACACTTGTGCGCAGTGACCTTAATAAGTTCATTTAGAAGTTCTACCACTATATTTGCCTATTCTTTTAGATTCTTTATGTACACAATGTCCTCTGTGAATAGAGTTCTTTCCTTTATATCTTCTTTGCTTCTGATCTGTATGCCTTTTATTTCTTCTCCTTGTATTATTGCCTGCAGTATAATGCTGAATAGAAGTGGTAACAGTGATCCTTTCCTTGTTCCCATGCTAAGGGAGAATCTGTACAGTATTTCATCAATTAAGTACGACATTAGTTGTGTTGTTATCTTTATAAGATTGAGGACATTCCCTTCTCTACTTAGTTTGCTGAGAGAATTATTTTTATCATAAATGGGTACTGACTGTTATCAAATGATTTTTCTACATCTATTGAGATGATCGTGTAACTTTATCCTTTATTCTGTTATTTTGATGAATCACATTCATTAGCATTCAAATGTCAAGCCAATGTATTGTAGCATTCTTGCGATAAACCCCGTGTGGTCATACCAGACCATCCTTTTTATATCACACAGAATGCCATTGTCTAATATTTCATGTTGAATTTTTACATCTGTATTTACAAGGGATAGTGGTGGAATGTTTTATCTCTCGAAAAAAACGTGAGAAGCTGATTAACAGGGATCACCTCCAGGGTGGGTGGGGGCTTTCGTTTTTACTCTATACTCTAATGCTTTCTGGATTTTGAATTTTGTGCCTTTTAAATCACTCAGAAAAGAATAAAAGTAAATGCTAAATAAAAAACAGATGATGCTATTATGGACTGAATGTTTATGTCTCCCCCACCCCTAAATTCATATGTTGAAACCCTACCCCTCAAAGTGTTGGTATGTGGAGGTGGGGCCTCGGGGAGGTATTAGGTTTAGATGGGGTCAGGAGGGTGGGGCCCTGCGATGGGACTGATATCCTCATAACACAGAGGAGAAGAAGAGCGATCCCAGCTCTCTCTCTCGGTCCTCCCTGTGCACACTCAGAAGGCAGTGCCCCTGAGGCAGGAAGGGGGCCTTCGCCAGGAACCGACCTGCCAGCACCTTGATCTTGGACTTGCCGGACTCAAGAGCTGTGGGAAACAAACGTCTGTTGCTTAAGCCACCCAGTCTACAGAATTTTGTTACAGCAGCCCAAGCAGACTAACACAGATTTACATTAAGTGTTTAACACAAGTCCCAGGAGGTGCACGTGTTCACACACGTCGCCTATCATGATGGTTAGCGTTATGTGTCCACCTGACTGAGCTACGGGAGGTCCAGAGCACGGGCGCAACGGTATCTCTGCGTGTGGCTGCCAGGTGTTTCCAGAAGGTGGGTGTTGGGACTGAGGAAAGAAGGTCACTGTCATGGAATTGTGGACTGGTGCAGCCACTGTGGAGAACAGTATGGAGTTTTGCTTAAAAAATTAAAATAGAATTATGATACGATCCAGTATTCCCTCTTCTGGGAATATATCCAAAAGAAACCAAATCAGTGTTCCTTGCAATATTATTTGCAATAGTCAAGACATGGAAACAACCTAAATGTCCATCAACAGATGAAGGGATAAAAAAGCAGCCCCTGATAAATGTAAATTTTAAAATTTTGTAAAAAATGTGACCTATGTACACATATACACAGTGGAATATTATTCGGCCATAAAAAGAAGGAAATCGTGCCATTTGGGAAAACATGGATGAACATGCAAGGCAGTCTACTAAGTGAAATAAACCAGACACAAAAAGACAGGTATGTCATAGTAACAAAAAGTAGCAGAGCCGTTACCAGAGGCTAGGAGGTGGGGGAACCGGGGAGAATGGATCAAAGGGCCCAAACTTTCAGTTACAAGAGCAGTAAGTCCAGCTTGACCCCTCTGGATAATAATAACATACTATATACTCGAAATTTGCCAAGATAGCAGATCCCAGTAGTCTCTCTCTCACACACACACAGTAACTACAGTGACCATGGAGGTGATGAGTATGTTAATAAGCTTGACTGTGTTGATCATTCCACAACAAGTATAGATATCAAAACATCACATTGTACACCTTAAATACGCACAATTTTTATCGGTCAAATATAAACAGACACACAAGTACATACACCCCAGAATCTTGAAGGTCCATGTGAGACAAGAGTCAAGGCTGATTCAAGGGCCAGAGAGGACCCCTGCCCCTCTTCCACCCCTCACCCCAGGGAGCAAGCCCTTTCAGAGCAGACCAGCCCCCCAGGCCACCCCCACAATAAGACAAACAGCCACCAACCCAGTGACTGCAGACATCGTTTAATCCCCAACAGCCTTGAGGCCATTCCCAGCTGAGGACCCTGAGCTCCAAGAAGAAGGCAGCTTGCCCAAGGCTCCGTGGAGGGGCCACGTCCTGCACTGGCGCACTCCACCAGTGGTGGGGTGGTGCCGTGGTGCCAGCCTTGCTCCCAGGCAGCAGCTTAAAGGGCCAAGGAGGGGGTACTGGACGGGGTGGGGGGGGGGCAGGTGGGGGGTGTGGCATATAGACCCAAGAGTGCCCCTCACTACCAAGGCTTTAATTGATGACCTCCAGATCTTGGAGAGAGAAACAAGAGTGCCCCTGGAGGCCGGAATTCCCCGAGAAGTGGAGACGTCCCACCCTCCCAACTTCCTCCTGATTTCATGGTGCTGTGGTATCCACCTGGGATGGTGAGCGAACTCCACAACGTGGTGTACAAGCTCTGGCCCAGCATCCCCAGGCCCCCCCAGCGCCCCTCGTGCCTTCGCTTGCCTTTTCCAGCCACCTTAAGAGCCTGTGCATCTCCCCCACCAATTAAGGCCCTGTTACCTCCATCCTTACCTCAAAGGCCCTCTACTCCAGGAAGCCCTCCTGAAGTCTCCATCTCCAACTAGATCAACGTTTCCAGCTGGCTCCCTGTGCCATGCCTTCATAGCACTTACTCCCAGTTGCAAACTACATCCCCATGTGTGGTTATTAATTGATGCCCATATCTCTGCCCTACCATGAGCTCCAGGGCGGAAGGGACCTTGTTTATGTCTGGCACACAGTACATGGGCAACGCTATGTATCCACTGACTGACTGAGGATCTGACTCTCATGACACTGCAGTCTCCGCAGCCTGCTGGCCTGCAGGCATCTAAGGCCACCCGGCTGTGGGAATGGGCTGAGGGCAGGCAGCCCCTCCCTGGTCCATGAAGAGTGCTACATATGCCCACTTTACAAATGGCAAGATCAGCTCAGAAAAGGAAGGGAATGTAAGATAGTTCGTTGTATCTACTGAATACCGGGGAGCTCAGCCCGCTCACAGCGTGAGAATGTGACTTCCCCTCTTACGGAAGCAGGCGCCGAGCCCTGCCCGAGCCATGTGGCTGGAGGGCGGCAAGCCCCAATCAGCCATGCTGTCGGGAAGTAGAGGGGTCAGCCACGGCCCACTCCCCACCCTCAACTGCCGTCCCCAGACCTCTGTCTCTCCATCAGCTGCCACCTGCCTCCAACCCTGGACACGTCTGAGAGTTGAGAAGAGGCTTCTCCGGTCCCTTTGGCCCAGCTGCAATGGGGACACAGCATGTGAGGCACTGGGGTATGTGTGCAGGGTGACCCCTCAAAGACAGTCTAGGCCAATTCAGCTCCAGAGGAGCAGTGCAGGCAAGCAGGACGAGCACAGGGCTTTCCAGTTGCATTGTTTCTACATGATTCCAGTGCATCTCTGCCCATCTGTGAGTACTGAGTGAGTCCTCCCTCCCTGAGCCCCTGTAAATTCCGAGCTGAGATGCAACAACCGGCCCCTTCCTCACCTGAAAGTCTCCAAAAGCAATTTGGAGTTTCCCATCTCACCAGCCTGGTTTCCCCCCAAGACAGCCCAATTCTAGAACTTCTTATCACTCTGCATTTGCCCCCTTGAATTGGAGGATCCTGGGGCTTCCCTCACTGTCACTTGGCAAATTCGAAGACATATGTCCTCCTGGGGGTTACTATTCACTCAACAAATAGCCACAAAAATCTTGACCCTACCACGCCCTGGATTCCTCTGAACCCACAACGACCCTGCAGCCCACTGCTCTCCCTCCACCCGCCCTGGCCGGCCCCATCGCCCCTTCCTAGACGGCAGCAACAGCCCTGCCTGGTGCCCAGCTTCCACTTCCACCTCCAGTATTCCAAGCTCCACAAAGACGCTCCAGTGATGTGTGCAGAGCACAGATTCCCTCCACAACCCTGCCTAGCTTATCTTCAATCTTAGAACAAAACCCAAATCCACAGTATGACCATGTGGACTTCGAAGATCTGGCCCCGGTCCACCTTGGCCACCTCCCCACACACCCCTCCCCCAACTTCGCTCAGAAACCCAGCAGAGCTCCTTCCCATATCAGGGCTTGTCATCTGCTGTTCCCTCTGCCTGAGATACCCGCTAACTCCAACACAGCCCCAAGGGCTCTCCGGAAGTGCCCCTCCTCCGAGGGGCCCTCCTTTGAGCAGCCCACTCTCAATTCCACCCAGCCCTGAAAGCTGGATCCCCTCGATTTACACCGTCACAGAGACCTGACTTGTCTTCCAAACACTCATCGCCCTTATAATTACACACCCATCAGGCAATCATTTGTCTGATGTCTATCTCCTCCACGAAGCTGCTGGCTGCACCCCAGGCCTAGCTCGGGGTGGGGCACATCACATGCACTCAATAAAGATTGGTGGAAGGAGTGAAACAATCAATAAACAGTGTGTGCCAGATGGAGTCACAGGCTGGGAGCTGCACAGCCAACCGAGATGTGGTGGCTCCCTGGAGGAGCTCGGGGTGTCTGGCTGGGGAACATCCTTGGAAACTGATGGGGGGCAGGACATAGTCAGTTTTACCAGGAGGGGCCAGGAAAAGCCCCCCACCTCAGGGGTACACTTGGGGGACTCGGGGCGAGGAGGCAGCCAGCACCAGGAGGGCCAGGAGGTTGTTTGGGGTGAATTTGGTGTGTTTGGGAGCAGAGGCTCTGACAGGCAGCCAGGGCACAGACAAGGCAGTGCTCAAGGGCTGCCAGGCTGCGGAAACCTCGAATGCAGGCAGAGAGTGCGGACGAGGTCTGTGAGCACTGCACGGGCCAGCGCTCCCCGGGCTTCTCGGAGCGTGCTCCCGATCAGTGAAATACTGTTGAGCCCATAATATATGTATATTAGTGTTTGTATGTGTACATACAGGTATTACTCATCGTCTCTGCATATATTAAAAATCAGTACAGTTTAATCTCGCTCTTACTTGATGTAGGTTAAAAAATAAGACTTTCCACCCTGTGACAGAGAGCCTTGCGGAGCTCCTGGGATCCCATCCCTCCTGCCAGGGGAGGCCATGAGGGGACTGTGGCCAGAGCAGTTCGTGATCAGATCTGCTTTCAAGAGACACCCCACCTGTGGCTGCGAGGCCACTGGATGGGAAGGGAGAGATGGAAATCAGGCAGCTGCTGGCTGAGAAAGGAGGGCAGGGCAAGGACAAACAGCCTCACTTTGCTGGGGGGACTGCAACCAAGGAGGAGCTGAGGGTCGAACTCCCGGTTACAAAGTGGCAGGGGTCGGATGACACCAGGCCTCCCCATGGGGCTGGCACATCCTCATCCACTCAGCAATGCATGGGAGCTGCCCACTCCCCAACCCCAAGCAGTCGGAGGAAGGCCTAACCCTCTGCGGGCCCCAAGATGCTCCAGGGAGCACACAGGGCTGAGGTCACAAGGTCTCCAAGGGGCCCAGCTGAAGCCCTACAGCTGTTCAATAACTGTTCCAGAAAAGGTGCCGATGTGTCCCGTGCATCCCCAAAGGTGCCCTGGGCTCACAGAGTCACGTGAGAGGGCATCAGAAGAAAAGGATCCCAGGAGGGGCGAGGTGTCCATCACCGGAGGTCTGCAAGCAGAGGCCGTGGCTCTTCGGCCTTCAAAGCCAATGTCTCCAAAGCACCACGAGGTGCTTCAGTGGGTGCAGGACAGGGAACGGCTCTGCCAGCCCAGAGACCGAGCCTGGGGGAGCAGGTGCCCCCTCCTCCCTGGCACTTCAACCCGCAGGTCTGCTCCTGCCCCGGCCCCACTTCCTCACCAGGGACCACCGCTGGGAGGACCAGACTGGGAGGTACCGAGACAGGCTGGAGACTCAACAGGAAGTGGGAGTGGGGGTTTCTGAGAAGGAGGCAGTAGATTATTAATCTCTTGATTAATAGCAGAGGGCTGGCAGGAGAGGAAGGGGCTATCCCACTGCGGTGCTGAGGCAGGAGGCAGGCGAGGGGTCTCCAGCCTCTGGCCTCCTCGGAATCCAAGCTAGTCATTCCTAAATGCCAGGTGGAAACCATGAGAGCCAAGCGGGTAGTGTCTTCTGCTCAGGCCTCCCCTCCCACCCAGAACAAGGACCAAGACCACAGACCACTTGGGAGGCCAGGCCAGGGGAGGCGGCACAGCCCAGACCAGCTCCCACCGCTGGGGTGGCGGCCTCACAGAGCTCTCCGACCCACACAGGCCGGCTAAGGGAGGAGGGGCAGGAAAGGAGGCCACGCTTCTGGGAAAGTGCTAAATGCAGGACTTCGTGTGGCCTTGCGGGCAGCAGGCAACCCAACCAGAGGAGGGAGGCCGGCTGGCAGGGGGCCGTCTGGAGGAGGGGTTCGAAGGAGGCAGATGAAGCCCCGGAGAGTTCCGGCAAAACCCTCCACTCAGCACATCTGGAAAAGGTTGGCTCTTGCGCCATCAAAGAGCTCTGAGGGGCCAGAGACAGAGGAGGGCAGGGAAGCGGGTGAGCAAAACTTAACCCCGGAGCCCCTGGGGCTGGTCCTCCCGAATCTGTCCAGCCCTGCGACCTGGCCCCCGCCCTCCCCCAGCAGAACCGGGGCCCCGAAGTGCAGGAGGCATGTCAACAACGCCTGACATCCCACAGCAGAGAACAAGGCCCAGAGGCCACAGGATTTCGACCCCAGAGCAAGGCAGGGTTTATCCTCACTTCCCAGGAAGGAAAACTAAGGCACTGAGAGGGGAAGCATGGGGTGTCCTTGCCGCCTTCCCTCAGTCCTGAGCTGGGTCTGAGGGACCCTCACAGGGACTCTCCGGGTCCAGGCCCCTCACTGAGGAGCTAGCTGGAGAAGCCCGCAGGGAGGGGACTGGCAGGGCGCCTGCCCCCAGACCAGGGCTCCTTCTAGAGCCCCCTGCCGGGACCTACAGGCTGCTTCCTCTCCCCCACCTGCACCTCCTCTACTGGTGAAATCCCTCATCTCCCAAATCTCTGCTCTGATGTTTCCCACAGGGAACCCAGGACTTGGTCTCATAGGGACACACCCCCATTTCTGCGAGTCCGTGATTGACATGACCCCCTCCACAAGCTCTGGGGTGGGGGTCGTGTCCCTGGCACTTGGGTGCTCAGTAAGGATGGAATGACCAAACACGACCTGAGCGACCTCAGGCAGGCCGCAGTCCCAGAGGCCAGGCCCAGAGGCCAGGCCGGCCCCGCAGGACCCCCGCCCTCTCTCCACACCAGCTGCCGGCTGAATGGGCACCTGGCACAGTTCTCTGGCCTCGTGCTGGTTCATTCACGTTAGTTTGGGCTGTCATTCTCATCCCCACCTCACACACACACCCACACACACACACACACACACACACGACGAAAATCCAATATAAAAAAATCACAGAATGCGAGAATCCACACGGGACACAGCTACGATTTTTTCTCATTTAACCAACAGATGGACGCACTCCTCTAATGCACGCCGTTAAGCACCTCCTGTGCATGCCGCACTGAGCCCAGCGGGTGACTGGCCAGCACGGTGGGGCCCTGCTCCCAGGCACCAGGGCTGGTGAAAAGGGTCAGCCTCAAGCCAGACCAACTCGGCATCACATGGGCAGGCCCCCGGGGGGAGGGTGCCCCCATCTCAGCCCTCCCGCCTACTGCTGCTCTGACAAGGCCCCCTTCCCCCCCAACTCCAAGTCCGCCCACCCAGGCTTGTCCCCCAAACCTCACTCCTGCAGCCAGCCCCCGCCGGCTGCTCAACTCTGCTCCCGGGTCCTCCTGGCAGTGCGTCTCCCGTCTCCCATCTCCCGTCTCTGAAACAACTAACCAGACAAAAGCCTCCACTCACCTCACAAGGCCCTCGGCTTCTGGGATCATTTCGCTTCATGCTTCCTTCACTGCACATTTTTTAAAAATTAATTAATATTTTTTATTAAATCTCTTTTTATTGTTATTCTACTGCAGTTTCCCAATTGTCCTCCCTTTGCCCCGCTCCACCCAGCCCCCCACACAGCAGCAGGAAGAAGGAGATGGAAAGCATGAGTAAGAACCAGGAAGAAATGGAGAATACAACGTCTGAAATAAAATACTATAGACACAAATTTCTTTAAAGAAGTCTCCAGTCTCCATTTCCTCAACTCTCATTTTTCTCCCCCACCCATGCCATCCCAGCCTCCACCCCCTCCACTCCCCAAAACTGTCCTTGCCAGGTGCCCGGGGACCTCACGTTCCCAAGTCCAGTGGTCACTCCTTGGTCCTCATGCCACCAGCGTCCCAAAAGCAGTGGGAGATTCACTCTCCTCTCCCTCCCTCCCTCCAGAAACTCATCTCCAAGGACATGAGTTCTTCTGGTGCTCCTGGCACCCTGGCTGCTCCTTAGCTGGGCCTCCTCCTTAGCCCACCTCTAAGGCTAGGGTGCCAGGACTGTTCCAGAAGCAGCACCCCTACCCTCTGTTCATCCCTGCGTTCACTTCAGTCCCCACAGCTTTAAATAGCATCCCCATGCTCATGATTCTCCACCACATGTTCCCTCAATTCTAACATGGACGCACGCTTACAGTTCAATGTCTCTGACATCTATTACAGTTAATGCTGTGCTATGATTTAATTAGCAGCTGTCTGATTAATGCACGTCTTCCTACCAAGGGCCTCTCAGAATGACATTCACCATGGCCCAGGCCCCAGAGTCCTCCTGGCACTCCAGACGTTTTTACTCAGCCTCCTACCTGCACCCTCCCCCCATGGCCACCCCGTAGGCATCGAAAACTTCACTTGGCCAAAGCTGAGCTGTGGGTCTTCACCTCCTAGGGCTGACCTCCTGCCAATGTCTCCAACTCGGTGAAATGACGTGGCCGGCAAGCCGGCTACTCAAATGAAAATTTGGAGGTTATCTCTGACTGCTGTCTACCCTTGAGTGATCAGACACTCCCGTCACCTCAGCTGCTTGGGCACCTTGTGACTCCACCCACCCCCTCTCCGCTGTCCCAGCTATTGCCCCAGCCCAGCATGTGCTTCCCCTGTCTCATGCCTGCACCCATTTCCCCCACAGCAAACAGTGGTTTTTTCACAACCTATGTCAGCTCGGCTCAGGAACCTCCACAAAGGACAGAAAATTAGACCCAAAACAAGCTGAAGAAAGTTTGTGTCTGTCATTAGACAGTAGACATGACAGCAGAAATCAATGAAATTAAAAATAGAAAAACAATGCAGAAAAAGGAATGACACCCCTAGTGACACTGACAAAGAAAAGGGAGAAAAACCAGCAATTATGAAAATCAGGAATGAAATAGGGAATAGTATTGTTTACCTAAATTCAACAACTTAGAGGAAATGAACCAATTCATTAAAAAACACATATTACCAAAACTCACTCAATACAAAATATACGGTTTGAATAGCCCTATAACTATTAAGGAAATTAAATGTGTAGCTTAAAAACTCCCCAAAATGAAATTTCCAGATCCAGATGGTTTCACTGGGGAATTCTACCAAGTTAATTCTTTAAGAAGAATTAATACCAACTTTACACGGTCTCTTCTAGAAAATGTAAGAGGGAGTACTTCTTAACTCATTTTATGAGGCCTAGATACCAAAGTCAGACATAGAAAGAAAACCACAGACCAATATCCATCATGAAGATAGACATAAAAATCCTTAACAAAGTACTAGCAAATAGACCTCAGCAGTATAGAAAAAGATCCTAGACCATGACCAGATGGAGTTTATTCCATGAATGAAATGCTGTTTCAATATTCCAAAATCAGTTAATGTAATCACCATATTAACAGTCTAAAGAAAAAAAATCGCATGACCATGTTAATCAATACAAAAAAAAATATTGACAAAATTTAGCACCCAACTAGACATGGAACATCTATGAAACATACTTAATGGTGAAATGCTTCCCCACACAACTGGGAACAAAGCGTCCTCTCCCGTCTCCACTCCCACTCAGCGAGCGCTGGAGACACCAGCCAGTGAAAAGGCAAGAGAGGGAAACAGCAAATATATGGATCAGAAAAAAGGAAATAAAACTGTCTCTATGGATGGATGACATGATTGTGTTTGTAGAAAATCTCAAGGAATCTACAAAAAAAAAAACCCTCCCAGAATCAGTATGAGTTTAGCAAGGTCAAAGGATACAAGATAAACATACAAAAACTTCTCTATACTATCAACGAGCACAAGGACATCAAAACTTAAAACTTTACCCCCCAAAAATTTAGTTAATAAAAAAGAATGAACAGGTCTTGTATGCTGGAAACTATAAGAAATCAACGAAGAAAGGTAAAAGAAATTTTAAAAGATCTAAATGAGTGGAAAGACACGCCATATTCCTAAACTGGAAGATGCGACATAGTGAAAATATCAATACCTAGTGGTGATACGGGTTAATGCAATTCCTGTAAAAATCTCAATATTTTGGTAGATACAGACAAGATTATCCTAAAGTTTATACGAAAAGAGAAAGGAACTATAGCAGCTAAAACAACTTGGGAGAAGAATGCAGTGAAGAAAACCAGCCTACCTGGCTTGCAGACCCACTGCTCCACCGCTGCAGCGCCTGGGGCTGTGGGCGTTGCACAGGGGAGCAGGATCCTGAGAAACAAGACTTAGCATGGCACGGCCACTCCTTCCGCTTTTGTTTCTGTGCCTTTCGCAGGGCTTTTAACGGCAAAATGTCGGGACACTGCACTTGGAGGCTCACAGTCTGTGTGGTCCCCGGGAGCCACTAGGAGGGGGGTTCAGGGCAGAATTCGCCATTTTCCATGGAAAACAAGCGGCGGTCACTAGCTAAGATGACCTCATACTCTGGATGTGGACTTGCTGCACCTTTCTTTATAGTAACACACAAACTGCTTAAAAAATAAGGATGTTTTCATTAGTCCATGAAACAGCTATGAAGAGGAGCATGTTAAGAGGGGCAGTCACTTTGGGAAATGTTTCAAACTGTTGAACTTGACACTAGATGTGTTTGTAAACAAACTTATGTCGTGAGCCCTTCCTGCCTCCCCTCTGAAATGCGAGATGTGACAACTGAGCGTGAGTACACTTTTTGATTTGGGTACTAGCCCAATATTAGTTTCTTGATCAAAATATGTGTGATTTAGCTTGTTTCTTGGTCACAAATTCCAGACTTTTATTTAGTTTTTGACTGCTAGGTCACGACCTTGTTGGTAATTTGTGTTATAAAAGAGAAATGCAAACTTAACTTTAGTTCTGTACTAATTTCTTTTTTATTCTTAGGGGGAGAAACGATTTACTTTTAATCTTCCCCTTTACTTTGAAGGAGTAAATTGGTTTTTCTCCCTGAGTGATAAGAGGAAAACCAGTGGTATATACAGATTTAAAGTTCAAGAGCTTCATTTTTTATCTCTAGATCTGTACCCTAAAACTGATTTTTTGTCTTAATAAATATGTCTTTAGACTGAACAAAAGTACAACATTTGAAATGGAATGTAATAGCATATAAGGTAGAATATAGGAAATAACTACCGATTCCTCCTGGAGCTTTGACTATAAGTATGGGTTAAAAGATGGCTCCAGTTATTGATTGTATCAGAGAATCAAATTTAGATAATCGTGAAATGCTGCTTGCCACTTAAAGTTTAATGACTTAATTCTTAGGGCTCTGTATTAGGGCAAGGAAAAAGAAATTAGCTACTGAATATTTTAATCTCGGTTTGGTCCCTTTGGCATACCACTGGTGTTAGAGGAATACCGTAGCCCTGACAGGTGTGGCTCAGCAGGTTGGGCATCATCCCGCAAACCGAAGGGCAGTTCGATTCCACACGAGGGCCCACGCCTGGGTTGTGGGCCAGGCCCCGCAGCTGGGGGTGTGCAAGAGGCAGCCAGTTGATGTTTCTCTTTGAACACAGATGTTTCTCTCCATCTCTTTCTCCCTCCCTTCCCCTATCTCTTAAAACAAATAAATAAAATCTTTTTTTTTTTTTTAAAGAATACTGTAAAGCAGAGGTTGGAAACTGGTGGCCTGTTTGGCCTACAGACTTGGGTGTGTGGGGGGAAGTGGGGAGGGCAGTGCTGTACTGTTTTTAAACAATATTTAAAACCAGGATATTCAAATATTCACATAAAAGTCTATATTTCTGGATTCCTGCAACATTGCTCTGGGTGGTTCTGCACAGCACCTCACGCAACTGAACGGCCGCCCCTGTCAGTCTGCACCACGACCCCGGGCCCCCTGCGTGTCCACAGTGCTACACTAACAATGTATTAGAGCCCTGAATTTTTTATTGCTCCCTCAGTTTATCTGAGAGGGCCTATTTTAGACTTTTCGTGACCACCTAGCAACTCCTTAAGTACTGGGTGTGATTTAATCTAGATGAGTTTGTTCAATCAGTCCACCCTCCGCCCCTCCCCCCGCAAAAACAAGGCTCCATGGGGTTAGAAGGGCAGACACACATGTCAGTGAGCAGGACAGAGAACGCAGAAACGGACTAACACAAACACGCCCAAATGCCTTTTGACAAATACGCAGAAGCAATTCGACAGTGGGAGAACGGCCTTTCAACAAGCGGTGGCGGAGCATCTGGGACAGCGGCAGACAGAAATGCGGGTTGCGCCCCAAACCTCTGCGCCCTGTGTGAAAATGAGCTCGGGATGAATCGTGGCCTTAAATGTCAAATATAAAACCATAAAACATTCAGAAAAAAACATAAGAGAAAATCTTCAGGATCTAAAGTTAGAAAGAGTTCTTAGACTTGACACCAAAATCAAAATTCAAAAAATAAAAAACTGATAAATTGGACTTCATTAAAATTAAAAATGTTTGTTCTGTAAAAGACTCTTAAGAAGATGAAAAGATAAGCCACAAAGTGGGAGAAAATATTTGCAAACCAATAACTGACAAGGAGCTAATATTTAAAATATATCAAGAAATATCAAGCTCTGGCTGGGGTGGCTCAGTGTATTGAGTGCTGGCCTGCGAAGGAAAGGGTCGCTGGTTCGATTCCCAGTCAGGGCACATGCCTGGGTTGTGGGCCAGGTCCCAAGTAGGGGGTATGCTAGAGGCACAAACACGAAATACTCATTGCAACGAAATATTCATTGCATTGCATGCAACTACACATTGATGTTTCTCTCCCTCTCTTCCTCCTTCCCTTCCCCTCTGTCGAAAAATAAATAAAATTTAAAAAAAAAGAAATCTCAAAACTCAGTTAAAAAACAAATAATCCAATTAAATGTGCAAAAGATGGCCCATTTAATGGGCAAAAGACATGAAGACACATTTCATTAAAGAATATACAGAGTTGGCAAATAAGCACATGAAAAGATGTTCAGCATTAATTTGTTGAAAAGATGTTCAACAAATTTAAACCACAATGAAATGGACTACACAGAATGGCTAAAATAAAATGCAATGACAACACCAAATGCTGGCAAGGATACAGAGAAACTGGGTCACTCAGACATTGCTGGTGGGAATGTAAAAGGGTCCAGTCACTGTGGAAACAGATCGGCCGTTTCTCAGAAAACTAGACACGCAACTACCATATGACCCGACAACTGTGCCCCTTCCTGGGCACTAACCCAGAAGAATGAAAACTTATGCTCGCACAAAACTCTGCATATACACAAATATTTATAACAGCTTTATTCACAAGAGCCCCAAACTGGAAACAACCCAGATGTCTTTCAACAGGGGGATGATTAAACTAACTGTGGCACAACCACACCATGGAATACTACTCGGCAGTAAAGAGGAGTATCTACTGATACACCCAACAGTCTGGATGAATCTCCAGAAAATTATGATGCATGAACAGACCCATTCCAAAAGGTTATATACTAATTCCATCCTTGAAATGGCGAGATTACAGAAATGGAGAGAAGATGAGTGGTCTTAACAGAGGTGAAGGAAGTGGCGGGGGCAGGAGGGAAGGGGGTGAGGTTATGAACGGGCACCACGAGGGGTCCCCGTGGGGAAGGGACGGCTCTGCTCCTGACCGTGTCGACGTCAATCCCGACAGCCACATCGTACGGTAGTTTTGCAAGATGTTACCACTGAGAGGAACGGGGTAAAAAAAGGACAAGGGATCTCTCTGTCTTACTTCTTACAACTACATGTGAATTTACAATGATCTCAAAATGAAAAGTTTAATTTAAAAACAAACACCTAAAGCAGATCATTCTTCATCTCTACTTAAAACCCTCAATGGCTTCCCAATAAGCTTACAATAAATTTCAAACTTAAGCTCTGCCTACACCCTCCTCCTCTCCTGCACTGCTTCTGGACACTGACCTTCTCTCTGCCCCCCCCAGGACCTCCCCAACCCAGGGCCTTTGCACTAGCAATCTCCACCCAGTCTCCACACAGAAGCTTTCTCCTCACTCGTTGCTCAGCATCAATGTCATCTCTTCAAAGACTCTCTCTCTCACCTCCTCTGACGTAGCCCCCTTTTCATGCTCAATCACGCCACCCTGCTTTAACTTCCTGTACTTGCTGTGTGGGAGGTATTCTTGTTTTCGTATCTGGGTGAATATAAACTGCGTAAGAGAGAGGATTTGGTCTAATTCTCCATCCTATTCATCCCACTCCTGCACACAGCACACTCTCAATACATATTGGTTGTAGAGGTTGAGCAAATGAATAAATGCAAGCAAAACGTATACACGGGGCTCCTGGGGGAGCAGGTGGGGGTACAGGAGGGGTTCAGGGTGCATGCCAGGCCCTCAGTGCATTCCAGATCGGCTTCGATGTGCCCAGACTCTGTTACACAACCACACCCTCCCCTCGCTCACCTGCACACTTTGTCGTAAAAGCATCGTCAAAATGTAATGAGATAATGCTGACATCATAGTTTTCTGCAAAGAGACGCCCCACCAAGCACTGTGGCCCCTCTGGTCCCCAAATCTAACTATGCAGAAATGCAGAAACCCCTCCTCCCTGCCCTGGCCCAGACTTAGCACTGAGAGGGGCGGGTGGCAGGTGGACACCAGTGCAGGCGCCCTGAGCTCTCGGGCAGCGATCTAGCTCTGGTGTCCTCTCACCAGCCACTGTGTGCGCACTTCATGTTTGTATCTCTTCTCAGAGTCGCAGCCAGCTCACAGGGCTTAGCGCAAACCCGACAGCAGCCTAGAAATGCCGTGACACGGGCACTGAATCCCCAGTAGCTTCGTGAGGTGGGGCCAATCACCATTTTTATAATCAGACAAGTGAGACCCTAACCCCTTCTCTTCCTACCCCCACCTCCCACCCGCACACCATGTGTGGACCAGCCCATGCGTCCCAGCTCCATCCACAACCCCCACTCTCGACAGCAGCCCCCTCTCCTGCCCCTTGGGGCTGAGGATGTGCCCACCACAGGCACAGTGCCCCAGATTCTGGGGCCAGTGCAGGCCAGTGCAGGCCTGAGGCCACTCAGGGCTGTTTAACCAGGTACCCAGGTGCCCAGGTCTAGAAGGGGGGCATGGGGTCCAGATGGACACACCCCCTGGTCTCATGGACTCTTTGCCCCTCAAGGGTGGGCATGGCCAGAGGAGGGCCAGAGGAGGGCCAGAGTGGCCTACCTATAGGGCAGGGCCCAGGACAAGGGTTCCCCTTGGCAGGGTAGAAGGGTCATAGACCCTGAGAACTCTGACCTGTGACCTAGAGGTGGGCGGGCTCCTGGTCATGCCCAAATACAATTCCACTTTTCATGGCCCCACAGATGGCTAAGCACGGCAATCCTGCTCCTCTGGGAAACTCCGGAGCTCTAAGCAAGCAGGGACCCTCCCAGGCACAAGTGTGACAGGTGGTGGAGCCCTCACTCCCACCTCACCCCCTCTGTGCCCCCTACACACTGTTTTGGGCCCTCGCTGCCCAAGGTGCTCCCACCATGGGTGGAAGGGAGTCAGGCGTCAGGAGAGGTGGGGAGATCATTCCACCCAACTGGAGGCTTTTGGACCGGGCACTGCAGAATCCAGAGGAATGGCAGCCAAGCCCCGGCCCCTCATCTGAGTGCAGTGGGCTTGTGTGGCAGGCACTATGGCCACTCCCGACTCACATATCCCCACCATCCACCATGGCCCAACCCCACTCGGGGTCTGGAGCCCCTGAACCCCTCCCTCCATGGCCACCTGGGTTCCCAGCCTCCAACTGTTCCCTCCCTTTACGGTGAGGCCCTGACTCGGCTCAGATGTCACCTCCTCACAGGAGCCTTACCTGAGCCCCCTCAGGATGAGGTACCTCCCGAAGCAGACTGGCTTACCCTGGACCGCAGACATCACTTAGAAACCATCCTTTACTTGCCCCTGGGATGCCATTGCCTCAAGGAGAGACAGACAGACAGACAGACAGTGGTGCACCCTCACCTAGCCAGGACCTGTCATGCAGCCAAGACTCCAAGGAAATGAGTGAGTGAATGAGTGAACGAAGGAATGGTGAGTGAACAAACAAATAAGATATTCCACACACCCTGGGAGGGCTTCCTGGGCGAGGGGGTTTTCCTAGCACCCCAAAATCACATTATGTATTTTGAGGCAAAGCTAAGCTCATTTGTAGGAGAAAGAGGGGTGACACAGCCATTGCCCGTCCTGAGTGGTGGGAACTCGGTGCAGCCCTGTGCCCCAGGAGGGGTCCCGACACCCTCACAACTCCACGCAGGGGACCCTGTGTCCAGGTGGTCGGGCGGATCCGTTAACCATTTATAAGCATGACTCCGTGCCAGGCCACTTCCTCAGTGCAGCTTACGGTGAGTGGGTGGACCTGGGGAGAGAGATGGGCTAGGGCCCGGCCCAGACGCAGACGCCTGAACTGGGAGACGGCAGGAGAGCAGCAGACAGCCTGGGGTGAGTGCAGCACTCCCAACCTGGCTACTCACGAACCCAGATGAGCCCAGGGCTCCCGATGACACAGACACACGGGTCGGAGAGCAGTGCCTCCCCTCCGCTCTCACCTCCTGCCCTCACCCACGACCTGCCCTTCCCCACCAGCAGGCTCTCCGCCCTTGGGCACAGCCAGGTTAACCACGTGGATGCCTCCTTCCAAGGACCATCTCCACAGGCTCACACCCAAAAGCTGCCCCCTGGAGTCAAGCCCACTGTCAGGCCCACTCTGAGTTAACTCCAGCAGCCACTTTTTCCTCGTCCCTGAAACCCTTCCCGCCCTCTCCAGGCGAGCTCTGGAGCCACTCTCTTCTGACGGCTAGCCTGTGGCCCCAGGTCCCCGCTCTGGTCACACTGTCCCCGCCACAGGAGGGAACTGGGATGCAGCCACCCTCACTCTTAAGCCCTTTTTCCAAACATGGCCAGAAGAAGGGAGATTGAAAGGCCCTTGGGGGCTCTCCAAGCTTCCAGGTTCATGCCTTTTTGGGTGGAAGGCCCGCAATTCCACACAGGACTGGGGAGGCCTGGCCCAAAAGCCCTCAGTTAAATATGAATTCCCCTAAGGTGCAGAGCCTCTCTGGCTAAGGCCCCCAGCTGAGAGGCCCTCTCCTGCAGGGTGGGAGCCCCCCAGGAAGTGGGGAATGGAGGCAGCGAGGAAGGGTGAGGTGAGCAAACTTGGCCAAGTTTGGATCGTCTTCTCCAGACACTTGCTAAGTACTGGGGGTCTAAATACGGACAACAAACATCCCCTGCCCTGGAGTGACAGACTCCAGCAGGAAAGAAGGATAGGCAGACTATTACCTAAAGCAAAACAAGTCCAGCTGTGCCCTATGAGAGGACAAATAAGATTCCAGGGGACACGACTGAAGCACTTATCAGTTCTGCCTGGGAGGCTGCAGGCAGTGGCTTCGAAAAGGGCAGGCTGCAGCTGGACCTGCGAGTGGAAGAGAGAATTCACTGGCCAAGGGGAAATAAGAGTTAAAACACACCAGGAACACTCACTAACTAGCACCCTCTTCCCTGGAATCCTAACAACTGCACTGTGAGACAGGTTCCTGTTTTAGAGATAGACTCAGAGAGGGTAAGTAACTTACTCAAAGTCACACAGCTGGTCTTTTTGGCTCCGCTAACCTAAAACCAAAAGGCCTTTCAAAGGGAGTGGGAACAAGCATTTACTGAGATCAATAAGAACAGCTATTCTGGATGCACTGATTCAGGCAGGAGTTCAAATGCTGTTCCCATCAGGACGCAAAGGCAATAGGTATTTATGAGGAAGGGAAGGGAAACAATCACATCAATTTTTTAAAAAGACATTTCTATTGGTGCAGATTAACATAACACAGGGAAGTTAGTCCTAAACAGTGTTTTTAATTTTTAGTCCAGTAAGCATCCATCAGTAGTCACAACAGCTGTTTTCTTGTTATCTTTCCAAACAGCACTTTGGTTTTTGTTGTTGTTGTTGTTGTTGTTATGGGAGGTGGGGGACCACAGATCGCTAAGGCACAGTCCAAAGGTCGTTTTTCCCCGTTCTAATGTCCCAGAGTTTGAGACACACACATGCAGCGTCCCCGGGCACGGCAGCTCCAGCTCCACTTTAAAGTGGCTCCACTTGCTGTGTTATTTCTGACAACTCCATAGCCCACCTTGCTGTATACGCCCCCCCTCCGTAACAGGCTGGAGAAACAGTGAGGACAGCAAGGAGACGGGACCTGCATAGAACAAATGTGAACAGAACGCCGCAGAAAGAGAGGGCAGGTGAATCGTTCCCAGGTCCAAGAGGAAAACTCCTTCCTCAAGAGTCAGAAATGAAAAAGGAAACAAGAGCAGCAAAGAGGGAGTGAGGGGCAGCCTGAGTTTAGTGGCTGACGCTGAGATCAGCCTTTCTCTTCCCCAGTGAGAGGCTGACTGACTTCCACTCAGACACAATCATGTCTTCATCTCAGATGGAGCCTTTGGCGCGTGCCTGCACACACGCTGAACTAAAACACATCACAGGGGTCCTGACAGGTCTGCACCAGCTCTCGTGAAAACGAGTCATCTTTCCTCCTTCTCTTTCTTATGTGGTCATGGCAGGAAATCTAGATCGTTAAGTGACAGAGGCGCTAGCTACCGCTACAGCTACCATAGCCATCACACTGCAGTATATAAGTGTATCAAACCAACGGGTTGTACTCCTCAAACTTATACAATGTTATATGTCAATTATACCTCGGTTCTAAACAAGGAAAGAAACCTAGGCTATATCCATGACCTAGAGAGTGCAGCGATGGTTAAACCAGCTTCAGAGCTGGGTCGCAGGAAGAGGAGAACTGGGAGAGGCAGTTGACAGTCACACCATGATCAGACGCCATCTGGCTTTCCCTGCAGAAGTTCAATTCTAACACAGATGAAAGCATCCAAAAATTTTCAAAGGATGAAGGGAGCAAGAATTGGGACCCACACAGCTTCAGAAAATGGTGAGGGGAAACAAGAAACACCCATGTAAATGCCGGGGTTGAAATGAGGCAGGACAGCCAAGCAGCCAGGACTATAAGCAACACAATATGGTGCAAGGTGGCCACTGGCCTCGGCTGGGGTTCGTCATCTGAACACCAGAGCGGGAAATACACGCTCAGGGCTGCCCCGGCCTGGACACCCACCAGGAGCTGCCTGCGGGCCATTGGCCGAAGATCTGCTCCGTAGCTCAGCCACAGCCCGGCCTCGGTTCAGACCCTCAGAGCACGCCTTACAAAGTGTCTCTCCAAGATTTAGTTTGAGATTAATAGATTCCCATTATCAAAGTCTCTTTTGGTAATATCATCTATTGCTTTTAGCCCGAAGCATTGTGGCACATGGGGAAACAGGCCCAGAAGACAAGGTCCTCGCTGAAAGTGCTCCAGGAACCTGCTCCTCCCAGCACCCCCCATCCCGAGGCTCTGCTCAGGGCATCCGCCAGGTGCACACACTCACTCCTACAGCAGGCACGCTCTTCAGAAAACTGTAAAATTGTGCTTTAAAAAAACTACACAAAGAAGCATAATAAGAGTACTGGGACAGAGCTAGACAATCCTGAGCCTTTTCTTTCCCTGCAAATGCTCCCTCCACAGGATGTGCCCTGCTCAGGAAGGCCCTCCTGGCAAACAGAGACCACCCACCCCGTCTGGGTCCCATTCCCAGGGCGCCGTGCTCTCGCACAGCAGTGACGACAGACACACCTGCGCCCCTGTCTCTGTGGAGGTTCAGTCCATGCCCCCACCACACTGGACTGTCAGCTCCCCACGCAGGGCTTGGTCTGCATTTCACACCACACTCTCCCTGGGCCTGTGTACCAAAGGCCAACAAATGTTTATTTGTGGAAGGGAGCTGGGCCTTGAAACCTCAGGAGCATCTGGATGGAGCATGTTCGAAGGACAGGAGTCAAGCCCCACCAACCTGCTGTGACCATCCCCGTTACCTTGGACAAGTCGCTCTGCCTCGCTAACAGTGCTGCGCCTGCCTTCCTCCCTCCATCTGCACCCCAGCAGTCCCAACACCACAGAGGGGTGTACCCCAATCCTAACTCAAAGATGAGTTACTGATGAGAAAGAAAAGTATATTAACCCCTCTTCCCTTAACTAATAATAATAATAAAAGTAGCAATGATAATTAAGACAAGAAGTAAGGAATTCCTCTAAAAGAATGAAAATTATGTTCTACTCAGCGGAGTTCCTGCTGCAGAGGGAAGGCTTGTCACAAATGGCCATCTGCTCTGGCTGAACATCCTGTTCTCAGGTCCTGACCCCGAGGAGAGGGCGAGAACTCTGAAAGGCCCGTAAACCCCCACACCGAGCACGGACCCTGAGGCTTCTGAAGCAACGTTCAGGTAATTGCTTAAGTCATAAAGCAAAGGGCAGTTGTAAAAAGTAATGATCACTGCAAATTTTTAAAGTGGAGGTCAGCGATTCAATTGTTAGCTCGTTCAGCTTTTCTTAAAGGTGTATTGCCACATGTAGAAAGGATAAAACCACAACTTCAGTGTGAAATTTTGAAAGCCAGCCCCTATTCCCTTCCTTCCAAGGTTTTCCAGTAAAGAAAATCCTTAGTTCACGTTCAAACCCAAGTTCAATTACACAACACTGTGTGTGTGTGTGCGCGTGCATGTGCACACACGGGCACGTTTTTGCTCCACCCTGGTAGCTGACTACAGTGTGCGTGAGACTGTAGTGAACATCCGATTTGGCTAAAATATGTAGAAAAAATGGAAACACACAACTCTTCACATTAATGCCTCGACTCTGAAGACAATGTTAGTTTGCTGAAGTCAAATTCCAGATCTTGAAAATAGCCGTTGCCGAGTTTGCCCACTCCACCCCCTGCCCCCCGCCCCCACCCCCAACCCCGCCACCCCCTGCGCACAGCCATCCCGTGCACACAGCGAGAGTGCAGAGCTGCAGAGCAGAGCGGTGGGCCGAGCACAGCCTTGCTCTCCGTGGCCTCACTCCAGGGCCAGCCGGCTTCCCTGTTTGAAGAGCAGGGCAGCTGCTCTTGCAGTGAGCTGGGAGCTGATGGCTACCCTGTCAGGGTCATTTACAGACCAGGCTCCAAAGCCTCTTCTTCTCAGAAGATGCTCCCAAGATAATGAAGGGGCCGCCTGGTCATCTGAAGCTCCCTGCCGACGAGAAGGGCAGCAGAGCCTCGGGTTCTGCTTCTGGGGGCAACGTGGAGGGGGAGACAGCGGGTCTCTGCGCCCTCTCCTGAAATGGCAGGGGGGCAGTTCTGCCTCTTTTTCATCATTACTGACCCAGGGGCCATGCCTCCAACACAGCGTTCAAAAGTAGTCTTTTGTTTTATAATTAAAAATGGGCAGATGTATCCATTTGCTTAGCCATTTCCCTTGCAAAACAAGCTATGTAAAAACACTTGTTGACAATGGAGACCCCAAGTTAAGAACCTCTACCATTTAAAAAAATGAAAATAAGGATACAAAATTAATATTCAGAAATTAGTTGAATTTTTATACACCAATAATGAACTAGAACTATCAGAAAGAGAAATTAAGAAAACAACCCCATTCACAATGGCATCAAAAAGAATAAAATACCTAGGAATAAACTTAACCAAGGAGGTAAACTATACTTGGAAAACTATAAGACACTGAAGAAGATACAAATAAATGGAAGCATATATAGCATGTTCATGGATAAGAAGAGTTATCATCATTAAAATGTCCACACTACCCAAAGCAATCTATACATTCAGTGCAATCCCTATCAAAATCCTAATGGCATTTTTCACAGAACTGGAACAAATAATTCTAAAATTTATATGGAACCACAAAAGATCCCATATAACCAAAACAACCTTACAAAAAAAAAAAAACACCTGGCTGGTGCGGCTCAGTGGATTGAGCGCCAACCTGTGAACAAAAGGGTCGCTGGTTTGACTCCCAGTCAGGGCACATGCCTGGGTTGTGGGCCAGGTCCCCGGTCAGGCAATATGGCTGGGGTGTGCAAGAGGTAACCACACACACACATTGATGTTTCTCTCCCTCTCTTTCTCCCTCCCCTTCCCTCTCCTCTATCTAAAAATAAATAGATAAAATCTAAAAAAAAAAAAACAAAGAACAAAGTTGGAGGCATCATGCTACCTGATATCAAACTACACAATAAGGCCATAGTAATCAAAACAGCATGGTACTGACATAAACACAGACACATAGATCAATGGAACAGACTAGAGAGCCCAGAAATAAGTCGATGCCTGTGTGGCCAGTTAATCTATGGCAAAGGAGTCAAGAATACACAATGAGGTAAAGACAGTTTCTTCAGTTGATGGTGTTGGGAAAACTGGACAGATACATGCAAAAGAATGAAACTGGATCACTTTGCTACATCATATATAAGAATAAACTCAAAATGGATTAAAGATCTAAATGTAAGACCCAAAATCATAAAACTCCTAGAAGAAAACATAGGCGGTAAACTCTGATGTCACACTTAGTCTACTGAATTTTTTTTGGATATATGTTCTCAGGCAAGGAAAACGAGAAAAAATAAACAGACGGGACTACATCACATTGGAGTGTTTGCACAGAGAAGCAAACCAGCAGCAAAACAAAAAGAAACCCTACTGAATGGGAGAAACTATTTGCCAATGATATATCCAATAGGGGTTAACATCCAAAATATGTAAGGAACTCATTACAACTTAACAGCAAAAAAAAAAATCCAAAAAAAGTGGGCAGAGCATCTGAATGTAAATTTCTCCCCAGAGGATGTACAGATGGCTAATAGACGCATGAAAAGATGCTCAAGTCACTAATCATCAGGGGAATGCGGATTGAAGCCACAATGAGACATCACCTCACACCTGTCAGGATGGCCTCATCAACAAATCGACCAACAACAAGCGCTGGCGAGGACGTGAAGAAAAGGAAACCTCATGCACTGTTGGTGGGGTAGTGAATTGTTGCAGTCACTATAGAAAACAGTATGGAGGTTCCCCAAAAAAGTAAAAACAGAACTATCACATGACCCAATAACTCTACTTCTGAGTATTATCCAACAGAAGCCCAACACCAATTGGAAAAGACACATGCCCTGTGTTTGCTACAGCACTCGCTGTTCACGGCAGCCCGGATGCGGAGGCAGCCTCAGCATCCATCAGCACATGAATGGGTGAAGAAGATAGATGTGGTGTGTGTGTACCTACACAATGAAATATCAGTCAGCCATTAAAAAAGAATAAAATCTTGCCATTTGTGACAATATGGATGGACCTAGAGGGTATTATGCTAAGTGAAATAAGTCAGACAGAGAAAGACAAATACCATATGATTTCACTTATATGAAGAATCTAAAAAAAAAAAAAACTAACGAAAAAACAGAAACAAACTCGTAGACACTGAGAACAAACTGACGGCTGCCAGGTGGGAAGGGCTGGAGGTGTGGGTGAAAAGGGGACAGGCACAAACAGTCGGTCACAGAACAGCCCCGGGACGTGAAGTGCAGCCCAGGGAATGCAGTCGGTGACGCTGCAGCAACTGCGTGGTGTCAGGGGGCACTGGACCTGCTGCTGCGATCATTTTGTAAGTTATGTAAATGTCTCATTTATACATTGTACACCTGAAACTAATGCTATTGTATGTCAGTCATAATTGACATTTTTTTTTAATTTTTAAAAACTGAAGAAAAAAGAAATCTCTCCCTGTGAATGCTGACAGTCCTAAAGCTACGGTCCAGGGTGGGGCTGGGGAGAGGCAGGCTGGAGGCAGGCTGGACTTCCCAGGGCTTCGCAGACGCCCGGAGCAGGCGGGTTCCATCTGCAGCCTCAACTGGCCCTCTCCCGCCCCTTCCATCCCCTCACCCCACTCATGGACCACGAGTTTCTGCCCATCAAACGCCTACTGAATTATGAGGTTCTGTGAAGGCAAGGAGCAAATCCTTTTCATTTTTGCACACCCACAGCCCCCTTACACAAAAGGTGCTGCATAAATGCATGTGTGACTCTTGCTTCTAGGCACCAACCGCCGCCCCCCACAGCTGTGCTGGGTTGGATTCGCCCAAGGGAACAGAAGAGAAGGGCAGAGCCAGCCAGCCCTGCGGCCTTTACCTCACAAGGTTGGCACAGGGCCCGGGCCACCGGCAGCTCTGGTACACGCGCTGGACCACTGTCTCCGAGCCGTTCTGCACCTGGCAGGACACTGTCCGTGTCACCGTGTGATGGCACCAGTGCCTGTGGGGAGAACAACAGTCACGTCAGCACTGACTGTTCCTGGAGTGCCAACTGCAGGTCGAAAGTCCCCTCCACAAGCCTGGGGGCTCATCATCCTGGGTAAGGGGCCCACCGAGACCCTCTGTTCAGTTCTAAGGGGAAGGGAGAGCGCAGCCTCTTTTGGCTACCAAATCCCAGCATCATCACAGTCATAAACGCCCCATGCGGAATCAGTGAAAAATGCTGTAACCCTGCATGCAGGAAAATACCACCCCAGTGGGGAAGACAGATGAGGAGAGGATTACAACCCACAGGATCAGGGGGGTCACAGGTCCAACCACGTCACGAGCAAGGGAGCTATGAGGACAGAGCAGGACACCGGGCCCCAGTCCTAAGGAAGCCGACCACCTGAATGCTGAAAGGTAGGAGTCAGCTCACCAAAAGTGTGGGGGCCTGAGAGGGGTGCATCAGCAGATGAGGGAGTGGTGTGAGCAGAATCAAGGAGGTGAGAGGGACCAGGAGAGCAGCCTCTGCAGCAGAACCTGAGTGCATCAGATGGAGCCCAAAGGCTGTAGGAAGGGAGTAGCCGCAGTAAAGAAAGAGGCCTGGTACCTGCCGGGCTAGATGTGGGTCTTAAGAAGTCAGCAGGAAGCCACCAAAGGACTCTGAGCAGGGAAACGACTCACGTGGGCCTCAGGTTATTGTCAGAGGACCGCAGTGGAGGGAACCAGACAGGCAGGACCCAGATCCTCCCCCCTGCTGGTATCAAGAATCAGGTATGGGACTCACCTGTTTTGAGACAGGTGTGGTCAAACTGTCTAAACAGCTAATGACCTCCAGGAGAAAATAGGACCCTCTCAAGGTCAGACCATGAATTCTTGCACACTCTCTACCCTGCACTTATGCCACCAACACTCCAAAAGGCAAAGTCCTAGTAAACAGAGAAACAAAGATAAGCTAATGGAAAACCCCAAATACCAGGAATTCAAATTATTTGAGAAAAAAGGGTAAGATCATGAAAAAAAGGCACAGACGAGACAGAGAATAAATCTCACCTCAGGAGGAAAACAATTAATAAAGCAAATAGGTGGAAATAATTTTTAAAGCATAACTAATGTCTTCAAAGAGATAAGAGAACTGTTCTTTCATAAAAAATATTATGAAATGAAAAAAGTAGGTATCTTGTAAATGAATGTATAGCTATGAAAATGAAAAGCTCAACAGATGGTCTGAAAAACGGAACGGACACCGCTGAAGAGTAAGCCAATGAGCTGGAAATCTGAGCCCAGATATTTGTAAGGATGAGCTGCAAAGAGAAAAAGAAATGGAAATGTGGGGGAAGGTGAGGGGCCTAGAGGGCAGAACAAACTCCAGTGTGATCTGTCAGCCGCTCCCTCAGGAAGAGGGGACCAGGGAGAACAAAGGGACGCGTTTACCTGGAGGAATAATGAAGAGAACTTCTGAGAACTAGAGAAAGACGTGTGGTCCTTAATTTGAAAGGGCCCACAGAGTGCTAAGCAAGAGGAAGAAAAACAGACAGATTGTTGTGAAATTTCAGAACACTCAGGATGAAGAGAAACTAAGTGCTATAGAAAGAAAAGAAAAGCCAATCACCCTAGCTGGTGTAGCTCAGTGGACTGAGCACTGGCCTGTGAACCAAAGAAAAGCCAATTACCTACAATTGATTGAAATTGGATTTCTTATCAGCAACATCAGAATCAAGAATATAGATGACACAATTACTTCAAAGCTCCTAGAGGAAATATTTAGAACCCAGAATTCTATACTCAGCCAAACTCTCCTTCAAAGACAACGGTGAGATAAAGACATTGTCAGATGCTCAGGAAGTCAGAAAGTTATGAGTCACCTTTTCTGAAAGAATTACTAAAGGATGTATTATAGCACAATAAAATAAAAAATGCAAGAGGAATGTATTAAATATGAGAAGCAGTAATGAACAAAGAAACAATAAAACAATAACAGCCTAGATCTAAAACCCAAGATGATTGCAATATGGAAGATGGCCAAGAGGGCACGTTGTATGGGGGACAGAGGGAACCAAAAATTGCTGAGATTTTTGTCTTCTTTGAGGAAAGGATATAGAAGTGGCTAGACTTTAAGTGTAGTAGAAAAGTACACGATTAAATATGTATCTTGAATTTGAAGATAAATATTGGCAAGGCAAGAAAGAAGATACAAAACTGACCAACCACAAAAGAAAAAAGTAAAACAGAAAATTCTATTAACCCAACAAAACATTGGAAAAGCAAGAAAGTAGCTACAAAAAATAAAGCAATTAGAAGGCCGTGTAGTAGAAAGGAGAAGAAAAGAATTAAGAAAGATGTAAGCAGAAATTAATGAAGTAGTTTAAAAAGTGAATCAACAAAACAAAAGGTTTTGTGTTTTTTTAAAGATTGATTCATTGATTGATTTTTAGAGACGGAAGGGAGGGAGAAAGAGAGAGAGAAATATCAATGTGTGGTTGCCTCTCATGTGGCATCTGGCTTGCAACCCAGGCATGTGCCCTGACTGGGAATCGAACTGGCGACACTTTGGTTCACAGCCCGCAATCAATCCACTGAGCTATGCCAGCCAGGGCCAAAAAAAAAGGTTTTAAAAAATCAAATAGACCAAGCATAGACAATTTTTAATGAGAAGCAAACAGAAGACATAGACATTAAGAAAAAGAAAAAATTCCAAAAGAGATTAGAAATTTTAAGTAAATATTATGTACCATCTTACATCAAAATGTACTGAAATCTTGACAACTTTTTAGGAAAAACATGTATTACCAATATCGGCACAGTCAAAAATACTCCAGAAGAAAACAAAGACGTAGTCCAAAGTCAGCGCCTGTCCCCGAAGGCACCAGGAGACTTCGTGCAAAACCTGGTTTCCCCACCGACTTTCTGTGTGGCTGGAGCAAAGTGATGTCCCCTCTCTGCCACAGCCAAGTCAAAAATTCTACCTTTCCAGGTATCATGAGTTCTTAACGAGCTCAGCCAGCTTAGCGGCATGTAAACCATGCCTCACTACATACCGCAAGGTGTCGTCATTGATTCACTGGCTACAGAAACCCCGCCGTGTTCATAAGAGCCTAAGGCTGGTATTCCTATTCTGCAACTGGCAAAAGAAGCAGAGGAAGGTTAAACCTCGTTGCCCATAGCTGAAACCAGAGGCCTCGCTGGGAGGGGATCCAGCCCATCTGCCCGGGGGAACAGCAGGGCCCACCTACAAACGCAGACTCCTGCCTCTGCAGGTCGCTCAGGGAAACTGCATCTGGAGCCTGTGCAAGGCCTCAGAGGCCTGAGCCCTTCCTTCATTCCCAGCGGGGAGCATCAGCACCGTCTCAGTGCGGGTCTCTTCAGGATGAACTTCTGTCCAGTGCAAGGAGAGCGCTCGCTCCACCCGAGATCTGCCCCTGGCGGTCTGGGACAGGCGGACTGTCCAGCCATCTCTGAATCACACTGGGCCAGGGCTTTCTATAGGGAAATGAGCTGTGAAGTCTAAAACATTTTCGAATGCCTCGATTCATCATCTCCAGACATTTGATCTTTTAATGGGCTGTAAATGGCTTCCCAAATCAAAACCTGGCCAAAAACAACGAAATAGGCAGGCAAAGAAGAGGAAAGAAGGCTCCGGGGTTTTTCAGATGGAATTCAAAACCCTGTTCACCTGCAGGCACCAAGGCTGGGAAGTCTGGCCACCTCTGAGGACCCCTGTGTCCAGAGCGGTATGTGTGTGTCTCCGTTTGGTGGGTGACATCATGCCGCCGCCACCCGCACCCTGCACCCCATTGGTGGTGGGTGAACAGGGTTGTATGGCCTGCAGATCACTCCACCCAGAGCCTCGCTCAGCAGGAGATGTCCATCCCTTTTATGGCCCCCTGGAAGGATGGTCCCAGAGCACAGAATTTGGGAGTAGCAGGGCTGGACCTTGACTGCCTAGGAAGCCAGGGTGCCCTCCTCAGCAGCCTCAGGATGGGAGGGGATCGGCACCCACTTCAGGCATCATTTTAGCAATGTTTCTCCATCATCTCCCCTCACCCTCCCCAGCTGAGCTCTCGAGAAGGGCCCGGGATGGGAACCTCGCTCCCAGCCTTAGGGACAGATCCACTCCCTTCCAGGTCCCTTCCTCACGAAAGAGTCCCGTTTCCGGACAGGAAGGAGAAACTGACTCCGGCGGCCGTGCTCTGCCAGGCTCACGGTGGCTCCCACAGCAGCTTTCGCTAAGTGTTTGGCTCCGTGGCTTGGCGGAGCCGTGAAATCCTTAATTTAGGGTCCTTTGGGAAAACAAGTGCTAAGTGACTTCAGGAAATTATGTCACAATGGAATGGAGGAACTTCAGGACATCCCTGGCCCATGCCCACCTCTGAACACAACTGACCAACCCATCTCCAATGCTGCCTGTGACCCCGGGAGATGCCACTGCAGCAGCCCCTCCGGCCCACGGCCCTGGTCCCCCTCCCCATACGGGGCCTCTCCTGTCCAAGCTTTGCTTTGGGACCCCATCCTGTGCTTCCCTTCCATCCCCGGGACCCTGCACTTGGGCCGAAACCCAGCCCCAGCAGTCTGACAACGCCCTCCCTCCCCAGCCTGCCCCCATCGGTGTCCCACACTCTGTTCCACCCCACGTGGAGTCACCTCAGTGCTCCCTCTCACAGGCGCCCACTTGCTATCACAGCCCCTGGGACACCTCAAGTCACACCATTTCAGTCTGTCTGATACTAGCCCATCACTGTCCAGCCCTAGGTCGCTCCATCTTGGTGACCAGCGCCACTGAGCTCCAGGTCCCCTTACGCTGCCCCCAGGAGCACATTGCCCCAGACTCCACCCCCTTCCTCTTTCACTCCCCATGGCCAGTTAGTCCCCATGCCAGACAAGTGTACCTTCTGCACCCTTCCCTGCCCTGCTCTTCCCATCATCCTGATTCCAGCATTCTCTTCTTTCACCCTCAGCCTCAGCCCCTGCTGGTCTCCCTATAGTCTCCTCTATGTGCCACCAGAGGGCGCTCCCTCAAACACAAATCTGGCCCCCGTCACCTTCTTCCTCGAAACTCTTAGTTCCCCATCCTCTGTGGTTCGCACCCACCTCCCAGGTTCCACCTCCCACCATGCGCCATCTTCTCATTCACACTGTCACACTGCCCGCCCTGGCATGTCATCCCACCTTCTTTCACTCGGCCAAGTCTTACCCTACCAGTCTCCATGCAGGCTCCAACCCCTCCAGGAAGCCCACCCTGACTCCCTGGTCAAGAAAAGTATGCTCCACAGGGCCTTGTGCATACATCCATCCTAGCCCTTGTCATGCCAGAAGACTATAGACAGGCTCCCAAGGACAACAGGCTGGTGGCAGACCTCCTGCAGGTGCGCTGGTCCTGCAGGTGCGCTGATCAGCCCCAGAAGGGCAATCCAGATGACGGAGGCCACACCCATGAAGCAGACCCCATGGAGCCTCGGCAGGTCTCCAGGGAGATGTGGGCAGAGGAGCCAGATCCCAGCTCCTCCCGAGGAGAGAGTAACTGGCACGAACAGCCAGCCCGGCTGCTGATCACACAGAGACCCTCCCCTGCAAGTGGTCAGCCAGGCCAGGCCCTCCGGGCCTGGTGTGTGGTTAGTAAAGCAGTTTCACATGCTGGTATGGGCAGAACCGTGTGTCCCCAAAGTCACAAGTTAAAGCTGTAACCCAAAGTACTTCAGAGTGTATTTGGGGACAGGGTCTTAAAAAAGGTAATTAAGTTATAATGAGGTCCTTAGGGTGGGTTCTTACCCAACATGACTGGAGTCATAAAAAGAGGACACTGGGAAGCAAACACGCACAGATGATGGGGAGACACAGGGAGGAGGAGGCCGTCTGCCCGCCGGGAGGAGGCCTCGGGAGGAACCCGACCTGCTGACCCCTGGATCTGGGACGTCCAGCCTCCAGCACTGTGAGGAAACTAGTTTCTGTTGCTGAAGCCACCCCCTCTGCAGAGCTTTGTTATGGCAGGCCTGGGAAACTAACACACACGTGTGACCTCACTTAATCTTCTCAACATTCTCAGGTAGAAATTTTATAGAGAAGGAACCTGAGACTCTAGAGGAGCCCCAAGGTCACCCATGAGTTAGTGGTCTGATTAGGTCTTGAAGTTCAGACTTCTAATTCCAAACTCCGTGCTGCGCCCACCTTGCCCGTGAGGTCTATGGGAGTGAGAGCAAATACAACACCCCCTGGCAGGCCCTGAACAGCCAGTCCCTCAGGGGACCACCTCACATGCCCAACGGCAAGGAACTGTCCCCACCCCACCTGAGAAACCACTCAGTCATGGTCAAGGGCAGGGGAGGCCTGGGGCTGGTCCTGCTTCCTGCCCCCTCCCCTCTGCAGCTAAGTCAGACCTTCATTCACCCTCACACAGCCCTGGGAAATAAGGACGGTTATTATTCCACTTTTACAGATCAAGACACTGAGGCACAGGACAGTTTCATAACATAACCAAGGCTGTCCAAGAGGTCAGTGACCAACCAAGATTCCAGCCCAGCCCTTAGCCACCTGGCTACATGGCCAGGTTGACTTTAAGTCCACACCAGAGTGTGCGGGTCTCCACTTGCAGCCACGTCACCAGGAGAGGTCGGAGCAGTGGACCGAGACGGGGCGGTCTTGCTGAAGGGAACTGTGGAAGACCAGGAGCTGGCAGACACGGGGGCCTCGGTCTTGGGAGAGAGTCAGGATCCAAGTTAGATCTCCCCGGCCCTGAGCAAGGAGCCAAATCTAACAAGATGAAACCTGACCAGGCAAACTCGGGGTCTGACATAGCGGCCCCGAAACCCAGCCGACAAGCCCCAGATGGGACGTAGAGGTTCACGCCAACAATAAGTTCAGTGCGAGTCAGCAGTGTGTGCTGTGGCTTCCAAAACACAAAGACAATCTAAAACCATCTTGACAGAATAACGTTGAGAACACCCCGCTCCCTTCCCTCCCCTCTGGCCAGCCACGTGTGGCAGACACCGGGCTGTGCCACCCAGGTCCCCTTCAAGGAAGAACCTTCAGCCCGGCTGCCAAACGCACTGCCAGAAGCGCTGTCAGCAGGCATCTGCCAGCAGCCCCCTCCCAGGGCTGCCTCAGCTGCCCACAGCAGCTCTCCCAAGGCCGGCTCTTCCAGGGTGGTCCTCACTTAGTGCCTGCTTGTCAGGACAACTCCGAAGGACCTTACCAGCTGCAGAGCTCCCCAGGAGGCCACTGGTAGCTGTCACTGGGCCTCAGCTGTCCTTTCTATGCCCTCCTGCTTCTGTCCCCTCCCTTCCACAGGCCTCACTCCTACGAGCCTTCCCAATGCACATCTTCCATGCTGGAGCCCTCCTCAGAGTCTGCTTCCTGGAGATGGGGCCTGGTATCTGCCGTGAGCCCCAGCAGGAACAAAGACAGACCAACATCCAGCGCGCTGGAGGAGAGGGCTGTGTCTGCCACCCTGCGAGCCGCTGACAGCGCTCTGTGAGAGGAAGGGCTGGCCCTCGGAGCAGTGAGCATCTGTGGGACGAGGGCGAGTCAGAAGCCCAAGATCTGCGGGGGTGGACGGGAAGGCCCCGTGCACTCAGAGGCACATCTGCTGTCCCCAGCAGGTGAGGACTGTGGCAGTGGGTCCTTCAGCTACACGGATCAGAAACAAGCTGAGAACCGTGGAGGGAGAGGGCAGCTCTGGGAGTCCCGCTCTCCAGGTACCGGCAGGGGAACCGGACGAGCCTGCTCACGAGGCCCCAGAAGCCAAGAGTCAGGTCAGAACCTTTGAAAGGTAAGGAGGAGCCGGCTCCCGGGAGAGCCGGCCGTGGGTGCAGGGAGCTGCCCACAGGGTGGTCTTGGGTGCCGCATCCCAGGAGGGATGAGCAGGGCTGGACACCCACTGGGGGTGGGAGGGAAGGTGAAGATACGCAAAGGGATTAAGAAGTACAAATTGGCAGTTACAAAATAGTCAATAGGACGTGAAGTACAGCACAGGGAACGGAGTCAACAATACTGTAATAACCATGTGTGGTGTCAGGTGGGCGCTAGATTTACTGGGGGGTCACTCCATAAGTTATATAAATGTCCAACCACCATGCCATACATCTGAAACTAATATAATATTAAATGTCAACTGTAATTGAAAAAAATTTTTAAAATCCACCACTGACCCGTGAGGGGCTTGGAGACACACACTGCGGGGAAAGAAGAGGTGAGCACGTGGAAGGTGTGACTAGCGGGGAGCCCTCCAGGGGCCAGGGCGGGGGAGAGGTGGACAGAGGCCAGGAGTTGAGCCCAGTTGGGATAAATGGGCACGTTCCACAGTCCAGGAACGCACTGATGGCTACAGTTCCCCCCACCCCCCAATGACTTTCTCCGCCATCTGTCTCCCTTTCGGGCAAACTGGGCCCGATCAGGCCGACCCTCGGCCCACCACCCGGTCTCCCCCACAGTCGGCGTCTCTGTGCCTGGTGTTTCTCTCCACCCCTCACCACCTGACCGCCACCCGGAGTTGTGGTTTGTTTCGGCAGGAGTAACCGAGTGCATGTCACACGGAGTCCCACTCAGATGTTAGGGCACAGAAACTGGCAGGTGTATTTGCAGAAGCAGACAGATTTGCCTGCATTTCCTCCCAACTGTTTGTACTGGAACTTTCCATTTGGAGGCAATACCGGGGAGGAGTTTAAGTAAATTTCAGGTTGCTGATTTTTAGCGGGAAAGGGCGCTCATCTGAAAGCCTCACAGAACTGACCCAATCTTTCTGTCAAGGCAGGAGGGTGGTACCCTGGGCTCCAGGGTCCAGCACTGAGACCCCAGGGAGGGTCGCATGGACTCGTGTCTGTGGGAGACGGAGAGCCGAGGTGCCCGGGGAGCACAGCTGTGCCGCAGGCAGCCTCGCAGCTTCCTCCCGCGTCGTCATCCACTGCCCTTACTCTGTAGCCCCTGCCACCATGGGAATTCCTGAGGTCTCCCCCACCAGACAGAAGGGTGGAAAGAACCATGCATGGACCACCAGCCCCTTACAGACCGAATTTCCCCTTCACTTGGGGGCAGCTAAGGGAGTATGTGATTTGGCCAAAAGGACCACACAGGTTTGAGCATTTCAATAGCGACCCACAGTGACTTCTATTACTAGGCGTGCGGGGTCGGCAAGTGGTGAGAGGACGGTGCCCGGTGCTTTCCGTCGGACCAGCGTTCCCACTCCCATTAGGGAGACCAGGTGCTGGAAAACACTCTGGCTACGCAGAACCCAGGACCAGAACTGGAACCAACCAGCACTTTTACCTAATAAGGAGCCTCACATTTGTTCCAAACCAAGGACAGTCCTCAGGGTCCAGCATGACCTGTGATGCATTAATTCAGAGCGTGGCCTCTGCAGGAACCGGAGCTTCTGGTGCCCAGGAGCAGGACAGGGCCCAGCAGCTGTGTCCCCCATGGCCCCTCTCTCAAAACCAACACTGCTTTGGGTTGTGTGGGGACAGGCCCAGGGTACACACGTATAACAGGCTTCCCAGGGATGCTGCGGAAGGGCAGTGACCCCGTCCACCGATGGAAGTCGGGCAGAAATATGAGTTCTGACGTCCACTGAGCACGTGCGATGTGCCAGGCACTGTGGCAGCCTCTGACACCTCTCCCCCCACAACACTTGTAGAAACCTACAAGTAAAGACTATCACATGCCTGTGTTCCAGAAGAAGCCAGACAGGCTGAATAACTTCCCCGAAAAGGAAAAATGTGTACTTAGTGGCGAGGCTGGTTAACATGCTGGTGTGAGTTCCTTATTCCCTTGCAGACCATACTTGGAGTGACCTCGCTCTCTCCCACTTCTATTTCTTGAGACACAGAGAGCTGAATGACCCAGCTCCCCCGTCCAGCCCAGGCCCCAGCAGGCCTAGTTGCTCTGGGTCACATGCTCACCCTTGGGCCAGTTGACTGTGAGGTAAGTCACATGGCACAAAACAGGGGGCCTGGGGCCCCCTGCAGGAGGCACTCCACGCCGTTAGGACAGATGTGAGAGAAGCAAGGGCAAAATGATCTCCAACATATGACACATGTGTCCCCAACAGTTAACTTCTCCTCCTCCTTCTGTGCTAACAGAGCCCCAGTTTTCACACTCTGGGCATCAGTATGTTCAAGAAAGGCGGGCAAAATCACAATCTCATAGATCAAGGTTTGGGCATGTTCACTCAGTTCTGGTTAATGACAAGTAAGAAAGTCAACTGAGAGGCATCTGGAAAACATTATCCCCCAGGATGGAGGGGAAGTTGCAAGAAGAGAAGCTCATCCTTATTTCTGTGCACAGTTGTATGAGGATGTGATGTCTGGTGCTATGGCAACCATATGAGAGCCATGAGGGAAGACAGCCTGGAGAAGGCACAGCAAAAAGAGGGTCTTTGAGCATTTGATGCTGTCAAATTAGCCAATCTTGGAACCACCTATTTATTTATTTATTTATTCTTTTTTTAAGGATGAAAGACAATGCATCTATTGGGTTCTCCCTGTCTCTCAATGGTTAAAGTCTACCCCACAGGGACATTAACTCCTTTTACCCTTCTGGGCCACCCATTTCTTAATATGCGTAACATTAAACCTTGTTGTTCAAGCCCATGTCAGCAGGGTTTTTACAACTCACATCTGAAAGCATTCTAACCAAAATAACCTGCCGTCAAATGGCACAGGCAAGGCACAGGAACATGAGGCCAGGAGGCTGAGTTTTGTCCTCCTTGCACCACTTACAACCTGCACAGCTTTACACAAGTCTTAACTCCAGAGCCTCAGTTTCCTCATCAGCAAAGTGGGAGCCCAACTTCCCAGGGCTGCTGGAAGTTTCAAGAGCAGTAACATCTATGTGAATGTCATCTGTGGACTGCAAAGTTCTAGATGGATAGGAGAGGTTACTATTAAACTCTCAATGATTGTACTTGATAATGGAAATGCAATCACAATCCTGAACCAGCTCGGTCTCTTCTCTTTAAACCAAAAGAAGACTGTGCTCTTCACCCACGTGGTGTCTGCACTTTCTCTCCACTAGATCATCTTCACGGACAGCCTCAGAGCCTGTACCTAGGTCAGTGGGGGTCAGACTGCTCTGGCTTGAAGATAGTTCACTTCCATAAACTTCACTGTAGCATGTGCCTCATGCCTCCCTCTGCAGGCTGCCAGCCAAGGCGGCATCAGTCAGCATCTCCACAAATGGCACAGGACATGGGTGGGGCCAGAGAGCCAGCCTCCCGGCCCAGTGTTACTCTGCCTAGCTGAATGGGCTTTGCCAAGCCTGAGCCGCAATTGCCTTATCTATAAAATGGAAAAAACATACAACCTGAGATCAACAAAAATAAGTGAATGGGTTAAGTAGTCTGTCGCTGGTAAAAGAACATCAGTGATGGTCACTGGTGTGGTTATCACTGCAAGCAGGTAGAGCCACAGGCCACACAGTGGACTGCTTAGCAGGGAGGTACAAACCCACTGAGGGCCCAGTCCCTGGCAGTCAAAATGCCAGTCTCTGAGTCTCGGCTGCAGCCTGTCAAGGGGTGGAACACTTCCCCTGGAGGGAGGGACACAGGGAAAGTCTCCTTTCACACAGACTCCTGTGTCCCTAACCTTCTCCCACCCTCCTGCTTCGGTGGGGCGACTGGTTTCCAGTGTTCACTTCAGAGGTAAAAAAATAAAAATAAAAACCCTGATAAGAATCTGAGGAATGTGACTGCTGAGAGGGGCTGGCTGTGGAATTTGGCATTTGATACCCACCAGAGGGTCGCACACAATTGTGACCTAGCCACTCTCTCGTGAGCAGGACACCCCTGGACCTGCATCCCCTTCCAAGAGAATGAGGGCACCTTGCAACCCACAGCTGTCTGAGTCTCTGAGGAATTCCCCAGGCCCCCTAGAAGGGCAGGCCACCGAGGACTCGAAGGGGCTGATTCCGGGAGAAGAATGTGACATTCTGAATTCAGTCCTGCCTGTTCTTTGGGATCACCTCTTCTCCTCACACCTGCCTTTTCTTCCCACCTCTTAGAGGTACCTTGCTATCAGCACTAATTGTTGCCTGCTAATTAGACCCCCTAGCAGGTGGAGAAAAGATGGGTTAGACACCGCTGGAGCCTGCATTTTCCCTCTGAGACAAGCCAGTGGGTTCCAGAGCTCTTCCTCACAAGAGTTTCCAGAGCCCTGGGTGGGAACGGCTCTGTGACCTCCCACCGTGCCTGTCCCTCCCTGGGCCTCCACCCCCTCTGCAGCAGATGGCGCAGGAACACAGGAACGGCAGCGACGCAGGCGGCAATACAGTAGAGGGGCCAGAGCAGCAAACACTGCCTCCCCCACAGAAGTCAGACAGCTGGGAAACCAGACTGGCTGAGTGAGGGCCCTCTCTGTGCCCTCCAGCTGGTCAGGGCCAGGTTTTCATGCCCACCGGACCGGAAGTGTCAGGAAAGCCTTAGCCCTACAACCTCTCTGGGCAGGTAGTGTGCCAGCAGCTGGGCCTGCAGAGTCACCCCCAAGCCAGGGCTCGGGGAGAATCTCCGGCACAGCAGAGCCACCTGTGTGGGGCATGTCCTGGGCAGATGTGTGCAGCTGTGCACCTGCCCTGCTGAACTGCCGGCTCCCAGAGGAAGACGCACAGACACACAGTGGGTCTCCCTGCCCTTGGCCCACAGGTAGCACATGGTGTACACCAGTGAGTAAGTGTTGAGGAACACATGAACGAACGAAGAGGTGCAGAGTTGGCGTGGACCGTGGTCTGGAAGGTCCAAAGCCCACCCCCAGCTGCCATCCGCTGAGGGTCTCCATAACTGAGAGCCCTCTGGTGGCCCCTCTCCCAGCTCCCCTGGAACATGGGCCCTGCCGGCCCCTACCCAGGCCATCCCCTATCTGGGCTTCTAGCCCCCAGGAGCCAGTCTCTTCTAGCAATGCCCCTTCCTGCCCTCCCCACCTGGCCCCTCCTGTCTCAGATGTATGCTGTCCCTTTGGACAAGCCTGACCCTCTCCTTTCGGTCCCCACAACTCCGTCCACCCAATTATAGACACAACTACCCCTCCAGGGCACTCAGTGGCTCATACCACTGTCTCTATCCCTCTGGTCTCTGAGAGCAGAAACCCACTTGGCCTGCGTCTCCACAGCAGTGTCTGGAATCAAGTGGGTAATAGGTGAAACGTCTTCGAATGAATGAATTCAATGGCAGAATTACATGCACATAAACTGTGTTCCAGAAGAAGCAACTTTAGGATTTTTACATTTAAATTCTAACATATTTAGCCATCAGATTATTTCCCATAGGAAAGCATCTTTAAAATTAGAACGAGGGGTGGTGGGGGAGGGGTGGGAGGGAAAGGCAGAAAACTATACTTGAACAACAATGAAAACAATGTTAAATAAAATAATAATAAATATAATTAGGATGAAAGTCCATTGGAAATAGGATTCTTTACACAAATATGTGCCCACATTTGGAGACTGTATATAACATGAGAGAAGAAATGCCGCACCGTGCAATGCACAGGTGTGTCTGAGGAAGACGTGTGTCTGTGGCTGGGACGCAGGGAGGGCCCCCCGGTGCCTGGCTCTTATGTGCCCAGGCATCATCCCGAGGACACCCTCAGGAGCCAGGTTACAGCGAACAAAAAGGAGCGAGAAAAGGACCATAGACCCCTCCCTCCCCCCACTTCCCTCACCTGTAACACGGGTATAACCTGAGGCACTTTGGCCGATCCAACCTCTCTGTGCTTCCTCCCCCACATACAACAGTAGGATAATGGTGCCGAAAGGGCTGCTGTGACGTGGAGTGACCAGATCCTGTGGGGGCCCAGAACAGCGGGCAGTGGTGGCTAGTCTCATCCACACCCACTCGTCCCCTCCCAGGACTGTGATCGGGCACCTGGTGGTGACTCATCCGAATGCCCATTGTGTTCCGTTAGCTCTACACACACATTGTCAGCTCTGGTCTGGAAGATTCCAACCCACAGTGAGCATGACAGGGCACCGCCCACCCCCAGGGGAGTGTACCGCACCCCTGGGACAGCTGCCCCTCCTCCCACAGCCGCCCCAGCCAGGCAATTGATCTAATCAGATGGACGCCCCATTATGATCTAATGATGAAAGACCTCGCTTCAGGATTGTCCACACCCCTCCCCTGCAGAGACCTGCTGAAGACTCCATCCTCGCTGTGGGAAGTGACGACAATTAATGAGGAAACTGAAACCTACCTCCCTGGCAGGAGGACGAGGAAGCGGGAATGACGGAACAAACATGCAGAGAAGGCCTTGCACCACCCGCTGCCTGCCGGAGCTGATTGTTGCTGTTGCTGCTGGTCAGGCCGTGGGACTCAGACCCCTGGGGGCTGCCCGGGCCTCTGTGATCTGTTGGCTGTCCCAGGGCACTAACTGGTCCAGCACCGGGCTGCGTGTGGATTCAGCCGCCCCAAACCCAGTAAGAGGCCCGACTGGATTTGGTTGCTGAGGAAGCTTTGGGGTCTGTATTTCTGCCCTTTGAGGGGAAAAGCACTAGCCTGTGAGCCAGGAAATAGGGGATTCACACTTGTTCTACCTGCAACTCTGCAGGTAACCTGGGTGACTCAATCTCGCAGCCTCAATCTCCTCATTTGAAAATCGCAGGTTCAAACCAAGACTCTCCAGCTCTTATTCACCAAGAGACTGTGAAATGGGTGTCAGGAGACTACCCAAATGTCCAGCGAGAAGGAGGAGAATGAATAAAGTATTGAACTCACACAACAGAACACTACACAGCAGAAGAACAAACTTGACCCCGACAACATAAGTGACTCTCAAAGACATAATGTTCATGAAAGAAGACAAAACAGTTTATACTGTAGGATTCTGTTTATAAGAGCATACAGAGCACCCTAGCCGGGTAGCTCAGATGGTTGGAGTGTCGTCCTGATACACCAAGGTTGCAGGTTCGATCTCCGGCCAGGGCACATACAAGAATCAACCAATGAGTGTATAAATCACGAGAACAATAAATTGATGTTTCTGTCTCTCTCACACTTCCTCTGCCTCTCTCTCATCAATAATTTTTTTAAAATATTTTCTTTATTTATATTTAGACAGAAGGGAAGGGAGGGAGAAAGAGAGGGAGAGAAACATCAGTGTGTAGTTGCCTCTCATGTGCCCCTTACTGGGGACCCGGCCCACAACCCAGGCGTGTGCCCTGACTGGGAATCAAATTGGCAACCCTTTGGTTTGCAGGCCGAAGCTCAATCCACTAAGCCACACCAGCCAGGGCTCTCTCATCAATAAATTTTTAAAAAGAAGAAAAACAAGAACTAGAGCAGGCAGAGCTACTCTATGGAGGAAAAGTCAGAGAAGCGGCCACCGGTGGGCATGCTGCCGGCCAGGCACACAGGGGCCCTCGCCCTGGCAGTGCTCCCTCCCCAGGTCTGGGAGGTGGTTACACGAGAGCGCACACACAGAGAAACCCATCAAGCTGTCTGGTTAAGTTTGTGCCCTTTATTGTATTTCAGTGATGCTTTGGGGAAAAACTTTAAAAAAACATAGGATGGGGCCCGATCTAAGCCATTTAGTCAACTAACATCCATTAAGCCCCTCTAGACCCCAGACGCTACAGGGCCACCGGCTGACAACGCTGGGAAGACCTGCAGTCTGGGGAGAGGACGCAGATGACACAAAACACCACCAAAATATGAGGCAGGTCACCAGCACAGGCGAGCATTCGGGCTGCTGGGGCAGCCCTGGGGCAGGGGCGGGCAGGGGGGTTGCTGCCTGGCTCCGCTGAGGAGGAGTAAGCAGGTCAACCCTCCATAGCACAGGGACCCTGACCCCAAAGAGCCTCACCCCCATCTGTCTTCACACCTTGCTCCTCTGCCTCTTGGCCTTGCAGCCCCCCGCCACCCAGCAACTCCCCAGGCCCGGGCTACAGAAGGAACAACCCGCACCCACACAGTGAAGAGCCCCCTCAGAGCCACAGCCCTGTCTGGACAGGACCCTCCATGCTGGTGGCCGTTTGGCCTTCCCTGGGCCCTCTCCCCTCCTCCTCCGCTTCGGCCTGCCTGCACGCAGCACCACCTCCCGAACCACTGGGGATACTGAGCCCTCAGGAGAGCACTCTCAGCTCCGCTGTGACCCCTGCCCCCCACCCCCAAGTGCTCCACTGGCCCTTGCTCCAGCAATCAGGATGCTCCAGGCTCTCACATCAAAGCCTGGTTCCCGAGCTTTTTTCGAGTCCCTGCTCTTTGTGGGGGCCACGGTTCTCAGAAGAGGAATCCACACTTCCAGGTTCAGTTTCCTGCCTGGACTCAACCCTTGACCTGCTGGCCTCCTGTTGCTTCCCCGCCACCAGCTACACCTGCGTTGTCCAACCGGGGCCTCTTCTCTGTCCTCTTCCCAGGCCTCTTGGTGACATAACACTTTTCAACTGCAGCCTCCTAAGTCTCCCCTCAAGATTCTCTAAGCTCCAGCCGCACCTGCTTTTCCTCCTCCCTCCCCGAGCCTCACCTGGAGGCTGGGGCCCCCAGTCCCATGAAGCCTTCCCCTTCCCTTCTGTGCCTGCCTTGGGGGAGCTTGTCCACTCCAGGCCTCTAGAGGGAAGGCCCCCGGACATCTTCACCAGGAAACCCTGGTACTACACCATCCCCAGCTTCAAACACAAATTCAGTGTCCCACACGCAAAAATGGCTTCCCTTTGCATGGCCCTTCTCTCTGCAAACAGCACTGTTCTCCAGGCAGCTCCTCTCAGACCCGTCACCCAGGTCCCAGCTTCACGCCATCTCCCCAGCAGCCCCGTGGCCACTGCCTGCCCCTCTCACTCCTGCCGCGGTGGTCTGGGCCTCACGGGTCTCTCCCAGGACACTGAAATTTTGCTTCCTCCAGGCCCCCACACTGGCTGAGGGCAGGGATGGAAAGCACCGGCCTGCTCAGCTCTGGGTCTTCCCGGCGTCCAGCATCAGCCTGACCCCAAGTCAGGGCTGAGGCACGTTCCTAAGGAGGATGGGCATTTGCAGAGGCCTGAAAACGCTGGAACTGCCAGAGGAGCAGCTCTGTGGGGCTGCGTGAAGGGAGGCTGAGGATAGAAATTGGGCTGGGAAGAGCCAGGCCACAAAAGACCTTGAATGGCATGCCCCGGGGTTCCAGCCTTGGCCTGAAACCTGGGGAGCCATCAGAGCAGTTTCTAAGCAACGGCAGGATATGAACAGAGCTAAGTTCCAGAAGGTTCTCTCCAGTAGCCCCTTCCTTCAGGACCTCAGGACTGAGATCCCTTCAGAAGGCTGCAGCCCCCAGAGAACCCCAGCTGCCGGATTGAATGCTGTTCCTCACGCCGCTTCATTCTCTGCTGTGATAAAGGCAGACGTCTCTCTGGCCAGGCAGCCCACCTGCCCCTCACCTTTCTTACGCCTCTTATCTGGCCACGAGGAAGGCACAAACTCACAGGAGAGGAATCACAGCTCTCCCCTGGCATCCAGGGGAGACCCCATTTCACGTTCCTGGTTTGTTTCTGCAGAGCTGCTTCCCCCACCGTGCAACCCCTGCAGACAAGCGGTTCCAGGGCCGCCCGAGGGTGGGCTTCCCGAACCTTCAAGGGTCCTGGGAGCACTGCTGCCCCAAGGGGGCCCAGCCGATGCACTTCTATTTGTTTATGGTTTCGCCAGGGGATCAAAACAGAAAAACAAAATCCATCACAAGCTGCAGAATGCTCTGAACCCCGCCACCCCATGGTCACACATGAAAAGGCTGCAAACTAATGACTTGCAGTTTTCCTACCAGGAAGGTTTCTTTTAATCAGTCCTGCGGTGGACGGCTGAGCTTTTGGTTAGAATTCCTCAGGAGAAGCTTGCCTCCCCTCCAGAAGGGACCTCACAACAGGACGACTGGAACCCTGTGACAGCGGGGCCTGGAAACTTGCTTTCCTCTTCCTGAGCTGCTTGACTGAGAGAGGCCCAGCCCACGAAGAGCGGCACGTATTTAACAGATACGACTTGATGAGTTTGGAGACACGCGCACACACACACTTGTGGAGCCATCACCGCGGTCTGTGCCATAAACATACACACCACTTCCGAAGTCTCCTCCTGCCCTCTCGCGCGTTGTCGGTAATTTCTGTGATAAGAACACTTAACATAAGATCCCCCTTCTAGCAGACGTTTAAGCATTCAATACAGCATTAACCGCTGGCTGCCGCTGCACGGGAGATCTCTAGGACTTGTTGGCCTTGACTAACTGAAACTCTGCACCCTTTTGTCTGGCACCTCCCATTTCCACCCCACCCCCAGCCCCTGGCAACCGCCATCCCACTCTCCGCGCCTCTGGGTTTGGCTGGTTTGCGCGCCCCACGCGGCTGCAGTCACACAGAATTCGTCTTTCCGTGTCTCGCTTTACCTCCCACTTCCTTCATGACATCTCTTCCCTCTGACCCTCCTGCCTCCCGCTCGTCAGGACCTTGTGATTAGGTTGTGCCTGTCGGGTTGACCCTCCTGCCCAGAATAATCTCCCACCTCAGCATCTTTATTTGATGACATCCGAAAAGTGCTTTAATCACAAAAGGTCACATAATCACAGGCTTGGGGATTAGGACGTGGGTATCTTTGGGGCTATTCTTCTGCCTCCCACACGTGGCTGGCCCCAGGCCACACAGCCGGGAGGTGGCCACACTGGGCCTGTGGACGGAGGCACAGTTCAGACAAGTGGGAACTGGGTCAGAAACGTTCATCACCCTTTCCAGGCCCCCAGAGGTCACCATGAGCCTGATGTTCGGAAACTCGGTCCGTAGTTAACACAGAGGACGTGTGGTTCAAAGCAATTGATGCAAAAAGAAACTGCGCAAAGGTACCTGTGGGTGGGATGCATGAGGCAGTGGGCGTGCATGGCTCAGAAGTGCCAGACCCGCTGCCTGCCCACAGGGCACCTCTGCCCCTGCTGCTCCACCGACCTGGAGAGCCCCTCCAGCCCCTGCACCAGCTCCTCCGTCCCAGCTGTGCCGTGAAACCCACAGCCACGTCTTACTCCCCTGCCCAGAATGACTTCCGTCCCCAGCTGCTTACATCCGCCTGCCTCTCAGGCCCACATCCACTCCCTGTACCCGCTCCGCCTTCCTCTGTGTTCCCGCACTGCTCTGCTTCACTCCTAGAATGCACACCCACGGCCAGTATGGGAGTAGACATGGGGCGCGCAGCCCTCCCCAACCCGGAGGACCAGGCCACCCTCGTCTGTGCATCCTTTACCGCTCACCCTCCACTCTCAGGCTCCGAGAGACGGGGTAGTACCGCATTAAGGGCACAGGCGTGGATGGCCTGGATTCAAATCCTGACTCTTCCCCTATTAGCTGTGTGACTGGGGACAAGGTGGTCCACCTCCTTGTGCCTCAGTTTCCCTATAAAGGGAGGATAATAATAGCATCTAACCTGTGGGTTCCTTTGTGAGGAATCAATAAGTTAATGTACCTAACACACTTCCAATACCTCATGGCACATGGTAACCACTAACTAAGTGTTTTCCATTGTAGTCAGGCATCTAGGATGTTTTGGGCACTAGAGTGAGGAGGACAGACTTGGTTTCTCTACTCAGGAAGCTTATAGTCTTACAGAGAACATGGATATTAAACAAATAAATAGTCAAATAATTAATTACTGAGTCAAAATGGCATGTAGCAATAACACCCCAGCTGCCTCCTTTATGGAGCTCCCACACTTAGAACTACCCACCTGCCCTAAACACCCAGGACCAGGCACCAGACAACTACCGACAGCCTTCACAGCCCAGAGCGCACTGAGTCATTCATACCAGCCAGTCCTAACCTGCTTGTCCTGCCCCCGCGTAGTCTGTGCACTGGCCGGCCCCTGTGCTTCCCTGCACGGCCCTGCGTGGCCCAGCACACCCCTCCCCTTGGGAACCGCAGTAAATACCTGTGCCTCACACATCCTGTCAGTACACTGTGTTCCACTACACCGCTGCTCCGCCAACCCAAACACAGGCCGTAAGCTGAACGATGCAGACACCGCTGCATGTGAAGCCACAAAACCCAGATCCGAGCCCTTTTCATCTCCCAGCCTTTTTCCCCATGGTGGGGGTGGGGGGACGGCAAGACCCTCCCCTAAAGTGAGAAACAAACCCCAGCACACGTGGTCAGCCTGAAACTAGAAAGGTTAGCATTTATCCTCAACCTGACGCCCATAGAACGAGAAAGCCCTCTAAAATTGGGTCCAAATGCAGAGAGGATCCCTCCCCCAGAGGGTCATGGAGAAGACCTGCAAGGACGGACCAGGAAGATGAAGACTCTCTTTTCTGCCCGAAACCTCCTGGGTCCAACTGTCACTCCCCAGGACCCTTCGCGGACACACCAGGGTGTGCAGGTCACGGAGGGGGGTGGGCGGGGCGGGAGCTCCCCGGCAGCTCTGCCTCAGCTGAATTCACGCCCCAAAGTCAGGCACTTGGGAAGGTAAACGACAACTGGAATCCCCCTCAGTCCTCAGCACTTCCAGCATAAGGGGGGTGACCCACACCCCCACACACACTCCCACGTGTGCGTGTGTGAGCACACTCCAGAGACCAGAGAAACTTCCATCTTGCACTGGAACCGGACCCCCAGAGAGACAAACAAGCCCGTGTTTTTCTTCACCATCTGCTCCTGCTCTGAAGGCTGGGGCCCTCCCCCTCCCCCTCTCCTTCCTCTGCCCTGTCCCCCACGAGGCCTCTGTTACCACAGCCAGGCTGTGCTGACCTCCGCACAGAAGGCTTTCATTAGCAGGTCAGTCCTAAGAGGCAGGGTGGAGGCAGAGGGCACGGGCCAAAGAGGAGACCTGAGGAGGGAGAATGCTCTGCTGAGGGAACCCCGGAGCCACAGGGAAGGACAGAGGGTCTGTGGGGGGCCTGTGGGTGAAGCTCCCACCCCCTTGCACAGCCTGGCAGGCAGCACAGCCCCCTACAGCAAACCCTGGCTCCCCAGCCTTAGAGAAGTGGTTCCCGATTCCTGAGAGACCAGACCAGATATTTACATTGAGGCTGTCTCAAGGAATTTTCTGGAAAACTTCCTTTTCTCCACCCACTCCCACTTCAAAGGAAGAAGCAAGACCCCTAGAGCTGGTGGCCTCCACAGCTTCTTTAAAGTGGCTGCTGGAAAGCTGATCTGCTGGAACAAATCACAGACAAGAACCTCAGCCCAGGACCCCATTGAAATGACGGACCTGCTCTGGAGGAAGGTGAGTGCGTCCATTTCCTGAGGGAGAGAGGGTCAGGCACTCGCTCACGCATTCACTTATGTGTGCCTTGCTTTTGTCCTCCGTTGTTTGCACCTGTGACTGGGCATCACATCTGGTAGCCCATGTCCCTCCCCCCACTCCAGGCCTCCGGAGGCCCCCTGTGGTCCCCAGGATAAGCCACAACTTCTCCACCCAGCAGGGCAGGCCCCCTATTAAACGGCTCACACTCACCTCCACTCTCGTTGCCCCCCGTCGTGTTTTCGGAAGCCTGGGCCAAGCTGTGCAGGGCCCTCTGCCACCTCCGTGTTGAGTCTCGGCTCACTCCCTCTCTCAGCCTCCCCCTCTCCGCCTGGCCTCCTGTAATCATTGTTCCTTTACTCTCCTCTATTGGACCTTGAGGGCAGTGACCCCTTCTGAATCATTTCTGCACACTGCACAACTGACACAGTCCCTTGTGAACTGTGGGCATCTGGGATATCTGTAGAATGAAGGAAGACCACTTCACTGAGGCTTCTGGGGAAAATGTGTCTCTAAAAAAAGGCAGGATTCAAAACTAAATATACTGACCTTCTTCCTTAATATACCCTATGTGATCTCACCTCTGAAAAATAATGGGCAGATGATAGACAGATAAATACAGAGATAAGCAAGCACAGAGCAGAGACCGAAGGGAAATACAGCTCTCGAAAACAGAATGACAGGGAATGACTGTCTTTTCAACAGACAGTGTTGAAAAAAATTGGACATCCACATACAAAAGAGTAAAATTGAATCTTTACCTTATACCATATGCAAAAATTAACTCAAAATGGATCACAGACCTAAATGTATGCCATAAAGAATAAAACCTTTAGGGCAAAACATAGACGAAAACATAAGAAAAAAGCACCCTGCCCTGGCCGGGTGGCTTGGGTGATTGGAGCGTCACCCCAGCGAGCCAAGGTCGCAGGTCTGATCCCGGCACACACGAGAAGCAGCCAGTGCATGCTCAAGGAAGTGGAACAGCCGATGGAGGTTTCTCTCTCTCTCCCTTCCTTTCTCTCTTTCTAAAAATCAATTTTAAAAAAAGCTTCATGATATTGGACATGAAAATGATTTCTTAGATACAACACCAAAAGCACAGGCAACAAAAGAAAATGATATGTAAACTGATGGCATCAAAATTAAAAATGTTTGCGCATCCGAGGACACAAACAACAGAGTAAAAAAGCAACCCAACACGATAGGAGAAGATATTCACACGTCTGACAAAGGGTTAAAATCTAGACTATATAGTGAATACTTACAACTCAATAACAACAAAAAAATCTGATTAAAAATGGGCAAAGAACTTGAACAGACATTTTTCCAAAGATGATATACAAATGGCCAATAAACACATGAAAAGATGCTTAACATCAGGAATCACTGGAGAAATGCAAATCGAAATCTCAGTGAGATACCACTTCACACCCATTACAATGGCTACTCTCCAAAAAAGAATCATAAGCGTTGGCAAGGATGCAGAGAAACTGGGATGCTTTTGCACTGTTCCTGGGAATGTAAAATGGCGCAGCCACTGCGAAAAACAGTATGGCAGCTCATCAAAAATTAAAACTAGAAGTACCACATGACCCGGCGATCCCAATTCTGTGTTCACACACCGGAAAGAACTGGAAGCTGGGGCTCAGAGAGATACCTGTGCGCCCCTGCTCACAGCAGCTCTGTTCACACCAATGGGACATCATGCAGCCTTCAGAACTGAGGAAATTCTGACACATGCTACAACGTGGATGAATTTAGGACACTATGCTGAGTGAAATAAGCCTGTCACAAAGGTGAAAATACTGCATGAGTCCTCTTATGTGAGGTGCCCAGTGCAGTCCAAGTTTTGGAGACGGAGTGGAACGGTGGCCGCCAGGGGCTGGGGCGGGGCCGGGCCGTCAGTGTCTGGCCGGCGGGGCCGGGCCAGAGTTTCTGGTCTGAGAGCTGAAAAGAGTCTGGAGATGATGGTGGTGATGGCGATACAACAATGTGAATGGACTTCATGCCACAGAACTGTACAGTTAAAAGTGGTTAAGATGACAAATTTTACATTATGTGTATTTTACCACAATAAAAAGAATAAAAAGCTTACAACTTACAAAATGAAATATGTTTTCCCTCTTTTCACTTTTTCCTATTTCCCAAATGATCTGTATAATTAAAAAACAAAATACTTTTTTTTTAAAGAAAATGTGCCAGGCCCCTTTTACATAAACATCTGGACCAGCCACCGGAGCCCAAGCCTGCACCACGCTTAGGCCTGCTGGGCCGAGGGCTTCCACCAGCTCTCTCTACCTGACACCAACATTTGGTTTCCATTCTCAACTCTTCGCATAAGTCTTGGAGATCAGCTCCTGCTGGTTTCAGGTCTAGCAGAAAGAAAGCAGCTCTTGGGAGGGTCGGCTTGCATCCCAAGGGGGTGAATTTGGCTCCACCAGAGGTGAGCTGCCTTGCCCAGACACCCCCAGGCCCTGGAGCCATCCATCCTGCAGGCTACCCACCCACTGTCAGCAGGGCAGGCGAATTTCCTGGCGCAGTAACCCAAGCCCCTCTCTGCTCCCCACGGGCTCTGTTATTAATCTCAGGGCAGATCCTATGTCCGAAGCTGAGACAGCTGTCCCCACGTGCAGCTGCTCCAGGCCAACAAGCAGACGACTTTCAGCATTACCACCTCCCTGCCAATGACCAGGCAGAAAACTGGGCTTTCCTGCCAAAACCCTTGCTCATGCAATTGCCTGGGCCCTCACACTGCATTAGGATCCGCTGCGCTCCCTGTTCACTCCCTGGTTCATTCCAGGGTAGGATGCAACTCCAGGCTCATGAGCTGCTGAGCAACTTGGACTTCTCAAACTGGAAAGTAAACACAGCGGTGTCCCAGTTGGGCCTGTTATGGGTGAATCAATAAGGGATTGTTCTAAGCCCATAATCTGTGCTCAGCCCTGGGTCACCTGCCGTGGCAGACAAAGCCATCTAGAACGGGGCTCCTGACCCCAGGGGGCATGCAGCCCAGCTGCAGAACAAGAGCATGAAACAAGAAGAAAGCAAGCCAGGACAGGGCCGGGGGAAGTGGCTCACGGCAGACACTCGGCCAGGTGCCACACAATGCGGAAAGCAGCACAGCCAGCTCCAGGGGCCACTGTTCACCCTGGATTCCAAGAGCAACACACAGCGTTGATTCCAATGGCCCACTCGTGCTCCCACAGGAACTGCTTTGATTAGTCCCACCTTACAGATGTGTAAACAGATGCATGTTAACAGCAACTTGCCCACAGCTAGAGGGGGAGCCAAGTTGCTGATGTAAATTTGCCTGACTCCAAAGTTCTGAGTATGAGAACTGTGCTATCAGGCCCACCCCACCGCACCCAACTTGGCCAAGCCTTTATAAACTTACCCGCCCACCTACGCACAGCTGGCAGATGCCCACCCAGCTGAACTTAATTTTGGTTCTACATTGGCAGATGCCGGGGATATAGCGATTACCAAGGAAGACAACCCCCCATCCCCAGAAGCTTCGCTGCTGGGGTGTCCCAAGATTCCATGCACACACGATTTTGGCCCTCTGTATTCCCTAGGACACAACTGTGACTCCATCTTAGCTGTCCCTGTGGCTCCCCCACAGGCACCCCAACAGGCACCCCAACAGGCACAGAAGGACCAGAGCCAACCCACGTGGTCAGGTCCCTAGGGGCAGCTAACACCTGGACTAAGATCCAGCTAGCATCAGCCTATAGAAGTATATCACGCTAGTCTGAGACACTATTCTCACTCTTAGGAATGCTTTGGGCCATGTGCAATTTGGTTGGGGACACCACCTACCTGGGACACCTGTGCAGAAGGACACAGGCTCATGTGTTTGCCTCTGCTCATCAAGATGGCCCTTGGTTTTCATTTCCGTTCTGTCCCCCAGCACAGGACAAGCTGACCAAGGGGAAGAAGGAAACTCACACGCCCCACCCCCAGCTCAGCATTCGGAACCCCTCAAACAGATGCTGGAGAGAAAGAAAAAAACAAACAAACAGAGGCTGACAGCTCATGGTCTAGTCCAGAGCTGTTTTCAGGAAGATTAAGCTGTGCTGACGGCAGGAGGAGAGAGGAGCACATGGGTGATGCTGACAGAAATAATTTAGCCTCATATCGGAATGACTAGCCCGACAAAGAGTCTAGGAACCACGGCCCACTGTTGGGCTCTTTAGTTACCAACTGGGAGGAGGCAGGTGAGGGAAAGGCTGGTGAATCCAGGGTCCTCTGGTGCCAAAAAATGTCCCATCTACAAACCAGGAAGTGAGGCAAAGATATCAGCATCTTTTCGCCACTTCCTGGACGCAGACAACACCCGCCCCTCTTCGGAGTGAGTCAGGAGGGAGCGAGGAGAGGAGGAGGACGACTATGAAGAACCGAACCACCATGCACTCTCCGGGCCCCTCTCTCCCCCACCAGAGCCCTCTACCTCTGTCATCCTTTGTAAGAAACGTAAAGCCCCTCCCTGTCTCCTCACACAAAACCCCTCAGGATCCACCTGAAAAACCACTAAAGTAATTGTTTTAATGCACGAAGGTAGCTGGATATAAGATCAACATGCTCCAAGTCAACAGCTTTCCTATTTGCCAAACATAAACATTTACAAATGTCAAGGAACAAAAGAAACTCACTCATGATAGCAATGAAAACTATAAAATGCCTAAGAAAATCTAACAAGATCTGGATAAATGGAGCATATACATTGTTCCTGAAAACACCCAATATTATAAACATTGAACTCTACTCATCCATTAAGTCAGCAAAGCCTAGATCAAAACCCCAATAGCGTGCTTTCTAGAACTAGAAGAGATGATTCTAAAGCGCCTCCAAAAGAAAAATAATGTACAAAAGCTGCTAAGTTTATTTTGATAAAGATGAGCAGTGAAGAAGAAACTGCTCCATACGATAAAGATATAGTAATTAAAATAGTGTAATTTTGCCTGGGCGGGTTTGGCTGAGTTGGTTGGAACATCGATCATCCTGTAACTGAAAGGTCACAGGTTCCATTCCCAGTCAGAGCACGTATCAAGGTTGTGAGTTTGATCCCCAGCCCAAGTGCATAGGAGAAAGCAACCAATTGATGTTCCTCTTACATTGATGTTTCTCTCTCTCTTTCTCTCACTCTCTCAAGCAGTAAAAAAATGTCCTCAGATGAAGATTAAAAAAAGTGTGGTCTTGGCACCAGAGAAAGGACCATGTACATAGGGAAATTTAGGTTATGATTAAAGTGGTGTTTCAAATTAATGGGAAAGAATGAATTATTCAATAGAAGTAAGAGGGAGGGTTGGGAAAAGCTGGAGTTAACCCCCCACCTCAGAGCCTGTGTAACAACCTGGATGGGGGGCCATGGCTTTATCACGATTCTTCACACAAGGCTGCGTTTTCGAGGGCCTTTGATGCTCACGGCCACTTCCAGTCTTAACGCTGTTTGAAATCTAGGATCAGTCTGACTCTCCAAGGCCTCAGATATCCGATGTTGCTTTCCCTTCTCATTTCTGTTTATGTGATGGGCAAAAGAATCACACCCATCCTAATCCCTGGAACTTGTGAATACCTTTTCCTACTTAAGAAAAGGGACTCAGCAGCTGTGATTAAGTGAAGGATCTTGAGGTGAGGAGATGATCCTGGCCCAACCTAATCACTAGTGTCCTCATCAGACGGCGGGCAGGCGGATCCCAGGCAGAGAGACAGGAAATGGGAAGAGGCTGGGGGACGCCATCAGAGGAGAAGAAAGGAGCGACAAGTCGAGGAATGCAGGCAGCTTCTAGAAACCGAAAAAAGAAAGGAAATGGATTCTTCCCCGAAGCCTCCAGAAGGTTCAGTCCTTTGAATACCTTTCAGCCCAGGGGATCCATTCAGACTTCTGACCTAGAGAACTGTAAGAAAATTAATTTGTGTTGTTTGAAGCCACGAAGTTTATGGCCATCTGTTGGCAGCAATGGGAAACTAACACAGCCTACAAAGTGGTCAGTCCCTCCCCAGGCACTCACACCCTGTAAGCCAGGCACTCTGCAACAACCTAGAGATGCAGGCCAAGTAAGGCAGGTGGGGTCCCTGCCCTCAGAGAACTGACATCCTTGGGGCAGATCACCAATTATCAACCAATTAATTATAGGATTGACTTGCAGTTCTGGGGAGTTCTGAGGACTTTTAACAAAGGGGCCTGACCTTACCTCAGGGGACAGCAAAAGCTTCCCTGAAGGTGTGATATTTAAGCTGATCTTGGAGCTTTGAGCAGAAGTTAGCTAGCCCAAGAGAAAAACAAAGACTGATTTGTTTTTCAGGGCAGGAAGTGGCTTGAGGTGAAAAGGCAGGCTTGGTGGTGAGCAGGGGACCCAGAGAGACAAGGAGCCAGGACAGAGCTCCCTCCAGGGCCCAAGGTAGGGTCTCTCCCACTGGCTCAGCTGCCTCTCCAGGGAGGCCCATGCATTCAGAATGAACTCTTGCATGAAGAGTTTCGGGACCGAGCCAATTGTTATCATCAGCTGTGGGACAGAAGAGAGGAAAAGCCTGGCAAACCCTTCAGAGGCCCAGGATTTCATCACCCCAGCAATGTGGGATGCCTGGGCAGACTGAGCCCTCTGAGAGCCAGGGAATCAGCCTACAATCAAGCCGTGTGGCCAAGTCAATCACAGAGAGGCAGGAAGAGGAAATGCTGATTTCCTAGATAAGCCTTCCAGGGCAGCAGGAATGACAAAAATGTCAGATGCCAGAGGCAACTGGCCGGGCACTGGCAGCAGGAGCCAAATCAGAAGAAAACTGCCACCTTCTCTCAAAGGCTTCCTGAGTGAGTCTGGGTGTCAGGCAGGCAGGCCCCGGCATCCCCAAGGGCCAGCCGGGTGGCAGAGTCTGCAGGCAGGCGCAGTCCCTGATTCCAGAGGCTATACCCCAGGGTAGAGCAAAGTCTGAGCCTTCCACAAGGGCTCCGAGCAAGGAGGACCCTCTGCTGGGCTTCCTAGGACCAGGAGCGGGGTGGGGATGTGGGGCGCTTCTCTGCAGACACCATGCAATCCCTATCCTTCCAGAACTAGGAAAGGGGTGGGACCAGATACTTTCAAACAAAGACATAAAATGCTTGGGCTGCAAACCAAAGCCCGCTATGGGTGCAAACAACTTAAAACACACACACAGACATCCTCTGGCAAGTGTGGCTGCCCCTGCCACACCTTGTTCAGAGAGGTAAGTGGGGCCAGGGAGCTGTAAGGCAGGGCCCTCATCCAGTGAGCAGGAACCGCTGAGTAATAATTAGTGTGCATGTTTAACCCATTTCCTCATTTAATCTCAGCCCAATCCTATTAGTTTCATGTTACTTGTGAGGCACCAAGTCAATGGAGGGAAGTGCCGGCTTGACTGCGGGTCACGACAGGCCGGCTACAGGAAATGCGTCAGAAGAAGTCCTTGCGGTTTCCTTTGGGGTCATACCCCCTGGGGCACAAAGCTCGTCAGAACTCCTTGGCCCATGACCTCACTATGGGCATCTCAGGGCCTCCAAACCTTCTAACCTGCTCCCCAAATTCTGGGGATGACTCCCTGTGCTCATCCCCCAGCAGCTGTACCCCCATTCAAAGCCTCAAAACCCAGGAGGGGATTCAGAAAAACCAGAAGGACCTGGGGTTCTATATTTCTCTGGCTCCACCAACGCACCAGGGTGAGCGACTACAAGAGAAGGTTGAAAATGACCCTGGGGGGAGCTTCGGACCAGCTCCCACAGGGAAAGGGCACTATGACTACTGAGGCATCTAACCTTGACCCACTGGGCCAGTTTCCCAGGGCACACTGTCTAGAGCGCCACCTGAATGAAACACTCCTGGAAAAGGATCTGGTGGCCTAAGACATCTGTGAGACTCCCCGTTTCCCAAGCAGGCCAGGCCCATCAGCACACCGCCCATTCTGAGAAAGCCTTTATCATTTTATGAGACTGCATAGTGTTTACTAGATATTGGTCTAGGCATTTCTGGAAATATTAATTCATTTAAGCCCCAGGATGACCTGATGAAGTAAATACTATGATCACTCCCGTTTTACAGATGGGGACACTGAGGCACAGAGATCAGGTGACTCAGCCGGGCCACCCAGAGCAGAGATTCAGGAAGCCTGGCCCCGGAGCCTGCTCTTCACACCCTCCCTCTTTATTAAGGAAACTCCTGAATTTGGTTCACAAGGTTCTTTCTCATAGTTCCCATTAACACCTGGCGGGACATGCTCCGGATGTTCTCCGGGCAGGGGGAGCTGGCAAAGGTCAGCGGACAGCCCGGCCAGCTCCGACCTTTTGCAGAGCACTCTGGAGGCCCCTGGGGGTGGGGCAGACATCAAGGCGCGGGTGGTGGGAACCCACACTTCTCTCTCTGAGTGTTACAGAATTAACCTGGACTGGGTCCAGCTCCTTTCAAGGTGGTCTCATACAGGCCACCAAAGAGAAACATCTAGACCCTGGTTTCTGAGCAGCAAGAAAAGGAGGACCAGGCAAGAAAGGCCGGGACCCCTGACTCCTCCAAGAGGAGAACAGTGTGCCATGTGTCTACCTCCACAGGACCGGCCGCAGGATTCCCGAGAACCCTCTAACAGTTAGTTATTGTTGCTCTATTCCCCAGCCCCAGGCAGAGTTGGTTGGGGTCCAGCTCACACACTCTCGAAGCGGCAATGAAGTGTCGGGCCAGTGCAAGCCAAGAGAAGCCTGGAGTGGTGTTCTTATTGCCATAGGGATTGTTTCTCTGGGAATGGATTTTAAAATAACAGACAAGCCGGGCTGGGGGAGCGGAGAGAGAGATGAAGGGAGAGGAGATTCAGAAAACCATGGGGCAGTAGAAAAAAAACATTCAGTGTGATTTTCAGGAAAATTCCCCCCTTTCCCACCCACTCTTACTTCAAAGGAAAAAGCAGGAACCTCTAAAGTGGGTGGCATCCCTGGTTCCTCTAAACAGGCTTCCAGAGCTGGCCTGGTGGGGACGAAGCACAGACAAGGACGTCTCTCCAGGACCCCTCGGAGCAACAGGCCTGCCTGGGGGCAGAGGCCACAGCCTTGGTTTCTGAGAGCAGACATATCAAGACATTTATTTGTTCCTTCCTTCCTTCCTTCCTTCCTTCCTTCCTTCCTTCCTTCCTTCCTTCATCAAGCAGTCACAGAATACCTGATATGTGCAAGCTGGGTGCTAGATACTAAAATTAGGCTACAAAACCCATGGAGGAAAAACACAAGTATTTTACAAAAACAGAGTGCTGTGCGTGAGTGTTGTGCTGTGCTGTCTTTTCAAAGCTGAGAAACACGGCAGAGTCTTTGCAATGTTCCAAGGAGCCCTCAGCATCCCTGGAGCACTGGGAAGGGCCGGGAGCCCCAGTCCGCCCCTGCCTGTCCTGGTCCACAGTGGCCAGGTACTGCCAGCTTCAAGACTGAGAACTCTTCTCCCTGCTGACACACCCCACAGAGCACCCCGCCTCTACCCAACTTCAGGTCTCCTGACACCGTTAGCTGGCTTGCCTCCTCTGGCTCTTCTTCCTCTGCCCCATCTTCCCCACCAGCAAAGCTGGCACCAGTTCCGCAATGACCCTGACTCAACATAAAGCCCAGGCTCCTTAGGGTGATAGAAAAGGGGCGCTGTATGCAGGCTCTAAAGGCCAGCCTGCACCCCTACCCCCACGTGCCTGCAGCCCACGCTCTCGTCCTCCCTAACTCACTGCACTCACCACAGGTCAGACACCACCACCCCTCCCAGTGCTTACTTGGCTGTTCTGTTCACCCAAATGCACTCCCCAGCCACCGCTGAGAACACCCTGCTCATCCCACAGGATCCACTGCAAACAGGAGTCCTTGGGGGAGTCCTTGGCATACAGACCGATCCACGAGGCCAGTGTTTCCCAAAGTGTGGAGTCTGGACCACTATCCATGACCTCCCGTGTCGTGCAATCTCCTGTCCTCCCCACCTCTTCAAGGCACATTGGCACACTACACATCACTAGCCCTAATGGTGTCGACTACATGTCTTCCTAAGCATTCTATTAACTCACTCAAGCCCTAGAACAACTTTATGAAGTAAATACGTTGATCATTCCCTTTTTGCAAAGGAGAAAACTGAGGTACAAAGACCCCAAACTCCCACATACCCTGACTCCCCTGGACCAGTAATTGCTTACATGCATGCCCCTTACCTGACCCCCACCATCACTTCACACACATTTGTGTCACAGCAAATTCCACACTCGTTCACGGGTCTGCCTGCCCCACCAGTCTTTGAGCGTATCAAGGGCCGAGGCTGGTTCTGAGTTATCAATCATCTCAGTACCCTCAGTGCCAAGTACACAGTAGGTGCTCAGAAGTAACTTCTTGAAAGTAAGGCATCAGGGTGCCTACACAGGTCTCGGGGCTGGGCCCCTGCCCTCCACTTGAGCCCGCAGTTCCAGCCTGCCTCCTACGGGCCAGTGACGGCTGGGTAGCTAACTGCCGGCCCTGCGTGAGCTCCCATGCCCGAGAGGCAGGGATGGGTGGTGGGCGGCGAAGGCTCGTGCACTCATGCCCCAGGTGGGCTGGTCAGCGCTATGCTAGGGCAGAAACAGGTAGGAGAAGTGATTCCACCCACAGGGAGGGGGGGCGTGGGAAGTGAGCTCTCAGCACCCACACCACAATCACGACACGGGAGGCGCAGGGAGCTGCTTGAGGAGAGGCAGGCCGAGCAGCAGTCCGGACGACTTCCTGGGGGAAGGCTGCCACGGCACAGGTCAGAGCCCAGGTGTGGGAGCAGCATTTGGGGGTGAGGAAGTGGCACAGCAAGCACCTCGGCTCCACTGAAACAAGAAAAAGACCCCAGAGCCAGAGTCTGGAGGGCCAGGCTAGGAAACTGGAAGGTGCAGGAGGCAAAGAGACCCCTGCCTTCCCCCAGGGAGTGGGGTCTCCCACTGCAGGTCTTAACCTACAGGGTCTGTGGAATCAATTTGCTGAGTCTTGGCAAGCACTGCTTTATGAACTAGATAGAATACAATAAAACAGAGAGAATCACATATGGTAACAGTAAGCACTATTTTGTGAAACTTGTTTCAGATGTGTGTGTATGCCTGCTCGGGCAGGCGTCCTCAGTCCCCATATAAAAGGTATTTCTTCTTACGGGTCATGATGAAAGACTCTCAAAAAACTTCGTTCTCCGCGCACTGCTTCCCAAACCTGGCTGCACCACAAAAAAGCACCTGGAAAGCCATTAAAACACATCTCCAGGCCCTAGACTTCCTGAGTCAAGGGTAGGTCTGGATATCCAATTCTCTTATCTCCCCAGTTCATCCTGACAAGTCCATCAGTGCTCTGCTGTTTAGGGGAAGCTGTTCCCAAAACATGGGAGCGAGGCAGGCTGACTAATTTGTGAAGCACAGCACAAAACAAAAACGCAGGACCTCTCATTTAGAAAGCTGGGAAAAGCACGTCATGAAAATACTGAACTACGGAGCTTTCCCCCTTGCTTCTTAAGCCTCTCTCTCCTGACCTGTTATTTGCATGCTGTTTCACATGCACTCCCTCGAGCACGGGGATACCAGTAGGGCAAGTGTACCCCTCCCTGCAACTCCATGGTGTGCAAGCATGCCTGTGTGCAGCCCTTCCCACCAGCCATGGTACATACTGAAGCTCGGTGCCCCGCTCGGCAGTGAGCTCCAAGGCAGGGAGTCAGGCAGGGCCCTTCCTAAGGGCCCACCAACCTACAGCAGACAGGCCACCCTCAAGGTTACTGCCATCTCTGCCTCAAAACACACTAGAAGCCAGGGTGACAAGAGGATCTCCTTGGCCAGGTCACCCCTCTGTGGCACTGCTGGACCAGGGCAGAGACTGCAGCCACTATGCCCCACTTCAGGATGTCATGGGGTGCATGCACCCAATCCAACCCTCCCTGAGGCCACACCCAGGCACTAGTCAGAGGCAGAGGGGGCAGTGGTCGTAGGGCAGCAGTACAGAGAGGGAGGCCCAGTGGACCTGGGGTGCCAGAGGGTAGGGAGCAAACAGCTGAGAACCCTCCCCAAGGAAGGGGTAGGAAGTGGTGATAAGAGGCAATGAGAGGTGGGATGTGGCACAGGCCGAGAATCAAGTCCCCAAGTTGCTCCGTTGTCCCCTCAGACCTCACTCACAGAGCATACATTTAAAGATAAGAGGATTGAGAATTTCAAAACAGTGAGCACAAAGCATTAAACCCCAAGGTGGGGCCCTTTAACGTTAGGCCCCAGTCCCTGCACTGGTCAAACGGGGCCCTGCCGGGGACCCGAAGGGAGGGGGAGGGCGTTGGGGGACAGACAGAGAAGCTGGAGAAGAAAGAAGAGGAGAGGGACAGCACATCAGGGCTCAGGCCCTTTCCAAAACCGACTTGCCAGTGAGTTTCTAAGTGGAAATCAAAGTGCAGTCCCAAGTTCTGAATTCCATGCTGTCACTTCTTAGAATCATCTGAAAACGGGTAAAATCTCGAACATCAGACCAGAAGACAGCTGTGTTCTGAAAAGAACAGGAAAAAAAGCTCCCATGGACAGCCCTGGAGGCTCCCCCCAGGGCACCTTGTCTTTTCTGAGGGGGTCTGTATGTCCAGGACCAGGGCCAGGGCCAGGGCCAGGGCCAGGGCCAGGACCCGCTGCGACTGCACAATGACCTGTGCTGGGATGCACAGCCACTCCACATTCACGGCCCCGGAGGTTCTTTGGTGGATGTGGTTTGCTTCGCTCAACACAAGGACGAAACCCAACTCTGTTCCAAGCCCTGGGCTGGACCCCAAACAGGCGGGTGAGTGACGTCCCCCTTGGCACCCCGTCTGCTGGGGCACAAAGAGCAGCTGAGGTAGCGAAGACATGAGAACAGAACATCTGGATGCAGACAACTTCACTTGGTCACTGTGATGCAGCCTTTATAAGTGGGGACATTTGGGAAAAGGTCACCCAACTGGCAAGGACTTGGAGCACACACGTCCTCCCTCCGTTGGTGCAGAACAAGCATAGGTCTCCAGGGGCCTGGCACTCCCTTCCCAAACAGCTGAGCCCAAGGTATGGCCAAGGGGCTGTTGTTGAGGCAAGGGGAGGAGCCGGGCCTGGGGCTAGAGCGCCCACAGTGTGTGCACACCGGGGGCCAGGTAGGACAAGAAGGAAGGGAAGGGTGACTCGCCCTGAGCCACTGAGGCCAGCACAAAATTCAAGGAAGCCAGGAGTTCTAAACGTGAACTTGGCCCCCGGGGTCTTGAGGAGGGTGTGTTTGTCAAGGTCAATGACAGAATAAATTTTATCAGTTTGTAAGCTTGATTGATAACTTTTAAATATTTAGACATATGGTATGTGGGTCTTCATTTGCGCCCTAGTCCTAGGCCCCAACAACGTTAGGGGTGGCCCAGGCTCGCAGGTGGTACAGGCAGGGAAGTTGACGCTCACCCCACAAGGCCACTTCGGCCCAGCACCTGAGATGGCTTCAAAACGTGACTCCTAGGAAACGCTGCTGATGCGAATGTAAAACAACAGAACCGCTGGGGGGGAGGGGGGGGTCCTGAAATCTAACAGAATTACATAGGCATTTACCTTTCCACGCAGAAAACCCACTTTAAAAAAATGTATACTAAAGATTTGTTTGCAAAAATACGAAATGAATAATGCACAACGACATATGATGTGGCATTATATGTGACAAAAGGTTAGAACGCTCCAGTGTCTCTCCGTGTGGGGCGAGCCAAAGACTGCAGCCACTCACGGCCCAGAGAAGGCGGGGCTGGGAGACCGAGGGCAGGAGCCAGGAAGAGGTCAGCGCGTGGTGGGCGGAGCTGACGGTGGCGCGCCGGGACTGTGTTTAACACCACCGACTGTGCACGGAAGAGGATTGAGGTGGAAAATTTTGTTACATGCACTTTAACCACAATTTTTTAAATCGAGAAAAAAAAAACACTAATGCAGAAGGTATCTATGCCCTGATGTAGAGCAGTCTCCGTAGCAGGGTAAAGAAAAAACTCCATCGCGGGACAGGACAGCCAGTACACCACCTCCGTGCATGAAAAGGAGGAGACAGATACAGGCACGCTTAGATCTGCAAAAAGAGGCAGTCCAAACACGGCTGCCGATGAACAGGGGATAACAGTAAAGTTATGTATACAGTACTCCAGTAATGAAATGAAAACGAAATGTCAGAATCAGGCTAGAACCACTCTGCAGCCCTTACGGAATAATGTTGTAGACAAAGGCCATCCACACGTCACAAGGAAAAGCAATCTTTTTTTTTTAAGATTTTATTTTTTTTTTTTTAGAGGGGAATGAAAGGAGAAAGAGAGGGAGAGAAACATCAATGTGTGGTTGCCTCTCTCACATTCTGCACCGGGCACCTGGCCTGCAACCCAGGCATGTGCCCCAACTGGGAATGGAAACTGGCTTCACCACCAGCGCTCAACCCACTGAGCCACAGCAGCAGGGCAGAGGGGAAAAGGGTGTGGGCATTTGGTCTCTCTGGCTCTTCAGATTAAGACGCTAATCCCATCACGAGGCCCTACCCTCCTGACCTCACCTAAACCTAGGCATCCCCCAAAGGCCCCACCTCCAAATGCCATCGCACTGGGGGTAAGGCTTCAAATACAGGAAGCACGACATTCACTTCATAATACAGGGTATCCTACCCTACAGGGTAGGATAGGATAGGACAGGATAGGATAGGACAGGACAGGATAGGATAAGGTAGGATAGGATAGGATAGGATAGGATAGGATAGGATAGGATAGGATAGGATAGGATAGGATAGGATAGGACAGGACAGGATAGGATAGGATAGGATAGGATAGGGTAGGATATATGATATGACATGATGTGATATGATAAATTGGACATATCATGAAGCAGTCTTACTCTCCTTCCAAAGTGATATTAAATCTAATCAAACTTTTACATCGAATCTCCGATGTAGAAGAGATACAAGGAGCAGAATACCAAATTAAATACACCACTTTGAAACAATCAGCCAAACCTAGAACTCGGGCATTTCTTCAGGACAACTGGCCGTCCCCCAGCACGTCAGCGTCCGGGGGAAGGCGCTCCTTTTCCGGAGAGCGGACGCTCCTGCGGGAGAGGATACTAAAGGGATGTGATGACACGTGGCCTTTACTCAGATCCAGATTTGAACGAACTAGCAGTAATGAAATATGGGGGGGGGGGGCAATTGAAGAAGGATGAGTGTAAATTGGATTTTAGATCAATAACAAGGAACAAAAAGTAACAGTAGCAGGAGCAACAGGAAGCAGTGACTGGGGTTTGTTAGATGCGGCACCTCCGGCCGGCGAAAGGAATCAGGTGTACGTGACTATAACCGGTGAAGTGAACACTGAGTCTGGGATTTGCTTTCGAATGCTACACACACAGGAACATTCTTGGGTGGGTGAATTAAGGGAAGCAAAAATAGGGGTTGGCAAATCCCAGTGAGGGCTCTTGAGGGTTCACTTTACTCTCTACTTGTGTACAGGCTTGAAAATATCCACTGAAAAAAATTTAAATGCAATATATTTAAATGTCCCCAAATGAAAATGTTTGGCTTCAGAGAGAGCAATGGTCACCTCTGATTTTGCCTGCAGTGTCTGGACACATTTTTGATCATCACAGTTGGGAGGTGGGGCGAGCTCCTGGCATTTAGTGGGCAGAGGCCAGGGCTGCTGCTGAACGCCCTGCAGTGCACAGGACGACCCCACAGCAGACTACTCAGCCCACATATCAAGGTCACTAAGCTTGAGAAATCTCGAGATAAAGGTAAGCAGAGTGTTCTAGGTGCTCATGGAGGGCATCTAGCGCATCAGGAAAAGGCATTCCAAGCAAATGAAACATCATATGCAAAGAAACAGGCGTGAGAAAAATAATTAATGCAGTATAGCTGGTGTAGAGAGACAGAGGATGGGCTTCTGAAAGACAGCCTTTATGCTGGAGAGGGTGGATTTTATCATGAAGGCTACAGCCACAAACACACCGCACCTGCCTACACCTTCCTGTCCCACACTCATGGTAACATCACTTGATTGTCCCGGCCATCTTTCCCACTGAGCCCAGAGTCCACCTCAGAATCCTTCTTAACACACTGACCTGGGCAGCTCCTATCAATCGGTGGGAGTTGGCCTAAGAGTTAAAACCAGTCTGCCATGCTGATGTAGGAGATGGCAGACCACCAGAGGGTGTTAACCAGGGGAAAGGCCTCTATGGCAGCTGAGAAAGGCCCATTCATTGGGCAGATCTGCGTTTTGCAAATCCAGCATCTGCACTCCCTTCTGCTCTCCACGCCTTGTACACATGCCCTCCCAGCAAGCCTCACACCCAAGCCCGGGTTTCCATGGAGGACTCATCAGGAAATGGGCCCAGGGAGGTCAAGGAATACATGCAAGTTCACATCATTAATTAGGGGCAGAGACAGCAGCCCCCACCCCACTGCCGTGAGAGCAGCAACAGCCCTCAGACCCACAGAGAGGCCCCTCCTTGGGTCCTTCCTGCATTGAGAGGACCCTGCTCTTCCCTTCTCTCGCTGTGTCCCTCCCATGAAATGACGAGTCTGTGGGGCCAAGAGGAAGTACCTACCCAAACCCCTGCCTCCTTCTAGACCCAGATCTGGGGGCTCAGGTTCCCCACCCAAATGTCCCCAAGTCCAAATTCAGGGTCGTGTCTCCCAAGCCATCCTTCTGAGGATAAGGGGTGTGGACTGAACTTGGACATGCAGGTTGAGGGGTCTGTAAGCCTGTGCATAACCCTCACAGTATGAGAGGCATCCAGGGTAAAAGATGGGCCAGGGCCAGCCCTCTCCCTCGACATCTTCCAGAGCAGAATTCTAAGGCATCTAAGAACTCCTCATATGAACCTGGCTTTCCAAGTCGTTGTGAAGGCATGCTCATCGAGGCCGGCAACAGAACCTACTTAGCCTACTTCGTTAACCATCATTAGATATTTAGCCCGAGAATAAGTGACTTCCCTTTGTCCTTGGGCCCCAGGCCCTGTACAGGAGTAAGTGGTTTATGGAATAAGTGACATTCTTCAGGGGAGAAGCAAAAAGCAGCACGGTCCTTTGTCCCATGGCCCACGAACCTGCTCTCCGGACATACTCACCCCCACCTCTGCTGAAATCTGGCAGGTCCCACAGCTCTCCTGACTCCCCTGAGAAGAGTATTCTCTAAGAATTAATACTAAAACTTTATCTTTTATGTAAAGTGAAACTCCTCCCTCCTCCACCTGGGAGGTGTGCACCATGGACGGGGTCAGGCCCTTCTCTGGTCTTACACCTCGTGCCCTGGGCCCTGATCACCTGCTGCTGTTCCGGCCCCTTTCGGGCTGGATATAGAGATGAACAGCAGACGACAGATGAGAACCTTAATAAATATCTGTGGGAGGGAGGGAGGGAAGAGGGTGAGATTTGCATGCTTTAAAGAGTGTCCCAAATGTGTGCTCTTTATTGGTTAGAATGGAAGAACTGGGGCACTGGGCAGTGCAGGGAGAGGGGGCGGTAATTGGGGGCTAGGTCCGTAGCACAGCTCTGCAGTCAGTTAATGTTGTGTTTCCCTTCGGCTTTTATTTGGCATCTGAAAGATTCTACTGGAAACAGCCCTCCGAGGAATTGGGGTCCTTTTCTTTTTGCCAAAATGGCTTAAACAAAAGGCTTCTGATGGAGGTAGCCCAAGCAGAGCACTCCTGAGTAAGGCAGATGCCCCCAACACATGTCAGATGGGACGCCTGGCCCCACAGGGTAGGCACTGGCAAACACACACACACACACACACACTACTGAGAGCTGTGTCCCAAAATCAGGTACCGACAGAAGCAATACCATGAAATAAAGGAAGACTATCAAAAACAGTTTTGTTGCTTTGCCTGTCAGCTGAGACCAAGCCACTATAAACAAGTGTACGGAGCCAAAGCTGTGAAGTGCACCATTCCAAACGCTGTCCCTAAGCCCTCTGCTTCTGAGGCTCTTGAATTTCAAGGACATGGGCCACCTGTGACTGGTGAGACAGCAAAATGGGTTACCAGGCCAGCTGAAGCCTGCAATGCCCATGCGGGGCTCTGCGTGGAAGGGCTCGCTTACACTCTGGAGCATCAGTCTCCAGATCTGGATGCTGCCCAAGCCTCGGTAACACCTCCTAGTATTCTATTTGGGAATCCGCTTCCACAAATTCATCCGGATCCTCCCTGAACGTGATTACTCACTCACTCTCTTCACGGACTTAACCTTCAGCTCTTCTCAGAGTGCATATTCCAGGCTGCAGGAACCATTTTTTTCCTTCCACACTATCTAACTACAAAAGTAATGCATGAGTATACACTCCTATGCAAACGAGATGCAGAGAAAAAAAATCAAACTTCTCTTTTACTCTCTCCCTTCTCTCCACCCCAGCCCCAGGTCTCTCCATAGAGGTAACCATGGAAAATGGTTTCTTACAAACTTTTTTTCCAGGCACTTACACACCTACACAAAGATCAGATTTTTTTTTCTCATAAATGAGATCATGCGATCCATATCATTCTACAACATGAAAAGCTTATTTTTCAGACTATTCTCACATGGAATTGTGCGGAGGCCACACTACCATGGATGTTTGGAGAATAGAACCTTTGGGTAAGTATTCCCAAACAGAATGGGGAAAATAAGAGTGCGTGCAAGGCTTTCCAGAAGCATTTTTATAAGCTTTTCTGAGTCTCACCTTCTTATCCAGCCACTCAGTGTATGTCCTTCCCAGCACAAAATATCCCTGTCTCCTTCCTACATGACATTGCCAGAATGCATCGTGGCGGCCCTCCCAGGTTTGGTAACTACCGGGAGAAAAGGCCTGGGGTCTGTCTCTCACCTTCCTCCAGAGCAATAATCAGAATGGTGCCAGAAAGCACAGGAAATCAGTCCTGAGTTGCCACTGAACGGGGGCCCTCTCTCTGGGCCTCAGTTTCCTCGGTTAAAGGAAAGATAATACTCCAAACGTTAACCCTGGAATGATTTTAGTATCGAAAGAAATGGATGCTTCAAATGCAGTTTGTGCGTTCTAGAGAACTACTACAGCCGTGTGAGTAGTAATTAGTACTAAGTGGCAGAAAGCTAATTTCGACTGATTTGTGCAAATGAGGTGTTTGGCAACTTTTACTTGCGTGCTTACGAGTTTTCTGGAGGAATTCGGCCGCCACAGGAGAGTCTGCCCTAATCTTCGCTGGGGTGGCCAGGGCGCCACCTGCCGGCGGAGGACGAGGCCGCCGTGGGTGCGGGCACCGCGGGATCCGTAACCCGGCCCCTCCCGAGACCCACCGCGGATCCGTCCGATCCCAGCCGGTTGCACGTCTCCTAGTGGCTCGGCGTCCGCAACCGAGGCTCCTCCGCGGACCTAGCCCCAAAGATCAGACAGGATTGCCCCTTCGGTGCCCCTGTGCAGCCTGCAAAAGAGGCGGGGGACCTGGACGAGCGGCCTCGGCAACCCGGGAACCTGCTGCCCAACACAAAGCCGCGGTCGCACAGGTGAGCGCGGCGGCGCCACGTGAGTCGCCGAACGTCCCGGGACTGAGCCATCCAACCCCGCTCAGCCAACGGCCGCCTCCCCCTGGCCTTGCCTCAGGTTTCAGCCACCTCCACCCGAAGCCGGGAGCCGAAGGGGAGGAGGTTGGGAGGGCAAGGAAAAGAGGGGAGAGGGTGGGCCCCGCACCTTTAGACCCTCGGTCCCGCGCCTCCAGCCCCCACCGTCCTTATCCCCAGGCACCGACCACCCCGCGTCCCCCGCCCCCCCCCCCCCCCCCCCCCCCCCCCCCCCCCCCCCCCCCCCCCCCCCCCCCCCCCCCCCCCCCCCCCCCCCCCCCCCCCCCCCCCCCCCCCCGTCCTCGACCGCCCGGCGTCCCCAGGCCCCGCTGGTCCCGATACTCACCGGCGACCCCCGTAGCCGCTGCCTGGGGAGCCGGCGCCGGGCTCGGGGTAGCCGTGCTGCTGCAGGGCTGCCGCCGGGAAGGGGTAGAGAAAGCCGGTGCCCAGCGCCGACCCGCAGAGGCAGCAGCACGCCCAGGGCAGAAGGAGAGCCAGCTTCATCTTGCGCGGCCGCCGCGGGGACCCGCAGCCCCTGGCGGGAGGACAGCGGGGAGCGCACCAGCGACGGGACCGAACGCCCTGCCCCCGCCGAAGAGGAGCGAGGGAGCCGGCGAGTGGAGCCGGGGTCCGAGCTGAAAGTGTCTGGGGGGCGCCCACGCCTCTCCGGGGCCGCCTTTTAAAATTCAGCGAGGTGGGCTCTACGCCGTCAAAGGGGGCGTGGGGCTTTCTCATTAACCCTCGGCGGCCCGGGGCCCAGGAGGCGGCAGTGGCCGCGGAACTGGGGCCCGAACTCCGCTGGAAGTCCCAGAAGCCGAAAAGCCCCGAAAACCGGACCGTACGCCAAGGTCCCCGCGCACACAGTCTAGAACCTTCCCAACCAGACCTGCTCCGGGTCCGCAGACGGTTGTGAAGCACCCGCACCTTGCCTGGCGTCTTCACCGCGGAAAGCTGTTTAAATCCCCACAACATCGTTCTGTTAGGCTCTCTCCATTTTTCAGAGGTGGAAACTGAGGCTCAAAAACATTAAGCCAGAAAAATACACGCTCCTTGTCCAGGGTTCTTTGGACCAAACCATTGCACACTCAGTCTCCCCAGCTTTCACCTTCAGCCCTTACTTCCACAGCTCTCTCTTCAGGTGAGAAGTGGCTGGGAATAAGAGAAGCTCTCCGGTTGGGGAAAAATTGGTCCCTAGACTCTCAGATGCATGAGGCATCCATTGTGGCAAGATGCTGGGGAAGGTGTAAGGCACTCTCACCTTTTACAGATGAAGAGGCTTGAGCTCCAGTTCACACATGGGCCCTCTGCCTCGTGCTGGTCTTCTCTGGGCCGCAGGATCCCCAGGGCCCTTTACCCTGCCTGGGACAGATGTGGCCTGAGCCCGTCCTGTGCCTCCTTCGCCAAGTTGGGAGTCTTTTTCTAATCCTGCCAAAAGCATCCTAGGGGCTGGCAGAGGCCCTGAGGCGGGCTCTGCCCCTGCCAACAGTGGAACAGTCTGTAACATACCTGTAGGACTGGAGAGAAGGCCTCAGATGTGGAAGTGCTTAATGACCTGCAACACTCCATTGGCTTTTGCCCTCTTGTTCGCATATTCCAATATGTACCCCATATGTTCATGTCCCGTAGGTACCCCTGGGGTACACATCCCAGGATACCATACCCAGCCCACTCTACCTCTCCCCAGCTACCCATCCTCATCAACTCAGTTCCCTCAAAACCCACCAGGGTCTTTTAAATGGAACGTCCACAGTTCCCAAGTGCAGTCTCCGTCTAGGAATCAGGATGGCAGAGCCCATCTCAGAGTGGAGGGCCCCTGATGGGAAACATAACAGGGATCTAGGACCACTTCCTTCCTCTCGCTCTTTATCCCTCTGGCGAGGCCTAAAAGACCTGGAGAATTTTGGTTATCAAGAGACTTACAGTGCCTCCCCCAAAAAGAATCTGCACTGTGCTCCTTGGGCAGCTGGCCAGCCCACAATAAGTGGTGAGGTCATCCCCCCGACCCAGGAATTTGTAAGCATTCTGTCTTCCTCCTTCCCCTCCTTTACTTGCATAATGAGATCTTAAAGACCAGAAAATTCCATGTTGCTGTGAATTGGCTTCATGCTGCAGACATTACATTACAGCAAGGGAACAAGACATTTGCTTTTTATCCCAAGTCCACTTTTCCAATGCCCGGGCCTGCACCCAAGCTAGAGGGACCAAAGAGAGGAAGGGAGAACACTGCTCCACACACGGCAGGATTCCCTGAGAACAGAAAGCTCCGGGAAGAGAATGAACCCACCCCAGGAACTTCGGGACTGAGGCAGCTGTCCAGGTCCGGCCCTCCCCTTCACACCAGGGTTCTAAGTCCGTTCGGGCCCCACGAGCACGTACCAGGGAGCTTCTGTGCGTCCAGCACTGGGCCCGGTGCAGTGCAGGCTCTTAGAGAAGCAAATAACCAGTTCCCACCCTTGTGGTGCTTATACTATTCTTTAGGAAGGCATTAAAATGGCCTTTTTCCCTTCAAAAGGCCGTAGGCAGTATGGACACATGGTCTGCAAACAGGAGGTGGTTCCATTTAGATGGTGAGGGATAAAAGACAAAGATGCATAAAATCAAGAGATGTGTTACTGCCCACGTCACCCACACTAGAAGACCCAGGTCGGCTCCTGACTCCCCCGCTAACTTACTGAGTGACCTGGAGTAAACGATGAAGAACGGATCGGCTCGTCCCCGAAGACCTTCCCAGCTCTGACCTTCTGTAGCTCTCCTTTCCCTTCATCCTCCACTCCCATCTCCAAGGCAACGGTGGATATACCCAGTCTTACTAAACGGTCACTCTTGCAGGCAAGACTTGCTGCTGCAGCACCCTCAGCAGGGCCATGGGAGCCAGGAAGAGTGGAGAAAGATTCTGTGGCACCACACTGTGAACTCCCCACCACCACCCAGAACTCCAGTTAGTAGGGTCCAACTCTAAGTACCAGCTGTGTGACCATGGACAAGTTATTTAACCCCTCTGAGCATCCTCATCTGTAATAATAATAATAACAACAACAACAGCACCTAACGTATGGATTTGCTAAAAAGAATCCAGTGAATTATTCACATCAAGTACTTGAAATCGTGCACCTGACACATAGTGATGATCGATGAGCTTAATTATTATTATTGAATATTTGCAAGGCTTTGGTGAGGGATAGAATGAAAGAACACACCTTTCTCAAACCTCCAGGGTTGGGGCAGCCAGTCGGTTCATACCTGGAAGTGCTCAGAGATTTCTCAAAAGACTTGGAGTCCCAGGATAACGTGATACCTCTTAACTCCATGGTCAACAATTTAAAACAAAACTTCATTTTAAAACGGAACGGTAGTGAAATGTTACTGGGTAGGGTGAGCCGTTTATATTACTTTGTAATAGAAAACACACTGGTGGTGGGCAGCAAGAGCGGGGAAGTTTGAGCGGCCCTGGAAACATCGGCGCGGTTGCGCCCTGGGCAGGCCTGCAGCATTTCAAACATGAGCGCCCCTGGTTCACCTCTGGGCAGCAGTATAGACACACAGTGCTAGTCTCTATATTGCAAACCACGCCCTCCACACTCCCTAAATGTGTGTGCGGATCTCACTAGAGGCAGACACCATTGTTCCCAAGAGCCCAAGAAAGTGAGTATTAAAGGCTTGGAGCTGGGACCCTGTTGTAGAGCTGGCACCTTCTTCCCCAGTTCCCTGATCACTGAACCCCAGAAACCTCAGTAAAATAAAAACTGGACAAATAAGAGTTGGGTGTGTGTCACTAACTTACTTCCTCAGCCCTTACTTCCTCGAACACAGACAGGCAGGCATTCTCAAAATCCGGATCTTCCAGATGAGGAGATGAGAGAAAAAGTGATTTTTCTGGGATCCTGTGCTCTCTGCTTTCTGTAAGTTCAAAGGCACCTTAGAACCGAGGTTGTTTCTGCAAAGAGGGATCAGATTTCTTGGTGGAAGAAGACAACCCCCCACCATCACCACCAGAGGAGTGGGCTCCTCTGCAACTGCGTCTCCAGGCCTTTCTGATAAGAAAAGATCAGTCAGCATCCTCTCCAGCAGACAAAAAGCAGGCCTTCGCTTCTGCTGAAGTCAGCAGAGAGAGCCACCGAACAAAGAAGTAAATACTCATCAAGCTGGAGCCAAGGTAAATATTGACCTTCTGGCATGATAAATCCTCCTGTTAATCTAAAACAGAAATCCGCCCCCAGTCCCCCAATTGCCCTATAGGACATGGATTCTGCAGCTCTCCTAGAAGTTCAGGGAGGCAATGTAGGAACAGAGTGATTTTCATGCTGATTTCTCCAGCAGCCCACGGCCCCGGCTGTTCTGATGCCAGGGCCGTACAGAAACGGGCTGGCGTTGACTCAGGGTAGCGGGAAGGTCACAGCAGAAGGGCTGCTTTGTTCTGCTCCAAAGGTGTGCTTGACCAGGGCAAAATATGAATGGAACATGGATATTTTGGCGATTGACCCTGAATTTTCTTTACATTGACACCCCCAAAATTCCACCCAGGCCCCATAAAAGGGAACTCTTCTTTGCTCAGCATTCCTACAAGTGTAAGCCTACCTGTCTGTCCAAACACTGCCAGTGAAATAGGCATCCAGAAGACAGCAAAATAGGTGGCTACTACAAAATAGCCCGTGATCTTAAACAGAAGTTTTTTTAAAAAGTACTGAAAGCAAAACCTAAAACATGCTATAAGTTGTGGAGTGTGCCCACTTGCCCATGCTGAAAGCCCAACCAAAATGCTGTGATAAGAAGTTTGCTGCCTAATGTAGCCACAGCCAAACAAATGCCTCGCCAGGATCTTAATGAGATTACTTGGTGATCAATGGTGAAAGGGCGTGTCTCAGCCTGCTCGGGCTGCTCTAACAGCGTACCATTAATTGGGGAATTATAAACAACAGAAATTTATTTCTCACAGTTCTGGAGCCTGGAAGTCTGAGATCAAGCCAACAGCAGATTAACTGTCAGGTGGTAGCCTGCTTCCCAGTTCATAGATAGCTGTCTATCTATGTCACCCACTCACTGTGTCCTCATGGAGTGGAAGGGGCGAAGGAGCTCCCTAGACTCCCTTTCGTAAGGGCACTAATCCCGTCTATGAGGGCTCCACCCCCATGACCTAATTACCTCCCCAAAGCCTGGCCCTCTAATGCCATCACTTTGTGGGTAGGATCTCCACATGTGCATGGGGAGGTGGGGGCTTCACACAAACATGCAGCCCATTGCAGGGGACTAAAGCTGTAGAACAAAAAAGCGGCAATGCCCAGGGGTTTTACGATGCCGACTTCACAAGCTTTCCCCTGGCACAGGCAGGAAGGCGGCAGGAGGTTCAGACAGTGAATCCACTTCATGATGTCCCACCCGAAAGTGCCCCAGGCCGAGGGCTTGCAGTGGGGAGCCTGCCCAGCACCCCACCCCCCAGGTCTCCACAGCCCCTTCACCGCCCAGTTCTGCAGTTCAGCACTTGGAGCTCCCACCGTAGAGCTGGTGGTGAAATAAACCACCTGTGAGTGAAGAGGAGAGCTGCCAGGGCAGGTGGGAGAGGGGTGTTCGGTTTGGAAAAGGAGAGACCAAGGGGAAGTGATCCAGCTTTTCCAAACCAGGCAGGAAACAAGAATTAAACTTGTCTGAGGATGAACTGGGGGCCAATGGATGAAAGATGTCAACTGAATATAAAGAACTTTGTAACAGGTCGGACTGTGCTTCATGGCAGCTGGGGTGGGGGTGGGGGTGGCAAGGGGTGAGCTCTCCACCACTAGAGAGACGCAGGCAGAGTTGGGTAACAAGTGGTAGAAACGTTGTAATTAAGCAGAAAGCACTACCGATGGCCCTTAGACTGTGATTCTAGACCCTAAAGGCAAGAAAGGGGTCTAAACAACTGTAGAATTTCCCCCAAACAGCATGAATAAGTATCGTAGACTCCACTGGTACTCTCCAATGCCTGCATCTTCTGCCCACTCTGGACACGGAGAAGACACCTTCAGAAGCCTCCTTGCTGCCAGGCAGAGCCATGTGACCAGCTCTGGCCGATGGATTATGAGCAGAAAGAACCTGTGCCACTTCTGAGCAAAAGACAGAAGAAAGAGTATGGGTTCTCCAAGCTCTCTTAGTTCCTGTCACAGCAGACCTTCCCTGGGCCAACCCTTGTCGGCCTGGATCCCTGAGGGCAGAAGACAACTCCTCCATCCATTCCACCCTCTAACTAACATTGGACATTGCTTGTTTTGAGATGTCAGTTGTCATTGCAGCATCACATATGCATGGTTTGGTGGCTTGGTGCAAAGGGGCTTTTTGCCCTGCAGAAGCTGTTAGAAAATAACCTCATGAGGAGAAGGTTGGACCTTCTGATGCTTCTCCATCTGCACTTTTGCACGACCTAGGTCATTTGTGAGCTGTGTCTCTCACTCTCACTGAGCAAACTCTCATCCATGACAAGCCAAACTGCACCGGCCCTGTTGGTACCCAGTCAGGTTAGACATAATGTTGCCCTCAGTTGGACTTACAGGATCCTTAGGAAGGGTACAAATAGACATTGTCCCTAATGCCATACGATCCAAAGTTAACAGCTCAGAGGAGCAAGTGGAGGCTGAAAGTCCAGTGGTGCTTTGGGCAGGAGCATGGCAAAGGGGTGAAAGCAGGATTACATGCTGGGTGGGAAGGGCTGGGGAGTGGAATGGCTGAGGAGCTCCCAACACACCTGTGCACACACCAGGTGCATGCATGTACCTGCAGGCACAAACGAGAGCTGGAGGGAGACCATCTCCCAAAGGAGCCGTCCAGGTGAGTGAGGGCTGCGTTGTGAGGCAGTCTGTCCCCTGACACCTTTCTCCCTCTATCCCTGACTCTACAATCTCATCCTCACCCTCAGCTCACCCCGGAGTCCAGGGCTCATGCAAAACCCATGAGGAATTGTTGTTTGTGGGACTTTGGGGCCAGGCTCAGGCTAGAGGTGGCCTGATCAGGGAATCAAGATCCAAACTCAGAGAGCAGAGTGGAGTGGGGATTACAGACTCAGGGAGGAAAATTAAAGGTGTGTGTAAAAGACAGGTATGACAGGGAACCAGCCCTCAGCTGGGTGATCACCAACAGGGTAGTGCTGCTGCCCCTGCTTGGTCCTGTGGCTCTGAATGTCCCCATCCTCTCAGTGCCCTGCACCACTGCCATAGATCACCCTTCGGACATCTTTGTCCCCATCTCCCAGAGGCCTTCAAGCTCAGCAGGTGAAGAGCTGAACTCCATTCCAGGGTCACTGCCTGCCCACACTTGTGCAAGCTAAAGAAGAGTGCCTCATTATTTGGATGGACACAGCCCCGGGTACACTCAGCCTATGGAGCCCAGGTTGGGTGTCAGCACCCACTCACCCCTCTGCAGAGGTGAGCAGGGCATGTTCAGCCCTGTGGGCTAACCCCCACCCACACGGGTTTTTCCACCATGTGCCCACCACCCAGAATGAAATCCAGTGCCCCCTGCCCCATATCTGATGGGGTCTACACACTCAGTCCGCTACAGAGTCAGATAACTCTTAGATCCTCTCCCTGTATGTAACTCCCCCCCACCCCACCCCACCAGCTCTCATGACCGCTGCCAGGTGTGTGTCCTGCCTGGCTTTTGTCAGGTCCCCTACGGGCTTTTGGAATAACTCCCCAAAAGGTGCCCTTGCCTCCTGGGTCCCCTCCCTCTACCCTTTCTTCTGTGTGCCTGCCAGAAAATTCCTCCCAAAATACAGTATGATTCCCTCACTCTCAGAAACAGACCTCTGCTGGCTCCCCATCCTCACCCCTTGACTGGGTCCTTCAGTCATCTACCACCTTTTCCTGGCCTGTCTTCCTGCCTATCTTCCCCCTCAAACACGCACAGGCCTCTCTCACCCTCTCCCCTTCCCCACACCCTCTCCCCACAATCTAACCACAGAGCAGCACTGGGAGTCCCTCCATGGGCCGAGATCTCCCCACTGTCGTGGCTGCACAGACTGCTCCCTCTGTACAGAATGCCCTTTGCCAAACACTGAGTGTTTCTGTCCCCTCCCACCCCATAATCCATATGTTGATATCCTAGTCCGTAATATGATAATATTAGGCAGTATGGCCTTTTGGGAGGTGCTTAGGTCCCGAGGGTGGAGCCCTCTTGAATGGGATCAGTGTTCTTATAAAAAAGACCCCACAGAGCTCCCTCAGCCCTTCTGCCCTAACAAGGGGATGGATGTCTATGAACCAGGAAGCAGGTGCTCACCACGTCACATCTTCCAGCACCCTGATCTTGGACTTCCCAGCCTCCAGAACTGTGCGAAGTAAGTGTCTGTTGTTGCTAAGTCCCCCAGTCCGTGTACTCTGTCATAGCTGCCCTAATAAACCAAGACACTCTCCACTCTTGCTCTGTCTCTTCATGGTGAGACTTCTTCAGGATCCAGCTCTTCACCCGCCCCTCCAACAGGACCGAACCGCACTCTGCACTCCCAGAGACCTTTCCACAGCCTTCTCTGGACCCACTTCCCCTCGCCATACTTACTTCTCAACACATGTGCCGTCTTCCCCACGACACACTGCACACACTAGAGCAAAGGTAATTTCCCACTTGTCACGCCTCCTGGACATAAAGATCACCTCAGTCAAAGCTTAATAAACGTTGGCTGGATATCTGGGTAAATCAGTGAATTATTCAGTTCGTTCTCCTAGGACCCTAGGAGGAAGAGAGCCAGGGCCGAACTGCCCTCCCAAGGGGTGGCGTCTGGAAGACACGCATTAAAGTGCTGGGCCCTGACCAAAACAACTGTGCTTCTTATTTCTTGGTATGTGGCAAAAAGAGAGAGAGAACCACAAATGAAAACGTTAAGTGGGTGCTGTAGATGGCCAGACCAAGGAGGGAACCTGCCATTCATTCCGAGAGGGGCTGGCGCCTGCCCCGCTCACTTCTTCATCCAAGATCACTGACTTTAGCGCTTAAGGAAGCATTGTCAGGTGTGATCTTCAAACCAAAAGTCTCCAGATAGCCTCGTAAATGTCAGCCCACCATCATCTTATGAGGACTTGCCGTGGAGGTCTGCGCTGTACATAATCTGAAACACCTTCCCCGTGCTCCCCAGAAGGTGTGCTTTGCTGAAAACCAGACAGGAAGGCAGACCATATCCCCTAAGGGGCGGCTTTGATACCGAGGCCCAGAAGAAAGGAAGAGAACGAAGGGTCGCCCCCCTTGGTAAAACCGTATTGCAATTTACTATTATGAAGAGTCTGTTTGAAGTTGAAACAAGTTCTAGATAAGCCCTTCATTGAGAAACCAGGAAAAAAGGGCAGGAAGGGGGAGAAAAAGCAGTCAGAATGGAACTCTGATTAGAGAGTCATTAATTAAGACCATGAAAGCCCTGTGGATTTTCCTTTGATTGGAAAAATGGAGGCCTGCAGAATTAAAGGCTTTGGAGGGAAATCTTTTCATGCCAAAAGAGCCGAAAATTATTTCAAGGGTTTTCAAATCAAGGCATTATTAAAGCTAAGGTGTCAGTTGCAACCAGAAGCCCCTGTCAATATAATCAAAATCTTATGGGGATGAGGGGCACAAAGCAATGAACACATTTTGATTCAAAGCCCCGTGCAACTGTCCAGCTCCACTCAAAGGCACTTTCAGTCTGATGTGTGCACGTTCCCGGGGCCACCTGGGACTTGGCCGCGGGGAAGCCGCCCCACAGGCCAGCACACGCCTCTTGGGGCCACCCACAGGCTGCTCCCTTGGTGCAGGTGTCGAGCTTGGGTGCGGCGCCGCCTGGTCCCACAGGAGTCTCTCCCTGGTCTTCCTCTGCCACCCCCAGGCTCTCGAGCAAGCATTCAGGTCCAGCGGGACACCAGCTGAACCACTTTCTCTGGGTGCTTTGAATGACTTTCTTAACCTCGGTTAAGAAAGCTTCAGTTTCCTTCTCTCTGTGTCAGGTGGAAAGAATGTTCTCCCCTAAGGTCACTAGGAAAATTCATCCCTACATACATTCCTACATATAAAGTCAGAAAAGGACCTGGCCCATGGAAGCTTGAGATGTGTTACTTCACTTCCTCTCTGCCACCTTCCCTAAGTAGTAGCTTTCAGAAAACATGCTTTCAGAATGTAGATTATTCATTCCCTTCCAGGCCTTTCCAGAGGGTGCCAAGCATAAGGATTTAACCTCACTTTGAGCCTGACACTCAGGCCAAATTGCCCTCTTGGCCTTATCCCTTGTCCCAGCTGCTTGCCCTCTAACACCTGCAATGGCTCCCTGTTGTCTACAGAATAAAGTCTGAACTTTCCTTGGCCTGGCAGTCAAGGCCCTTCACCACCTGGCCCCAACTACCTTTTTAAAATTATCTCTCACCACTCCCATTCACACACATAAATCTCGGACAAGCTGTATTTATAGGGTTGGAAATCACAGCAGCTGAGACTGCACATGGCTTGGAGCCCAGGGCCCAGAGGCAATGGCACAGTTTCTGTCCTTGGGAGCTCGGAAGATGGATGAGTGAACCCACAGGTGTAAGCAGCATGACACCTGCTGAGATGGAAATGTGCACAGGGTGTTTAGGAACTGCCGGCAGAGGACACGACCACTAGGTCAGCCTCTGAGGGTTACAGGTGTCTCAGAAGAAACCTATGTGAGCTAAGCATTAGGCATGAGTAGGAGTTCACCGGCGAGAATGTGAGGAGGGTGTCAGAAGGGGAACAGCCCGAGCAGGGAATGGCACAGAAGGCAGCCAAGCCGAGAGGAGGTGGGGGAGGACAAAAAATGAGGCCGGATGGCTGGGATGACAGGGAAACACCATTAGGGACTTGGGAGGCCAAACCTGTCCCATTTGCAGGGGATGGGCACCTCTGAAACAAGAAATAATCAGATTTGCATTTTGGGGAACATTTCTCTGGGTGCAGAAAGCAAAGCAAACGGGAGCAGGGAAGGCTAGAGGCTGGGAAAACCAGTTCAGAGGCTCTTGCAGAGAAGTGCTAAGAGCAAAACTTAAAGACTAGTGGACATGGTGTTGAGGGAGCAGAATCCACAAAACCTGCCGACCAATTAGACCTGCACCGCCACACACCATAGCCACCAGCACACGCGGCCACCGAGCTCTCAAGAAGCAGCCGGTCGAACGTGAAATGTGCTGTGGGTATAGCACACACACCAGGTTTTGAAGATGTAGTTCCAAAATTTAAAAAAAGTAAAATATCTCACTAATAACCTTCATATTTCTTCCATGTTGAAATGATCTTATGTTTACATATTGGGCTAAATAAAATTGTTAGAATTAACATTCTTTAATTCTCTTAAATGTTTTTAATGTGGTCATTCAAAATTGAAAATCCCCTCCAAAGCTGACATGACATTACTGCTGAGCAGTGCTGGGTGAGCAGGGCCATGGAGCGGGCGGGGGCACCTAAGAGGCCTTTGGGTCCCCACCCAGACACAGAGCGACAACAATGGTGACGATGTGTGGCACGCACAGCCCGGCTTCCGGGATGCAGACACTGCCCCAAACACCTTAACTACATACCCTATTGCTCCCCCAACAACCCAGTGAGATGGGTGCCATTGTTATCTCTAGTTTACGGATGGGAAAACTAAGGCACAGAGAGGTCATGGGCAGAGCTGAGATTTGGACCCAGGCTGCCTGATACCAGGGTCCAGGCCCGTAGTCAGTACAAACACTGTCCACCTCTTACAATGCGGTGAACCGAGCCTGCAGAGGGAGGAGCAGGCTGGCCAGGTGGGAAAAGGGAATTCATTTGGGGATGCATTGAATGTGGGACCTCGGGATATCCAAGGAGATTTTTTGGGGGGAGGTCACCGAAGGGACAAACCTAGAGCTCAGGAGGCAAATCCATGCGGGAGGCGGACTGTGAAGTCATGGAGTGGGTCACAAGGAGCCCAGGAGGGAGCCCAGCCAGACCACTCCCCACTCAGCCTGCCCCTTGCTCCTTCCCACCTCCCTCACCTCTGACCCCTGCACCCCGACCTAGATGGGATCAACTCATTGACCCATTTGACTAATATCTATTGAGTGCCTACAACATACAAGGCACTTCACTGTAAGAATGTGTTCATTGCAGCAGGAGAATCATTTTAAAGAAAAGCCCTAACAAAGCAGATTAAATTGGGGAAGGAAGAGACTTCTCTGCTTCACATAAAACTGTTGGAAAGGAATATACTGTGTGTTCAGTGACCAGGACAAACCAAGGCCCTGCTCTCAGGACACTTAGGTTCTACTCGGGGCTTCTGGCAATCAACAAGAAAACAACAGGAATTCTATTTGTAAATGTCAGGCGCTGTGAGGGTTGGGGAACGCTGCTTTAGATCAAGAGGTGACACTGAAGCAGACTTTAATGACAGAGGGGAATACAAAAAGAATACTCACCCAAAGAGAGAAGAACTTGGGCTTGAAAAAAGTGCAATCGTAGATAAAACAAATATGTAATGTGAGATCAGAAAAGATCCTCCAGAAATCACTGCGAGTGGGGCCTCCAGACATTACGTGCGTCACGATGTGGTTTAACAGGGCCATTCGTGAAGAATTTGTGTCTGAAAAAGAAATGGAGCCTCAGTCTAATGAAACCACTGCATCTAACTGTGAGTGCATAGAAAATACAGGAGAGAGAGAAACAAATTCAACAACAGCAGAAGGAAGCCATCAGCCGAGCCCAAACGCAGGACGTTCTCTGAGCCAGTTGACCTGGTTTCTCCAAACATCAATGGCAAGAAGGCATAAAAAAGGTGAGCTGTTACAAATTAAAAGAGACTTACCAAATGCATTGGATTGGATCCTGGAACAGAAAAAGGGCATTGGTGGAAAAACTGATGAAATATGAATGAACTCCGAAATGTAGTTAGTAGTAGTGTACTGATGTTAATTTCTTACTTTTGACAAATGCACCCTTGTTGTATAAGATACTGACATTAGCGAAAACTGGATGGAGGTGCACAGGAGCTCTGTGTTGGCTTAGCAACTTTTCTGCAAATCTGAAACTGTTACACAATTAAAAGGTAATTTTAAAAAGTTATCCCTGGCTGGTGTAGCTCAGTGGATTGAGCACAGGCCTGTGAATGAAAGGGTCACTGGTTCCATTCCCAGTCAGGGCACATGCCTGGGTTGTAGGCCAGGTCCCCAGTTGGGGAACACGAGAGGCAACCACGAGGCAACCATACGTTGATGTTTCTCTCCCTCTCTTTCTCCCTCCTTTCCCTTCTCTCTAAAAATAAATTAATAGCCCAGGCTGGCGTAGGTCAGTGGATTGAGCGCGGGCTGCGAACCAAAGCATCGCAGGTTCAATTCCTAGTCAGGGCACATGACTGAGTTGCAGGCCACGGCCCCCAGCAACCACACATTGATGTTTCCCTCTCTCTCCTTCTCTCTCTCTCCTCCTCCCTCCCTTCCCTCTCTAAAAATAAATAAATAAATAATCTAAAAAAAGAAAGAAATAGAATTAAAATTTTTTAAAAAATATTAAAAATAACCAATCTTATTTTAAAAAGAAGTTAGAGAGATTTTAAAAGCATAACAGCCAGATATTATGGGTGTTTTTTGGATGGAAGGCCTTTGTTTAGGCCTTGGTTTGAACAAATCAGCTGTAAAAACATCTCAAAGGCAATCAGGGAAATTGGGGGTGAACTGGATACTGGACGATGTTAAGAAACTGCTGTTCACCTTGTTAGGTGCAATAATGGCAGGTGGTTGTGCTTTCAGAAAGCCCCTCTCCGTTCAACACTTGTATGTGCTGGTGAGACGTCATGGTGTCTGGGACTTGCTCTAACACTCAGAAAAACAAAGTGATGATGGTAGATAAAATGAGACTGAACATGGGTGATAATTGTTGAAACAGATGATGGGTATGTGCTTTAAATTGTCTGTATTAACAAGTTAAGAAGAAGAAGGAGAGAAAGGGGAGGAGGAAGAGGAAGTAAGTCTGCGCGCACCCTTCCCCACTGAGAGGCTTAGAGGCTTCCCTCTGAGATGAACAGTCTGGTCTCCGGCTTGCTTTGTTTCCCTGGTTAAGGAGAGCTCACCGCCAAGGCACCAAGAGACAGACCATCCACCCTAACGATGGCACTACGGAGGTAGCGGCACAGGGCAGTGCCAGGGGTTCGGGGCCCGGCATCACATCTGGCAGTCTTCGTTCAAATCCTGGATGACCTCCAAAAGTTAGTCTCCGCCTTGATTCTGCCTTCTGTACTACAGAAAGTAATAGCAGTGCCTACCTATTAGGTTGTTGAGAATTTTAGATGAGTTGATATGTGCAAAGTACTTACCTTGGGCGCAGCACTAGGGACTCAACACTGTGACCTGATTCCACCACCATGAAGGGACGGTTCTCCCCTCATTCCTGCGATGCCTCGTTCCCCACCCACTACAACTTAGAGGCCAAAGTGTCTCTGTCTCTCACTTTCCAGCCTCTCTTTGGCTGTGGAACACATCCCATGTGAATGCTGAGAATCGCCTCAAGTCATTCAGCCAGAACTGTGCTTTTTAGTTTTCACATGCTCCTAATTTTCAAATTAAGTTCTCTTGTTTTCATGGTCTTTGTCACAAACAATTTGATTAATCCCCTTCACCACTCTGGGAGCCTTCAGTTGGGTCAAAGAGATCTTTTTTCAAACAAGAACTTGCCAAACCTCTCCAGGCTTCCTCACAACTGGCTGACGACAGAATCAATGTGATGCTGACCCTCAATGCCCCACTTCCCGGGGCCCCATGTCTGTCCTGTGGCACCGGGTAGGTTCTCCTGCTGTGAAGTAAAAGAAAGCACACCTTTGTGATCAGCTCTGCCACTCTGCAGCCCAGTGCCATCCAGCCTTTGCACCAGAGCTGTGCCGTGGGCCAAAAGCTTGCGAGGTGCACTTAAAGGAAACTTCTGACACAGTGACCTCGCACACGCACACCTGCTCTGTGCAGGGCAGGAGTGTGGTTAGTCAGTGTGCAGCCGACGGCACCACACAACACAGTCAAACCACTTCTTGCCTTCTAGTTTGTAGTGACCCAAAGTGCCTGTCCTTGCACCTCTTTGTGCCTGTGGAGGAAGACAGGTCTGTGCGACAGCACTACACTGGGGTTGGGCCGGGTTTGCACAGTTATAAAGTCTGACGGTGGTGGAGGTCTGCCCAGGTGCCAGGAACTGAGCCCACCCCTTAGGTGAGTGAGAACATTTACTCTCGAAACAGCCCTGCAACATGGGCGCTATTATCATGGCCATTTTACAGGCGAGATAACTGAGGCACAAAGCGGTTAAGTAGCTAGTTACAGGTCACGCATCTGGGAAGTGGCGGAGCCAAGCTTTGAACTCAGACTGCACAGCTGCGGAGCCTAAACACCCTGCACACCCGTCGCTGCCCCGCACAGCCACCCACCCAACAACAGCCAGGGACCGCGGCACTGCAATCTGTTGTGATGTGTTTCGGATGCCATTGAACTGCTTGGATTGAACTATTTTGTTGTTGGTGGTGGTGGTGATGATGATAATGCTGATGATGTATGGTTGGTTCCTTGGTTGGTTGGTTAGCTGGTTAGTTTTACCTGAATGAATTAATGGCAACTATGTGTCAAGCACCTTCATGTCCATTATCTCATTTTATCTTCCTAATGAATCCCATGACATACAGCTTACTATTCTTATTTTACAGAAGCTAAAAAAAATATTTACACTTACCTAAAGGCACATTGCTAGTGTTTAGACAGAGTTCCGAGAGCCTGAGTTGTCGATGGCTGTGGGCAAGGGTCTTCAGCTCACAAACTGCCAGCCCTACACACCCACCAGGACGTCCAGAGAGCAGGCGAGGGCCACCCTGCAGTGGGGTTCTCCCGCAGGCCACCCGCAGGAGGAAAGCCACCGGAAATCCCCTTCTGCTCCTCGTCACATGGCCGTCCTGACTGGCAGGCACAGGAGAAGAGGAAAGCCTTCTTCCTTTCCACAACCGGCTCTGAGATTGATTAGATAATGGCAACAAAGTGTTTTAAAGGGAAGTGACGGAGGAAACACCCTGTGTTTGTTTTCTGGATTGACTCCCAGGAGACTTCAGACAAGATTAAAGCCAATGAGTGGGTCTGCTCTCAGATCACTGGGCCGCTTTGTGTGAGGAAGGAATTGTTTCCCAAAACAATTCCTGAGTCTCCTACTGGAGCTGCCAAAGTCGCCCAGCTCTGCCCCACGTCCAGACGCACCTGCCTTCAGCCTGGCTGTCACATGGGGAGAGGAGACTTTACAGGCAGCTCAACTGCAGACGGGTGCGTGAGACGTTGGCGTGCACTCAGACATCAAAGTGTGCTTTCGGTGAGGGGCAATTAACAACTGTTTCAGGCCATGACCCTAACGTGCACGTTCCATCGGGGGAGAAGAAAACGAGATGCGTAGATGAGACATGTTATCAAACCAGACAGTCATGATGGAAGGAGCATCCCAGGACTTCTGGTCCAGCCCCTCCCATGATCCAGTCTACTCCCCTCCCGGGGCCACCGGCCTGTGTCTGCACACAGGTGCTCACTGGGCCGGCTGTATGTGGATTACCAGTCCACAAGTAAGAGCAGAAACACTTCGCAGAGGTTAGCTGATACTTTCAACATAAATATCCCTATCTCAAACCATAGGCATCACTGGTTTGGCAACTTTGAGAGTTAGTTTTACAGCACCTGTTGACGGCACCGCAGGGAAACAGGGCTTGCCATCCATTGCTGGCGGAAGTGTTGTACAAAATGGCACAGCCTTGATAGAGGGCAACTGGGTTCTATTTATCCAAATCTAAAGTGCATATCCCTTTGACCCAGCAATCCCATTTCTGGGGATTTATGCCACCTATACACCAGCACACCTCAGAACTGAGGTACATACAGGCTTAACTGTAACATGGTTTGCGACGCTATCCTGCTGGAAGCCACCAAGTGAGCATCGAAATGGATCTCATTAAAGAGTGGTACATCCACACGGTGGAATACTATGCAGCAGTAAAAAGGAGATGAAAGCTCTTCATGTACAAGCATAGAAAAATCTCCAACCTGCACTGTCAAGTGAAGAAGAGAAAGGCATTAAGCAGGATGTATAGAATATGGTGCCTTTGTGCCATAAAGAGAGAAATAAGATCATGTATTCATATTTGCTTATGTAGAAAGAATGCAAGACATATAAGACACTAATAAAAGTGATCATCTACCTGGGGGAGAAGGTGGGGAATGTGGCGGATGGGAGGGTGGGAGAAAGATTTCTTCAGGATTACTCTTTTTCTACCATTCTCATTTTGACCTATTTTGAATCTGTTACCTATTTTAAAACTCAGGTAAAACAAAATTTAGTCTCGAGTTTTATGGATGAAAGTTAGTGAGCAGATATCAGAGTATCCCACTTATCTCAAGTTCTCCTGAGTTTTCTCTCCTCCATCCCCTCCTTCACCCAGCCTTCCAGTGATCCACCACGCTGTGGAATCCTCCATCCTTCCCCACAGGCAGAAGAGACCTTGCCCTCCTCTGCCATCTTGGGTGCTGCAGTCTCTAGAGACTCAGGCTTTGTCCACGGGCTACTGAAGCCCTGACTAGCCTGAGGGGAAAGCTGAGGAAGGCTTTGGGGGTCCCACTTCCATTTCCCTACTAGCCAGGGTTGCAGCTGATTCCTTCCCTGATTATGCACAGGCAAGCACATGTCTCTAATTTAAAAAATAATTGCTTCAGGAGACAACGCAATCTAGTGTCATAGGAGGGAGAAAATGTTCCTTCCTGTCTGGAGAAACGGTGACTCCGGCTTTTTTTTTTTTTTTTTTTTTGGCTAGGGCATTTTTATGTATTCTGAGCCTGGCTTGGAGTACAGGCACCACCATAAGAACACAGCTGCTCACAGCTCCTCCACCCGCTCCACCCCCACCCTGTGCAGGGTGCTTGGCAGTGCAGGGTTTTCCTGACCACAGCTCTCCCACCTGTGAAAGTGGAACTGAGTTTTCCTGAACTTTATTGCACAATAATTATGCTTCCAAATACATCTTATTGGCAAAGTGTTTAAATATATGGTATTAAAACAATATAATCTGCAGTCCATGACAAACAAAGTCTATAAAGATAATTACATTTCTTGAAAGTCAAAAGATACATATTCTGCCCTGGCCAGTGTGGCTTAGTTGGTTGGAGTGTTGTCCAATAACCGAAGGGTCACAGGTTTGATTCCCAGTCAGGGCACATGCCTCTGTCGTGGGTTCCACCCCCCGTCTGGGCACATCTGGGAGGCAACCAGTTGATGTTTCTTGGTCACATCGATATCTCTTTCTCCCGTTCTCTCTCTTGAAAAAAAAAACATGTTTTAATATATTAACCAATATCCAGTAATGGGCTTTTGTATTAACCCTGTGTTTCATGACTCTGGGCAGACTGCCCCTCCAGAACTAGTCCTAGAGACAATAAACTCACAGCCTGCTGAGTATATTGTTTTAATACCTGGTGTTCATATGCAAATAAAACAATGTTGACTCCCTATCCCAATCATGTCCTTTCTCAGTCTCTCCCCAACTCTGCCCCAACCACTTCAGGGCCAGGTGCCAAACAATGAAAGACTGCCTCAGAACCCACTGAAATCATGCAAACTAGCTAAATCTAAACCTGCCAACTCTGCCCTTCCCATTTCTTCCTGAGGAAACCACAATAAAAGCTCTTATGCACATTTTCCCCGACCCCTCTGCCTTGGGACCAACCTTGGTGCTTCCTCATGAGCGTCCCCCCCCCCATGGCGGGGACACGCACCTCCTCCTGGGAACTGTAACAAACTATCCTTTCAATGGCAGTCATCTCCTGAGCTGTTGGACTTACCATACCTGAAGAGTAGCAGAGCCTACATTTCAAAACAGCTTTCTATGATGGTGGCATTTATTCAGAAAATGGGACTCTAGAATCATGTGGTTAAATTTCAGATTAAAACCTGGCCCAAAAGCAGATAATGCACCAAATCTGAAGTCGCATTAGGAAAGTAAGTCTTTTTCATGAATGCATAAAGATAGCGCACTCCATAACACGGAATCTCCTAGAAACCCACAGGTGTATGGCCGTCATCCCTAGGTGTCGTCAGCTTGTTTCACGTGCCCACACGATCTAATTTGCTCCTGAACATAGACACAGTGTGGAAGGCATGTAAAGGAAGACTTCTTACGATAATGAGTGCAGTGGAATTTGGAACTGCCCACTCCGTGTACAGTAGCATACATTTTAAGCAAATATACAGAAATTGAAGCAAGCTGAGTTGAAAGAGCAGGAAATTAGCTAACTTTAGCAAAAGTAAAATAGCTATATATAAAGAAATTTTAGCAGAAATACATTATGTGTTGGTCAGAGGCATTAACTTGTTTGTGATAGGTTAAACATATAATATATAAATGCTCCCCCCAAAAGAGAGAGGTGGGGGGAGAGAGAGGAAGGGAGAGAGAAAGGAGGAAGGGAGGGAGAAGCAAAGAAGGAAAAGTAAGGAAAGGAAGAAAAAGAGAGTAAGAGGAAAGGAGTGGAAAAGAAAAGAAAAGACAAAGGAAGACAAGGAAGTTTTAATGTGCAAAATGTGTACACAATTGCTGTGTTAGGAAAACTCTTGTGATCAAGGAGGTAGAGAGAGTGAGTCAGAAGCATCACAAAAGTCTCACAAAGGCCTGAGAGCATTAAAAGTGTTGAGAGCTACCAGACACCAACCACCTAATGTGCCAGGCACCGAGCTAAATTGCACGTATGTCTCACGTCATTCAATCCTAACGACCCTATAGGATGCTTTAAATGCCCCATTTCGATTATGCGGAAAACTAAAGTTTTGTGTGAGTCGACTATTGCTACATAACAAATTGCCCCAAGACTTAGCAACTTAAAGTTTCCATGGGTCAGGAATTTGGGAGTAGCTTAGCCGGGTGGTTCTGGCTCGGGAACTCTCTCGGGGTTGTAGCTGAGATGCTCACTGGTGCTGCATTCTCTGGGTGCTTGACTGGAGCTGGAGGACCGCCCCCAGCACGGCGCACTCATGTCTGGTGAGTCGGTGCCAGCTGGTAGGCAGGAGGCCTTGGTTTCTCACCACGTGGAGCTCCCCTCAGGGCTCCTTGTGTACCCAGGACACAGCAGCTGGCTTGCCCCAGAGTAACCGATCCAAGGGAGTGGAAAACGGAAACTATTAAGTCTTTTTATGACTCAGCCTCAGAAGTCACACATCCCTCAAATTTCTATTGGTTACACGGGTCGGCCCTACTCAATGCGAGAGGGGACGACACAAAAGCATAACTACCAAGAGGTAAAATTCATTGGGGCCTTCTTGGATGCTGGCTCCCATTGAGCACAAGAGTTTGAGTGGCTTTTTAAAGGTCACTCAGCTAATTTCAATTCTCCTTACTCCAGAATCAGTACTCTTTCTGCTGCACAACGCCTGCCCGAAGCCTGCACGCAGGACACGGCCAAATGAAGGCAAAAGGTCCTGGTTAAGCCACATCCCTGTTTCATTGTTTTTGCCAGAAGTTTTATCTTCAATCCACTGGGAAATATTTTTTTATATTGAGAGCATAGCTCAAGCTTTCTCATGGAAATTGATGAAAAATAATTTTACTTTATTGATTTTGCCCTAAACCAAACTTGCTGACTTCATCCCTGGCTAACGCTTTTTTAAAAAAATAAGGGATGCCTGTTTTTATAGAGGACAAAATATTTCCAGGTTGCAAATCACTTCGTGATCATTCCTATTTTTGAGAGTTGAACTGAGTATGTTCAGCTCTCTGTGTTGTATGAGGAGGTGATTGAAGGGCATTTTTATTCCCTTAAATAATAGAAAATCCATCATTTATTCTTTAGTAATAAAAACTGCATGTGTAAGAATTGGGACCATGGAAGGTCAACTCAAATTAAAGATTTTATGACTGGCGGTTATATTAAATCTTTTCAACAATTTATAGAAAGGATTTGAAATATGTCAAACATATTTCTTTAAGTTTTTTCAAGTGAAAGATTTTATTGCATTGAGTCACATAATCAGGAGAAAAATTACTCTTAGGTCATCCAGCGCTGGCCCCTGCCAATGGCATATTGCTCCCTTCAGGACCAGAGGCCGGGTATTAAGCCGTCTGAAGTCAACCTCTTCTAATTAAAATTAAAGTCATAAAGCAAAGTATTTCAATAATCTACAATAATAATAATCCCAAATTTATGTAGTGTATATATCCAAGAAATGTAAATCAGTTCACTTTTTTTTATTCCTCTCACCTGGAAACAAAACTGAAGGGCCATGGCGAGTCCAAGGGAACATTCATTAACTTGAATATTTATAGAGTAAATGAAGTGTATGTGTGTCTGTGCGTGTGTGCTGGGAAAGAGGGAGAGGGAACTGACATTTATTGGGCACCTACTGTATGCCAGACTTTGAACTAGGTCCAGTGGACACAAACACAAAGGAGACCCTTCAGGAAGTCACAAGCTGCTAAGGACATAGCATCACCCAGCGCGATAAAGTACATACAGGGCCTGAGGAAGCCTGGGCCCAGCTGTAGAGCTGGGGCTGACTAAGAGAGGCGAAACCATTTCTGTGCGCAGAGGAGACGTGGCATCTTTCACATAGAAAGAACTGGAGCTGTTTGTAAAGACTTGTGGTTCCTGCCTCCTCCCTGACATCAATTTAGGGCTTGAACACATTGCTTGCCTTTTAGTAATAGCTCCTATTGTAAATGAAAATAAGATTATATGTGGGAAGGCACTTGAGAAGGTGAAAAGTGCTATATAGGTTGGTCTCCCATCTAAAGGAGGAGCTCCCTGGGGGCAGGGACCATGCAGATGGATCTGGGGACCCAGAGCCCACCCAAGCACCCAGCACTGGTTCTCCCAAAGCCCCAGGCAGAAATCTAAGCAGACTTCATGTCAAAAAGTGGAAGGAGGCAAAACCCCTCAAATTTTTCCAGATGTGAAAAGGAACAACTTTTTTGAGATTCTCTGGACTTTTGAAACTTTTAATTTTTAAATACATACAAAGGAATGTGTATAATGTTTGACGGTTATGAAGTAATATTAATAAAATAACCACCTGGGAACATTTAATGGTGCCAAAAAGTAAGAAAGAGCTCACAGAAGGACAGAGAGATTTCAAAAGGACACAAAAACCTGCTCAAAATTTCTCCCAATGGCTAAATCTAGGACAATTTGAGCATCAAAGTAAGCAATGATGGAAACAGATTAGTTGATCCTTGAACAGCGCAGGGGTTAGGAGTGCCCACCCACACTTTGTCGAAAATCCGCATATGACTTTCAACTGCCCGCAAACCTAACTACCCTCAGCATCTGCAGGATATTGTTTCTAGGACCCCCTGCCCATGCCAGAATTGCAGATGTTCAAGTCGCCTACATAAAATGGCGCAGATCAATGCATATGGTCGGCTCTCCACATCCTCAAACTCCCAGTGCTGGTTGAAAATAATACAAGTATCTATCGAAAAAATCAGCTTATAAGCGGACCCATATAGTTCAAACCCATGATGTTCAAGGGTCAACTGCATAACCGAGTGAATAAAATAAGAAACCAGGAACTGGGGCAGGGGGGTGGGGTAAAGAGAGAGAGAGCATATGACCAGCAATTTCTCTCCTATGTATTTACCCAAGAGGAATGAAAACATATGTCCATACAAAGCTTTATTTCTAGCATCTGTGTTTATAACAGTCAAAACTAGAGATAGCCCAAGCCAAATGTCAGTCAACAGGAAAATGGATGATAAATGATGGTATATTTGTATGTAGAATACTACTCAACAATAAAAAGGAGTGAACTATTGATACACACAACATGGATAAATATCAAAAATATTATCTTGAGTGAAAGAAGCCAGGCACAAGAAAGTAAATGTTGTGTGGTTTCATTTATATGAAATTCTAGAACAGGCAAAACTAAGCTATAGTGGCAAAATGTACAAAAGAGGGTTCCTAGGGCCAGGGGTCGGAGGGAGCTGATTGTAAAGAAACACAAGAACTTACTGGGTGAATAAAATAGTAGTTATATAAGTCTATACCTCTTTTAAAACTCAAAGAACACTTAAAATAGGTATACTTTAATGTATGTTTATGCTTAAATTTAGTTAGTTAAAACTTAATAATATTGATTTATTAAAAAAAAAAAAAAAGGAAAGACTCAGCCTGCAAAGTGTTTGTTCTTCCCTCCTTCTCTTTTCTTAACTGCAGGCATGATGTCTGGAGACACAGCAGCCACCTTTTGACTAAGAGGTAATAAGCATGAGGACAAAGACTAAACCTAAGGATAGCAGAGAAAAAAAAGGTGAAAAGAGCCATTTTCCTCTCCTTGGTGCCTGAGGGCATTTTCGAACTGCCATACCATCCCTGGACCCAGACCTCTTTGTTGCTACTGTTACAGGGTTTTGTTATTTCAGTCAAACTAGTTCCCAATCAAATACCAAGCCCCACCATCCAGATTATTTTCATTCCATCTTCACTTTCCATTGACTGAGAATGCATCCCTCCCCCTTCTCCAGACTCCCAAACCAAGGATTTAAGCACATAATCTTCAAAGGTGCATTTTGAAAAATGGGGGCTAAGTGAAGTTAATTATGCTGATCCTCAAGATTACTGTAACTGTCTTAGTCAATATGGCATCATGGCAAATCCAAAGGGCCAAGAAGAGTTGGAAGAACAGCCTGAGAAACAGCATAGCAGCCTTGAGAGATGATGAGTAGGTGGAGGGAAGAATGCATAGTAGACATGGACAGGGATGAGACTGGATAGGCAGGTAGCAGCCAGTTCATGCAGGGCTTTCAAGCATTGTACTTGTCTAGTGTCATAAACCAATCACTTCTATGCCTGATAAAAATAGGTAGCATCATTGATTAGTGAATATTAACATATTAAATAAGCCATGTCTAATTAGAAGGCTAAACTACTTTTAACATACTATGTTTTCACCTCCATCATCTCATAAATTATACACTTTATATCCTTTAAATAGTTACCTAAGTATTTGAAGCATGCATTCTAGATTTATCAAAGTCTAGTATTAATTGTGACTGTCACTCTTTTCCTGAATGTTGCAAGGAATTCAGAATACTTTAGCTCCACTTTCCCAGCTTCTGACTTATATTTAATTATATAAACACATATATAACATATATACATTATAACATGTAATATATTTGTTTTATAGCTCATATATAATGTATTTAGTTACAATAATGCAAATCTAATATAAAAATAAAATATATACTTTAAATCCAGTAAGATATTATTATATACAGTCAATATTTATTAAGTTTATCTGACTATTTACATTTTCAGTGCTTTTATTTATGTCCAAACTTCTACCTAGACCATTTTCCTTCTGCCTAAAAGACACTCATTATTTCTTTTAGAGTGGGGATGCTGGCAACCAACATATTGATTACTTTGAAACGATTTCAATTCATTCTTGAAGGATGTTTTTGCTACATATAGAACTCTTTTTTCTGTGTTTTTAATTATATTTTACTGATTATGCTATTACAGTTGTCCTAATTTTTCTCCCTTTGCCCCCCTCCACCTAGCTCCCCATGCTCCCTCAGGCAATCCCTACCCCTTTGTTCATGTCCAGGGTCATGCATATAAGTTCTCTGGCTGCTCCACTTCCTGTACTGCACTTTACATCCCCGTGGCTATTCTATAACTGCCTGCTTGCACTTCTTAATCCCCTCACCGCTCCACCCGTTCCCCCACACCTCTCTCCCATCTGGTAACCATCAAAACACTCTCAATATCTATGATTCTGTCTCTGTTCTTGTTTGCTTAGTCTGTTTTTTAGATTCAGTTGTTGATAGATATGTATTTTTTGCCATTTTACTGTTCATGGATTTGATCTTCTTTTCCTTAAATAAGTTTCTTTAACATTTCATATAATAATTGTTTTATGATCATGAATTCCTTTAGTGTTTTTTTTTTTATCTGGGAAGCTCTTTATCTGCCCTTCATTCTAAATGATAGCTTTGCTAGGTAGAAAAATATTGGCTGTAGGTCCCTGCTTTTCATGACTTTGAATATTTCTTGCCAGATCCTTCAAGCCTGCAAAGTTTCTTTTGAAAAATCAGCTGACAGTCTTAGGGGAATTTCCCTGTAGGTAACTAACTGCTTTTCTCTTGCTGCTTTTAAGATTCTCTCCTTATCTTTAACTTTAGCATTTTAATTATGATGTGTCTTGGAGTGGGCTTGTTTGCATCCATCTGGTTTGGGACTCTCTGTGCTTCCTGGACTTACATGTCTATTTCCTTCACCAAGTTAGGGAAGTTTTCTTTCATTATTTTTTTCAAATAGATTTCCAATTTCTTGCTGTTTCCCTTCTCCTTCTAGCACTTCTATGATGCAAAGGTTAGACTGCTTGAAGTTACCCTAGAGGCTTCTTACATTAGCTTCATTTGTGGGGAGGGGGAATTCTTTTTTTTCTTGTTGTTCTAATTGGTTGTTTTTTGCTTCCTTATGTTCCACTTAATTGATTTGATTCTCAGCTTTTTCCACTCTACTATTGATTCCCTGTAAATTGTTCTTAATTTTAATTAGTGCATTCTATATTTCTAACCAAATATTTTTAAAAAAATATTTATTTATTCATTTTTAGAGAAGGAGAGAAATATCAATGTGCAGTTGCCTCTCACATGCCCTGTACTGGGGACCTGGTCTGCAGCCCAGGCATGTGCCCTGACTGGGAATCGAACTGGCGAACCTTTGGTTCACAGCCCACACTCAATCCACTGAACTACACCAGCCAGGGCCTAACCAAATATTTTTTATACTGTTGAGATACTAAGGTCCTTGAGCATCCTTATATCCAGTGTTTTGAACTCTGCATCTGATAGATTGCTCATCTCCATTTTATTCAGTGCTTTTTCTGGAGTTTTGATCTGTTCTTTCATTGGGGCCATGTTTGTCTCCTTATTTTGACAGCCTCCTTGTGTTTGTTTCTATGTATTAGGTAGAGCTGCTGTGACTCCTTGTCGTGGTAGCATGGCCTAATGTAGTAGGTGTCCTGTAGGGTTCAGTGGCACAGCCTGCCCTGTCATCCAAGCTCAGTACTCAAGGTGTACCCTCCGTGTGGGCTGGGTACACACTCTTGTAGTTGATCCTTGATTGCTGTTGGCAGGTCAATGGGAGGGATTTACCCAGACAGTCAGCTGCAAGGACTGGCTATGACCACAGACCACCAACCTCTGCTCTCCATGTAGGATCAGCTGTGCAGGGGCAGGGTGGTGATGCTCTGATGTGGTGTGTAGCTATCCACTGGGTCCACAGACTCTAGAGTTTCCAAGGTGGTTCGGGCCTAGGTCAGCCACCACCAGTGTTCCACCAGGGCCACCCAGGATGAGCTACAAAGCAATCTGCAAATGCCTGCTACTTGTGCAGGGCTTGGAGATTCCCAGGTGAATCCAAACTGTGAACCTAGGCTGGCTGCTGCTACTGCTAGGCCTGGGCTCAGCAAGAGATAGGGGGTCTGGGGGGCTTGCTGAGGCCAGCTATTGCTTGTTTGAGAGGATTTAATACAATGTGAAGCATGAGACAAAACCAGCCATTCATACAGAAAAGCCTCTGTTAACAGCTTTGGTGGGCCCGGAATTGGGTAGAGTGGAGCCTCTGAGACTATCACCCATAAGACTATCACTAGGGTGGGTCTAACAGTGTCAGCCAGTTTGACGGAGTATCAGATATGGCATCTGCCTGCTGGCTCTGTGTGGGGACAGTTCAGAGAAGGGACAGTGGCCTCTACCTACCACTCTGTCTGGGAGAAAGCTGTCTCCCAGCTCTCACCCTGATGTTAGCCACTTCAGTTCCTCTCTGTATGCCACTGGTGCATTTCAAGCAGCTACCCTGTACTGGAGCTCAGAGAGATTGAGTCTAAGTCCGTGTTGGGGTCCTTTAAGAGAAACGTTTGGGAATCCAGCAATTTTTTCCACTTACTCAATCCCTGCTTATTTTTACAGCCAAAAGTTAGGGGGACTTATCTTCCTGGCACTGGCATCTTAGGCTGAGGTGCCTGGTGTGGAGCTGAGACCCATATCCCTCCCCAATTTTTATCCACCTCACGTGAGTATAGAGGGCCAGTCCATTCCTCATCTCTGTATTTCCACCCTCCCTATCAGTCTGAATGGATGTGGTTTTTTAATTCCATAGTTGTCAGACTTCCGTTCAACTCAATTTATCATTTTGAGCAATGGTTGTTCTATAGTTTAACTGTAATTTTAATAGTTGTTCAAGGAGGTGGGCTTTGTTTACCTACGCCTCCACCTTGACTGGAAGACCCGTCTGACTGTTATTTTCTTTCAGTGCTTTAAAAATGTCATTTGATTGTCTTTTGGCTTCCATTGCTTCTATTGAGAAGTCAGCTGAAAGTCTATTGTTTGCACTTTTGAAGACAATGTGTCTTCTTTTCTCTGGCTACGTTTAAAGTCTTTTCTTTGAATTTGGTTTGCAACAGCTTTACTGTTTTTGCCAAAGTATAGTGTTCTGTTTTGTTGTTGTTATTTGGGTTTCCTTAAATAATCTGTGGTTTGATATCATTCATCAATTTTGACAAAATCTCAGCAATGAGATCTTCTAGCATAACTGCACCCTATTCTCTCCCTGTCTTTGTGGGACTCCAGTTAAACATTTATTACAGCTTTTCACTATATCTTCTATATAGTTTTCCTTTCTTTTGATTTTCCATTTTTTTTTCTCTGTGTGCTACAGTCTGGATGATTTCTTTTTTCTTTAAAGATTTTACTTATTTATTTTTAGAGGGAGGGGAAAGGAGGGAGAGAGGGAGAGAAACATCAATGTGTGGTTGCCTCTCATACACCACCTACTGAGGACCTGGCCTGAAACCCAGGCAAATGCCCTGACTGGGAATCAAACCAGCACCCTTTGGTTCACAGGCTGGCACTCAATCCACTGAGCCACACCAGCCAGGGCTGGATATTTTCTTCTGATCTATCTTCCCTGTCACTAATTCACTCTTCAGCCTTTCCAATTATCTGTTTAACTTATTTGTTTGCTTGTTTATTTATTAAACCTGGTTTTTAAAAAAAATCAGTCAGAGAGTTTCTGTTTTGTTTCTTTTATTTATGAACATATGTTATGTACATTTAAATATATACTTATATAGTTTTGGGTTTTCTGCTAAAATTCTCAACCTTATGTTTATCTCCTTATTTAATCTTATATATATATTTAAAAACCCTATTTTTATCTAGTGTAAAAAGCATAGAAGGCACATTTATTTTTAAGTCTGTATCTGATAATTTGATAACTTGGAGTCCTTCCTTGATATTTTTTTTTTTCTGTGTCACTTTGTCTTTCATGGATCTACTTACTTTCATTATAGGCCAGACATGGTAAGTACGAAATTGTATAAGTAATTTATGGCCCGGGATGATGTATCTTTCTCCAGAAAGGATCTGCATTTCCTTTGCCCAGGTACCTGCGGCACTCACAATCTGGGGTCACCTTTACGCGGACACAAGGATTACGACGACCTGAGATTGATCCGCAGTGCCCGTCGGACTTGTTTACTTCCACTGTACCTTCGTCTTGGGGTGAAGCCCTTCAGGACCCTAACCCCAAACAGGGACAGGTTCATGAGTGCCCTTCCCCACTTGGCAGACCATAGTCTCCCTTCCACGGCCCCACCGCCCAAGGAGTTCTGTTGCACAGTCTTTCAGCCTCTTGGCCATCCCCTCTGAAACGGGCAAGCACGTCCAAGGGAAATCCAGCCCCAAACCCGGGACTCCTCCCCTTGGGCTTCCGTCCTCCTCTGATCCTGATCAGGTAAAACTTCACTGTCCTGCTCTTTCCCTAGTGCTTCCAGGTGAATCATTTTTATATATTTTAGCTGTTTTATTTGTTACACAGTAGAAGCATTGGAACAAGTTATCTAGACCACCTTTACAAAAAGCACAAGCTCCTCCTTGTAATTAATAAGTACATTTAAAATGGCAGTGGGTTTTTTTCTTTATGAAAAGTTATTATTGACAGTGTCTTAGAATCCACTTCTGAAATGGCCCCAAATGCTATACACTCCTTGGTATTCACATCCTTATTTAATCCCTTCTACTCATTGTATGCCGGACCTCATGACTTTCTTCTAAGGAATATCATATAGCAAATGTGATGGGATGTCATTCCTAAGTTTAGGTCATAAGAGACTGTGGCTTCCATCTTGCTCACCCCCCTTTGCTCTCTCACTTGCTCACTCCAGTAGAAGCCAGCTACCATATGACAAGCCACCCTATGGAGAGGCCTACGTAGCAAGAAAATGAGGGTGGTCTCTTGCCAATGGCTGAAAAGGAACTGAGTCTCTCAGGAACTGGGTCCCACCAACAACCAGAAGAGCAGTCTGGGAAGTGGATCTCCCCCACTGAAGCCTTAAGGTGGCTGCAGCTCTAGCCAACGCCTTGATTAAAGCCTAATGAGAAACTCTACATCAGAGACCCTAGTAGATCATGTCCAGATTTCTGACCCACAGAAACTGTGAGATATAAATGCCTATTGTTTTAAGGCACTAAGTTACATACCAATAAAAAACTATTATACCTCCCATTCTCTTCTTAACCTATAGTCAGATTTTCTTCCTCATCAGTCCACTGAGACCATTTATCAAGATCCCCAACTATCATGAAAATATATTGACAAAAATTAATGCTGGTGAAACACTGTTGAAACACTGTTGAAACAGACAAGTGGAAAGTAATTTGGAAATAGCTATTAATAATTAAAGCACACATATCCCTTGACCCTGCAATTCTCTTCCTGTTCCATAGATTCTAAAGAGGTAAAGTCACCAGTATATAAAGTCATACATTGCTTTTAGTGACCCTAAGCTATAATGTCCATCATTAAGAAAATATATGACTAATTGTGGTTTATTCAGACTATAAAAAGCATACAACCTTAAAAACTGTAATAGAACTACAATAAGTGACTTGGAGCAAGGTACTATTAAATAAAGAAAACAAAATATAAAGTAATGTTTAGGACATGATCCCACTTTTATAAAACAATGACCAAAAAAAGTGTGTGTGTATGTGTGTGTGTGCTGAACCACTTTTAAGGTGAACTAGATACACTTATTTATTCAAACAAGTTTATTCTTTCCCCCAACCGTTTCCTTCAAACATTCTCTGTGGACTCATTCTTACCCGCCCCTTAGATGAAAGCTCAGGCACTTTCCATAACTTTTCAGTCAATCCCAGATAACAATAAGTCCCCCTAGCACCTGCAGCTCCAAGAATAATCTCTTTTATTGAAAATGTCTTGTTCACTGTAGTAATCAAAACTCTGTTCAAAGTTAAAGTCACCACCACCCTTTGCCCCATCCCTACCCTCAGCCCCAGGCCAGCTTCAGGCTGATGAGACTGAAGGAGGAAGAGACATGGCCATCTTCTTTCCTCTTTGCTAGTCTTGATCTTCTACTCCTGCTCCCGCAGCTCTCATTCCAGACTACTTCAGGCTATTCCACAGTTGAGTTTGGGGTGAGGTAGGAGAAGGAGAGAGAAGGGAGAGAAAAGGTCTTATTTAACAGGTGCAAATATAATCCAGCACTAGTGCCCTCTGGTATTAGAGGATGCCCCATGCTGATTTGCATATCTTTGGGGAACTTTTACCAGTTCCTGGAAACTTCACAACCCAGGCTCTGACTACTGCTTCCTTATAGGGTACCCCCTCCAGGTAAAAGCTTGCAATGTCCTCCCTAAGCCCAGAAATCCAGTAGTCCTCCTTCTCTGGGAAATTCACCTCTTCCAGGGGGTTCTCACAAGCAAAACCCAAAATGACTCAAAGCCCACTCTCTCCCACCTCAGGTCCCTAAGGAAAGCTCTGGTATCCTTGGTGACTCCCAGTGCACCCTCTTCTTTCCCTACCCTCTTGCCTTGGACCAGATCTCCTTACAGCTTCTCAAGCCTGTCTTCATGCTGCCCAAATTCCAGGGGCCAAAGGTTCTTTGAGGCCCCATTTCTCACTTGACCCAAGATGAGCAAACAGCATACTTTCCAAAGAAATTCTCCCTCTCCCTCATCAACCTCAAGACTCTTGATAACTTCCAGGTGACGTGCTAAGTCCTCCAGAAATGGACTAGAGTCTGGAAGACACTTAACATGTTTTACAAGCCTTTAAAGCCTCAGCCAAAATCAGAAGAGTCACGTTTTGGCAACCGTTGTGGATCTGTATATATAGAGAGCTATGTAGAATGGAGATATATAAGGTATATGAAAAAATATTGAAACACTCATCCAAGGTTGTTAGCACGGGCTCCCTGTTTGGGGTTTACCCGTTGTTTGTTTCTTCACTGGAACAAAAACTTCAAGGAATAAGAAGGGACAGGGAGAGGTCAAGGGTGAAGTAAGGAAGCCAAAGAAAAAAGAAAAAAAGAGATTGCACCAGCCTGGTCGGGTTTCTCAGTAGGTTGGAGCATCTTCACATACATCAAAAGGTTGTGGGTTTGATCCCCAGTCAGGGCACATACCTTGGTTGTGAGTTCCATCCCAGTCGGGGTGTGTATGAGGGGCAACTCCCTTCTCTCTAAAATTCAGTGAACATGTCCTTGGATGAGAACTCAAAAATAAACATTAAAAAAGATATTAGTGAAAAGTATTTTTTAAAAGCGATCAAGAACTTCCATCTTATCACATTCAATGGTCAGTTCTGGGTCACCTTCCTTGGCCTCACTGGATCCCTTAGAAGCCTTTGATAAAAGGGGTCACTCCCTCTCCCGCAAGGCCGGCTGTCTTCACTTGACTTGCATGATGCCACCACTGCAGTTTTCCTCCCACCTCTCTGGATGTTCTCTTTCAGCCTCCTGTGCTGGATTGTCCTCTAGATAGCGGAGCGCCCCAAGGCACTCTGTCTGCGCTCATCATCTCTGCCCACACTTACTCCCTACGTATTCTGCCTGGTCCATGGCTCTATGGCACCCCATATGCTGACTGATATCTCTTCAGATTTATCTCTAGTCCTAACCTCTCCCATACAGTACAGAATCTTATATCCCATTTGTCACTCAACAGCTGGTAGGCATTTCAAAACTGAAAGAGCTCTTTTTAAAAATATATTTTATTGATTATGCTATTACAGTTGTCCAATTTCTCCCCTTCACTCCCCTCCCCCCTGCACACCCCCTCCCACCCACATTTCCCCTCTTTACTTCACGTCCATGTGTCTTAAGTTCTTTAGTTTCCACATTTCCCATACTATTCTTGCCCTCTCCCTGTCTATTTTCTCCCTACCATCTATGCTACTTATTCTCTGTACCTTTTCCCCCTCTCTCCTCCTTCCAATCCCTTGTTGCTAACCCTCCATATGATCTCCATTTCTGGGATTCTGTTCCTGTCCTAGTGGTTTGCTTAGTTTGTTTTAGATGTGGTTGTTAATAACTGTGAGTTTGCTGTCTTTTTACTGTTCATATTTTTTATCTTCTTTTTTTAGATAAGTCCCTTTAATATTTCATATAATAAGGGCTTGGTGATAATGAACTCCTTTAACTTGACCTTATCTGGGAAGCACTTTATGTGCCCTGACAGAACTCATAATCTCCCAGTTCCTAACCCTGCTCCTCCCCTAGCCTTCCCAGGTCTGGTAATGGAAAAACTCACTCACACAACCAAATAAGTCAATGTCCTGGAAGGCATCCTTAACTCCTCTTTCCCTCACATCTGACATCGAATCCATCAGCAATTTCTGCTAGCTCTACCTTCAAAATATGTCCCGAGTCCAACTTCCACTGTTAACATCATCATTCATCTCTTAAGCTACATGGGGATGCTCCAGATTGGCACTTGTATGTCTACTCTTGCCCACTGTGCTCCACACAGCAGCCAGTGATCACTACTTTTTATAAGAAAATGGTTTTATTTCTAATTTTTAATTCCTACACTGTTTACAAATATGTTTTTACTCTAATAATACAGCTTTGCAACTAGCAAAGCAGCTGAACTAACACCCGTAAATACAGGTGGGGAGATAATTAACACCCACTAATGTTTCTCTACAAAAACTATTCTCTTTTAAAAAAACAATTACAAATAGACTTTTGGCCAAGATGGAGGCCTAGGTAGATACACTTTGCCTCCTTGCATAACCAAAAGAAGGACAACAACAAATTTAAAAACAAAAAATAACCAGAACTGCCAGAAAAGTGAACTGTACAGAATCCGACGACCAAGGAGTTAAAGAAGAGACATTCACCCAGTCCAGTAGAAGGGGAGGACAGGGACAGAGAGGACTCATGGCAAGGTGGCAGCTAGAGGACCAGGGAGGGCGAGGTGGTGGCTGGTGGACCAGGCAGTCCCACATTTGTGTGCAGATAAACCAGGAGGAACAACTGGGGAGCAAGAGAGACCCCACAACCCAGGTTTCCAGCATGGGGAAATAAAGCCTCAAAACCTGTAACTACAAAGACCTGTAGGGGGTGTGGCAGTGGTAGGAACTCCCAGCCTCACAGGAGAGTTCAATGGAGAGACTCACAGGGTTCTAGACCATACACAAACCCACCCATCCAGGAATCAGCACCAGAAGAGCACAATCTCCTTGTGGGTAGTGGGGGAAGTGACTGAAAGCAGGGTGAGAGCTGAGCAAGCAGCATTGTTCCCTCTGGGACCCCTCCCTCACATACAGCACCACAACTGCAGTGACGTGAGTTGCCCCACCCTGGTGAATACCCCTTACTATATAACAGGCATGCAAAGACAAATATATATATATATATATATATATATATATATATATATATATATATATCTCCCAAATGAAAGCATAGATCAAAGCTCCAAAAATAGAACTAAGCAATGAAGAGATAGCCAACTTATCAGATGCACAGTTCAAAACACTGGTAATCAGGATACTCACAGAAATGGTTAAGAATGGTCGAAAAATAGAGGAAGAAGTGAAGGCTATGCAAAGTGAAATAATGGAAAATGTATGGGGAACCAATAGTGAAGGGAAGGAAACTGGGACTCAAATCAATGGTTTGGACCAAAAGGAAGAAATAAACATTCAACCAGAACAGAATGAAGAAACAAGAATTCAAAAAAATGAGGAGAGGCTTAGGAATTTCTGGGACAACTTTAGATGTTCCAATATCCATCTAATAGGGGTGCCAGAAGGAGAAGAGGAAGAACAAGAAATTGAAAACTTCTTTGAAAACAAAAATGAAGAACTTCCCCAATCTGGCAAAGGAAGTAGACTTCCAGGAAGTCTAGGAAGCTCAGAGAGTCCCAAAGAAGTTGGACCCAAGGAAGCACATATCAAGGCACATCATAATTACATTATCCCAGAGTAAAGATAAGGAGAGAAGCTTAAAAGCAGCAAGAGAAAAGGAGACAGTTACCTACAAAGGAATTCCCATTAAGACTATCAGCTGATTTGTCACAAGAAAACTTACAGGCAAGAAGGGGCTGGAAAGAAGTATTTGTAGTCATGAAAGGCAAGAACCTACATCCAAGATAACTCTGTCCAGCAAAGCTGTCATTTAGAATGAGAGGGCAGTTAAAGTGCTTCCCAGATAAGGTCAAGTTAAAGGAGTATCATTATCACCGAGCCCTTATTATATGAAATATTAAAGGGACTTATCTAAGAAAAGGAAGATGATCAAAACTATGAACAGTAAAACGACCACAAACAACTATCAACAACTGAACCTAAAAAAACAAAAACAAAAGCAAACAACTAGAACAGGAACAGAATCACAGAAATAGAGATCACACGGAGGGTTATCAGTGGGGAGGGGAAGGGGAAGAATGGAGGGGGAAGGTACAGGGAATAAGAAGCAAAAATAGTAGGTTCAAATAAATAGGAGGAGGTTAAGAATAGTATGGGAAATTGAGAAGCCAAAGAACTTATATGTACGATCCATGGACATGAACTAAGTGGGGGGTGAGGAATGCTGGTGGGAGTGAGGGGTGCAGGGCAGGAGGGAATAAAGAGGAAAAAATTAGATAACTGTAATAGCATAATCAATAAAACATATTTTAAAAATTAAATAAATAAATAAACAATTGCAAATATATGTGGGCAAAAGGCAATTAAATAAATGTCTTGAAACACTAAATGTATAATAAACAGTGCATATTATCAACATGTACATGATTCACATCAAAATCCTAAAATGTATTCCTTTTGAAGGATAGCTGTATCAATAAAATATTACACATCTTTTATCACCCCGGCACAATACTTCTTATGCTGCAGGAAAATTAAATGTAGGTCGAGTCACCAGCTTAATAAAAGATCTTTTCCATAAGCCTTTACTAATAAAAGACAATTAGATCATAAATAAAACAAACGATTAATTACATGACTTGAGGTTTAGGATGAAACCTTGTAAAAATTACTTTGATATACAGCAGTTATACACCACACTAAAACCAACTGTTTAATATTTTTGTCATGTGTGAACTGCCTATAGTGAAAAATGAGCAAATATTTTAATAATGGAAGATACTTAAAACATAAATCAGCTCATGTCAATCCCCTGTTCAAAAACCCTCCTTAATGATTTTTTGGCTCACCAGGTTCCTAGTCAATGTCAACTTTCCCCTCACCACCCCGGCCCTCATTCTTGGGAAAAGCACCATGCAAAACTACAACCTACATTTCCCAGATTCCCTTGCAGTTAGGGAGGCCACGTGATCGGATTCTAACCAATGAGACATAAGAAAAGTCACTGAATAAGGATTCTAAGGAAGCTACGCTTTCCCGAGAAAAGGGGGGACTCTAGTGCTATTCAACCTTTGACATTTGTTCTCCTTTGTTCCTGCCGAAAAAGAAAAGAAAAGAAAAAAAAAGGTAAAGCGGCCATACCGAAGATGTCAGGAAACAAGGGAGAAGGGATCCTGTACCTTGAGCAGCTGCATCGGTTCTCATATGCTCATCCTTTGATTCCTTGTGAGGTGAGAAAACAGTAAATCCCTCACTTAGTGAAATTGCTGCGGTGAAGTTTCTACTACACAGAGCCAAATGCAATACAATCCTGGCACAGGCTTCCCATCGCCATATAATAAATTCCCAAAGTCTTACATGCATTCCCCCTTGTTTTCCCTGCACCCACCTCATGGGCCCTCTGGGCTGATCTTGGAACATGCCAAGTCTATTCCACCTCAGCATTTTTACTCTTGCTGTTCTGCTGGAAAGTTCTTTCTCCAGATCTTTCACATTCTGTGTCTGAGCCTTCTCTTCATTCAGCTTTCTGCTCTAACGTCACCTCTGCACCAAGACCTTGCCTTAACTTTTCGTCCAAAATTGGCTCCTTCACACTTTAACTCTTCAATGATTTATTTTTATTCATAGCACTTACCACTACCTAAAATTGTCTCTACCTGAGAGTATGTTATTTATTGTGTCGGCCAAAAAGTTCATTTAGGTTTTTTCCGCATGATGGCTCTAGTAGTTGCGCTTGGTTGTCTTTAACTTCATTCAAAACAATTTTGTGAGATTGTATTGTGACAGCTGTCGCATCAGTGTGCGCTAAGAAACTCATCAACATTAGTGAATTTTTGTGCAGCCATTTTAATATTGAAGATGGAAGACAATACACAACATTTTTGGCATATTATGCTTTATTTGAAAAAGGTAAAACACGACTGAAATGCAAAAAAAAAAAAATTGTGCAGTGTATGGAGAAGGTGCTGTGCCGGTCAAATGTGTCAAAGTGGTTTGCGAAGTTTCTTGGTGTTACTGACATTTTGGCCAAATAATGCTTTGTGTCTTATGCATGTCTTATGTTTATCAGCACTCCTGGCCTCTACCCGTTAGAATCCAACAGTGGGAGATAGCTGACATACTCAAAATATCCAAATCAATAAAGTTATTGGTGAAAATAAAAAATATGCCTTTTATTTTACAGAAAAACCACTAAATGGACTTTTTGGCCACCCCAATATTTACTTGGTTAATGAGTATCCATCTACTCTACTGGAATGGCAGATTCAAGAGTTACAGGAACATCCCTAGTACTTAGAAGAGTGCCTGGTATAAAGTAGGCATTCACAAAAATATTTATTTAACTAATCAGTCAATTCTTGACATCTTGATATTGAAGCAGACTCTTCCTTACAGTTCACTCACCAGTTCTTTGTAACACAGAGAGAGACTATATAACTAGCCTACCAAAAGTTAAAGCTTGAGTTGTAGTATCTTTAGTCATGCGAGCACCTTTGTGGGCTAACATATCTTGTATCAGCACTCTTGGCACATACACGCTTAATTTCCTGGCCTTACCCGAAATTCTGGTCTGTAATTAAGACGGACCTAATGACTGAATTTAACTGCAAAGCACCCAGACACGGTACTGACACTGAACACGTCAGGGCATTATCCTTGTGGTTCCTTCCAAATCGCCCAAATGAAGTGAGCGATGAATCCCTTTACAGAGACCAGAGGCTCGTTTTTTCCTCGACTTCTTCTAGACTGGGCCAGGGATACGATAAATCCGTTTTCAACGTAGCCAGTATCATGCCAGAGTGAAAAGGAGACAGAGGGCTGGTTCCAACCCCAGCTCACCAGCTACATGGCTTGTTTGAGCTGTCGAGTTAACAGCAAGAAATAAGGGAGACAAAGGATGGCGATATGCCCTGACTGGTGCGGCTAGGTGCATTGAGCGCCGGGCTTGCTAACCGAACAGTACCCTAGCGCGTTGGATTCTGCCGGGTTAGATTCCGGTCCGGGCCTCTGCCTGGGTTGCGGGCCAGGTCATCTCTCCCTTTCTTTCTCCCTCCCTTCTCTTCTCTCTAAAAAAAAATAAGAGAGAAAGAGGGAGGAAGGAAGGGAGGAAGGAAGGAAGGGAGGAAGGAAGGGAGGAAGGAAGGGAGGAAGGAAGAAACTAAGTTAATTAATTAATTAATTATAATTAATTAATTAAAAAATAATTAAAAAGGACCCGCAATCCAACCTTTCGACAAAGAAGCCAGACTCGCGAGCTCTACGCTCCCCCTCCCTCCCCCGCTCAGAAGAGAGTCTGAATCCAGGTCAGGTTTGTGTTTCCCTCCTGCGCTGTCCCCGTGCCTTGCACGCCAACTCTCAGCCTGAAGCTCACGCCACCCTGCCGTGGTCACCGTACCCCTCCAGCACCTTCAAGCACCCAGAACCAGCGCCTGAGCCCGCTCACTCCCGTCGGCCCCCGCGGGCCCCTCCCCGTCTCCATGGAAACACAGGCAGCCAATCAACGCGGCGATTTCCGCTGCTCCTCCCCGACAACCGTGCGGTCTCCGACAACGCTGGAGTGGGCTCCTGTGGGCCTGCAGTCGGCGAGCCGCGATGCTGAAGGCCAAGATTCTCTTCGTGGGGCCCTGCGAGGTGAGGCCGGGGCCGGGTGCGGCTTCGGGCGCAGCGAGCGGTGGCGGGGGTGCTCCCGGTGCCCCCCAGGAAATGGGATGGAGTCCCACCGCCCAGCCGGTGTGCGCCGCCCGCCTCACCGAGAACGCTGAGCCTCCAGACATTGACCCTGTTTCACTGAGGCCTCAAGGCCCAAGATACAGTGAGTGGCGTTTTGGAGCCAGAACCTAGATCTTACGTTGCATTAGGTTGTCCCTAATGAATATGTCTGTGGTACGAGAAAACCAGAAGGAGGAAAGACTGGACTATAACCTGGTTTTGGAACAATTAGCAATTAATATATGTGTGATGATGACCGGGGGTTAAGTCTTTATGTGTACTTAACACCATACACAAAAATAAAATTCAGATGGACTAAAACTAAACGTGTAAAAAAACAAACGAACTTGGAAGTAGTAAAAGAATGATCATTTGCATTTTGCTGATGCTGTTTGACCAGGGACCACACTTTGAGAACCACTGTAGTAGATGCATATATGGAAAGATACATTTTTAATCTTAAAATAGGAAGTTCTTAAGCACAACACAAAAATGAAGAAGAATTAAAAGAAATGACAGCGAAGTTAAAGCCTGGGAAAAGTATTTGCAAAATACATTACAAATAAAGACTTAATAGCTAGATCACCAGTTTGAAATTGGGAAGTAAAAGAGAACTCAATAGAAAATTGAGCTAAGGCTCTGCACAGAAGAATTCCAACTGATCAATAAGTGTGGGAAAGATGCCCAGCTTCACGGTCGCAAAAATGCAACTTTAAACAAAAAGATGACATTTCTTTACCCATCAGATTGGATGAGAAAAATTTAGAAGATTGATTAATACCCAGTGTTCAAATGCTTATAGGGAAATGAGTACTCTAAGATTGTGTTGGTGGGGCTATAAAATGATTAACAGCTTTTTTGGTGATCAAATCATTAAAATATAAAATGTGCTTAGCTTTTAGTGCTGCACTTACATTTCTCAGATCTACAGTAGCTGAATACTTGTGGATGTTCCCCATGAGTCATGTACGATAGTGAACAGTTGGGAGCGTCCTAGATACCATCAGTAAGAGAATGCCTACATAAACTAAGGTCCATTCTTACTCTGGAGGACTGTAGCAGTTAAACAAAACATGGCAAGTCTGTGTATTGACGTGGAGAATCCAAGACACAAATTATTAAGTGAAATAGACAATAACAATATGCAGAGAATAAGGAAAAGCAAAACAAGCATAGATATTTTAATGGAAATTCTCAAACATATACAAGGGAGAAAGAACTATGAATTCCTAGTACCCATCACCCAGCTTCAACAACAAAATATATTTCTGCGTATATATTTCTGTCTCCCTCACTACTCTTCAAACTTGGCTGACTTTCTGTTTCTTCAGCATGCTGTGCCCATTCCTGCCCTGGTGTCTCTGAAACAGCTGGTCCCTCTGCTTGGAAGCCTCAGTCGACTCATTCAAACCTCAAGTTAAACTTTATCTAGGCTTTCCTTGACCACCCAATTCAAAGACTATCACATCACCCTGCTTAATTTTTATCCAGGTCCCTATCAGTACTTCATCTCTTTCTGATTCATTCAACAGCCCCTAGCACAAGGTAGACACTTGAAAATAAGTGTCTTATGGACCTAACAGGCAATTTCTTCATTTCCCCATAAGAACCCACCCCCTTAAAAAATTGGTTTTAGCCAGCTGGTATATATAAACTTTAAGGGCATAAATGAAATATACAAGTATGCTTTTATAATGTTTTATGTATCAGTGTAGCTATATATACGTTTAAAAGTACATTAAGCTTATGTTAATTTAGGAATGCTGTTTTATTCTATTCTTGCATTTCATGACAGTTTTATTCAAGCCCCTCACCTGTACCTTTGACACCAAAGTCGTCTATGACTAGAGCCCCTTTTTGAGTCACCTAACAAAGCACAACACCTAAGTAGTTTAGAATACAGCACTTTTTCAGTCTGTGTATGAACTTCTTCCTGGAAATGTATCCCAGCTCAAGGAACTATGCCTATAACATCAAGCCATTTGCTTTATTCATTCACCCTGTAGATAAATATTCATGATTTCTAACATGACCACTTACTGTGTTATTGTTAAGTGATCATTTGAGAGGCCAAATCCTCAGAGAAAATTACTAAAACGATGTTAAGTCTCTCCCCTCCCTTTTATTTATTTATTTCCTGATTCCAGCTGGTGACCTGCATAAGCCTCCAGACTTGCATGGATGGAGGCCATTCTAGTCAAGCAGGTGTTCCAAATACAGTAACTGAAGTGCAGAGCATAATTTGAGATATTTTGCAATAAGGATTCAAGTATAAGAGATTCCCCTTTTGAGGAATAATTTGGGTGGAGAAATTTTTTTTACATGTGGTCATATACTGTGTTTATTAAATGGATGATGCAAATGTGTAGGAAAAAATCTGAAAAACATCACTGTTGTTACCTTTGGAGAGGGTGTGGGATGGATAGACAGATGGATGGTTTGGGTGGAGGGACCAGGAGGGCTGTTCGTTCATTTTTTAAAAATGAGAGTGCGTATTACGCAGAGGGAGAAATAGCTCTACGTGGGAGTGTGGCATAGCCAGCCAGGAGTCCTCACACCTGGGGCCCAGCTCTGACCGTGAACTTCTCGTTGACTTAGAGGAACTCCCTTCCCCTTTCTTGGCCTCAGTGGCTTCATAATGAGCTGTGACAGACTGCGGTTTTTCTTGAAGATGTGGAGAGGAGCAAGTGAGGAAAAGCGCACATGAATTTTCTTTCTGTTCTTGGATGAGTTAACTGAGAGGTAGCCAGGGAAACCCACACAGGTAAAGTCTCCCCGCGGCAGAGCCTGTGCTGGAATCCCTGCTGCCTGGGCCCGGAGCAGACTGTGCAGCCCACGCAGCCCACGTCAGTGCGGTCCGCCCAATGAGAGCAGCCCTCTGCTCCGGTGATCCTGGGTGGCTGCGGCCTGCACTCCGTCACATTTGCTTCCAAACCAGCTACCGGGGGGCTCATTTATGGTTTACTTTCCTGCTTGTCAGAAAAGATTTTTTATTATCTTCACTTTCACAGAGTGGAAAAACCGTTTTGGCCAACTTCCTGACAGAATCTTCTGACATCACTGAATACAACCCAACCCAAGGAGTGAGGTGAGCCCTGATGAAAGAATCTGTGTCCCAGAGAGTCCCTGTCCACCACCCACCCTCTGCTTTCGGTGCCGATGGCACTCCAAAAGCATAATGTTTCCAAAGAGATATTTCTGCTGTTTCTGTTTCTAGGATCCTGGAATTTGAGAACCCACACGTTGCCAGCAACAACAAAGGCACAGGGTGCGAATTTGAGCTGTGGGATTGTGGCGGCGATCCAAAGTACGTTGACTTTAAGAGGATTTTCTTCATCAAATCATTAAAAAAATCAGCTTCCTACGAGGCACCTTGGCCTAGCACACTTCCTAGTGTGTATTAGGGGCTTGGTCAATTGTTTGGAACATGCATTGCTCTTGAAACTTTAGTGACTGGGTTTCAATACAGTGAGAAGTCATCCATCAGTTAGCAAGAGTAAGATCCTATTTTTAAAGTACACCGTTAGGAGCTGGAACCACCTAACATTCACTGTGAATTCTTTGCTGCCTGGCAGGTTCGAATCTTGCTGGCCAGCCCTGATGAAGGACTCCCACGGGGTGGTGATCGTCTTCAACGCTGGCATCCCAAGCCACCTGAAGGAAATCGAGATGTGGTATTCCTGCTTTGTTCAACAGCAGTTCTTACAGGATACTCAGTGTCTGTTAATTGCACACCACAAACCAGGCTCTGGCAGTGAGAAAGGAAACCTGTCTTTGTGTAAGGAGGCTGCAATTCTCCTTTCTGCTTTTGTCTTCAGTGTTCTAGGCATTTGTATATTGCTCTGTGCCTTTGTTTGTTGTTGTTGTTGTTTAATTGATTTTTAGAGAGGGAAAGGAAGGGGGAGAGATAGAAAAACATCAATTTGTTGTTCCACTTACTTATGCATTCATTGGTTGATTCTAATATGTGCCCTGACTGGAGATCAAACCCACACCCTTGGTGTATCAGGATGGTGCTCTAACCAGCTGAGCCACCCAGCCGTGGCTTTGTCCTCGAAAGCAGTATCTGTGTGCAGTTAGTGAGCATCTGGTGTGTCCTAGGCATTTGTTTTTCTCACCATGTAAATCAGAATTGCCAGACTGGAAGATCTGCCATTCCATCCAGGCCAGGATATAGACACTTTAAAAGCAGGTGGACACCAAGAGGAGAAACATCTGGTTTTAGCTGCTCATCAGTATTACTAGGGTCACTCTTTCCTAACTGGCCTTTTCTCAAGAAAAACTTGAATCTGCATGGAACACACACCATTACAAATGTAACAGTGTGATCATAGAAAGTAACTCACAATGTTCAGCAATGTCTTCCTTTCTGGTATAAGAAGGAAGAGGACCTTGCAATGGCTTATCGAGTTGCCATCCTGTTGTCAGGTGGCAGTGTGGTGAAACCTTCCTGTGTTAAATCATGTCAAGCAAGACACAACTTATTTTTGGACTTTAGAAAGTTGAGCGAATTGGCTTCTATAACATCGCAGCCATTTGGAACTAGAAGTGGCCTTCAGTAAAAGTTCATACCTAATTGCCTTATTTTCCTTCTTAAGCACCACCCTTGAACAAGCTGAAGCTGGTGCACTCGAATCTTGAGGATGACCCTGAAGAGATCCGGATGGAATTCATGAAGTATTTAAAAAGCATCATCAACTCCATGTCTGAGAGCAGGGACCGTGAGGAGATGTCAATTATTACCTAACTAGCCTTCATCTGCAGTCTTCCTCACCCCAAGTGAGGTCAGCTTCTTCCCCAGTGCAGGTCTGAAATCTTACCGGGTACTGATATTTCTTCTCCCGTGGCTCTAGAAGGAATTTTCTTTGCCTGCTCGGAGGTACCAGCCACTGAAGGAGTTGACTCATTCCATCTCTTCCCTGTCTGAGCCCAGCCCTGTGTTTCCCCAGGAGCAGGGCTTTGGTGTTTACTAGTACAGTTCTTGTGGTGGCTTTATAAACTGTGATGACCACGAATAATGGGAATCCACTGTATCTCTGTCTCTTGCAATTTAAATGTTTTCGGGTTCAGTCTCTAATAAGTATTTAATTAATTCAAGATTACAATCCACTTTCTCTGCATGCTCTAACACAGTTTCAGAGTGTCTGGACAGTGTTTATGCCCTTGTTGGGTGGGCCACCTGTTGCAAGGGTCCTCTGGTTCCCACCCTGACCTCCGTCAAGATGTCAGTGGCCGCCCTACCGGCATCTCCCTCCGGGTGCCAGGTTGGCAAGGCCTGTGGCTTGGGCTCTCCCCGTGGAAGCAGCAATCCCAGGCTGAGTTGGCCCCGTCCTGGCTGGGACTGGCTCTGCACATCTCTGCCAGCCATCCATGTCCCCCACCCATCCCTGGTCTCGTTGTGTCTGTCTTTACCCTGTGCCATAGCTGACCTGTCCAGTCATTTCTCCATGCTCAGCTTACTAGGAGAAAAACATGATTTGGGTGGAGGGGGGCATTGAGAATATGGCAGGGGAATATGTTCAAAATACTACCCCCATTACAATAGTAAGAAATGCAATGATACTTTCATTATCATGGAAGGTTTACCTAATCACTTAGGATATTTCTAAAATTTTCACAATACCATGATCCTTTTTTAATTGTAAAATATACATAACATAAAATTGACCATTTTAGCCATTTTTAAATGTACATTCTGTGGCATTAAGTACATTCACACTGTTATTGTGCAGCCATCACCACCATCCATCCCTACGGCGTTTTCACCGTCCCAGACTGAAACTGCACACTAACTCTTCATTTCGCACCCCCTCAGCCCCTGGCAGCCACCACTCTCCTCTCTGGCTCTGTGAATCTGACCACTCCAGGCGGCTCACGTGAGTGGGATCGGTCACACATTGTCTGTCCTTTGGTGACTGGCTTACTTCCCTTAGCACAGTGTCCTCAAGGCTCATCCACGTTGCAGCAGCGTTCAAATTTCCTTCCTTTTTAAGGCTGAATCCTATCCCACTGTGTGTGTGGAACACATTTTGTTTATCTGTTCATCTGCTGATGAACGTTTGGCATGTTTCCACCTTCTGGTTATTGTAATTTGCTGGGAACATTGGTGTATAGTTCACCTAAGATGTTTTTGAAGAATAATAGCATTTAATATTGCACTGTTATTTACATATCCTTGATATCTGGACACAAAATAGAATACATATATATCTTCTAAAAAGTAATTTATGACCTCAGGGGAATTTAATTCTTAAATATTATTTCATATAATCTTTAAAAAGTAACATAGCCCTGACCAGTGTGGCTCAGTTTTGCAAAGTGAAGGGTCACGGGTTGAATGCCTGGTCAGGACACATGAGTTCGGTCCCGGGTGGGGGCGTGCATGAGAGGCAGCTGACCAGTGCTTCTCTCTCAAATCGATCTTTCTTTCCCTTTTTCTCCCTCTTTCCCGCCCTCTCTAAAAAATCAAATAAAAGCAATATAATGTTGTAATAACAACTAATTTTTGAAAATGCTCAAAATAACCAAAGGTGAGTTTGTAGCTTTTGTACAGACAAGTTTGTCTAATAATCTCAGGAGTTATTGTTCATTCATAATTTTATATTTGTAATTTTTTACACAGCTAACCTGAAAATACATTAAACAGGTTAAAAAGTAGATGTGGGTCTTCTCAGCCGAGAGTCGGGGAAAGGGGAGGCGCTTGAGATGAGCGTGTGGCCGGGGCACCTCACTGGACAGCGGGGAGGCTGGAATGCCGCTGCGTGGCACTGTGGACAGTGACGGCCCCCGGTAACGTTGGGCTGAACTACAGTCGACTCTTAGGGGGCCGCCTGGGCTATCCTCGAGCACATTTTAAGCCCAGGTTAATTTCCTTAAGTTCCTGTCCAGCCAGCTCTCAGTTGGGGCACAGGCAAAGAACACACAATAACGTTAATGCAGACTGAGGCAAATTGTCTTTACATAGTAGCTGAAGTAATAATAATTGATCTTGTAGAATACAAGCTCAGAAAGAAAACTAAATTATTATTATCTATTTGTTTATGATTATCCCAAAGCTCAATAGAAAAATTAACCCGGCAACTTTCATTGATGTTAACAGCCAGACTATAATAACCCTTGTAAGTCTTTGAATTGAGAAAAATGTTTTCAGCTTTAATAGGCCACACACGCGCAAGTTACAAGAGGACATTCAGTGAGAAGTCTCCCTGTTTTGCGCGTCCCTCGGCTCCGTTCCCCCTCCCAGGAGGCCCCACCTGTACCCCCCCACGTTCTGTCAGAGGCAGTCTGTGCATTTACACATATGTTTTATTAATGGACACAGTGGCAAACTAGTCACACTTTTCTACACTTCACTTTTTTTTGTCATCTTGGAGATTTGTATAAATATATAAAGAGCTGCCTCAGTTGTTTTTTTTTTTTACAGCTGCATAATATTTCACAGAACCATTGATGGTGGCATTTTATACCAGATATTTTAAATAACTAGCTGAAATATATTCTTTCGATGGACATTTTTAATGGCATTTAAAAAACATGATTTGAGATATATATATGTTTAAATTGGACTTTTAGGGAGGTGGTTTCAACCATCAGTCCTTTCAAGGGAAGGATAAACTAAGGTTACTGGCCTTGGCATCCTAGTCTTGAATTATGCTTTCACAGAACTATTTTCTAACTGAACAATGATTATTTTAAAGATTTTATTTATTTATTTATTTTTAGAGAGAAGAGAAAGAAGGGAGAAAGAGAGGTAAAGAAACATCAATGTGCAGTTGCCTCTGACACACCCACAGCTGGGGACCTGGCCCACAACCCCTGTGCCCTGACTGGGAATTGAATCGGCGACCCTTTGGTTCATAGGCCGGCACTCAATCCACTGAGCCACACCAGCCAGGGCATCTAACTGAACAATGATTTTTGCCATGCATATGTCAGTATATGGTGGGGATAAGATTTCTTTCTTTGTATCATAAATGTGACTATGCACTTGAAAGCCACAGACACATAGAGTAGCCTGGTCATACGGGAAGGTCAGTAGTTCAGCGTGACCCAAAATGAATGTGCAGAGCAGTAAGTGAGTGAGTGTGTGGGTGAGGGATGTGGAAGTGAGTGAGTGTGCGTGTGCAGGGGAGGGGAGGGGAGTGCAGAGGGAGAAAACGGGTCAGATGGTGAAGGGCCTCTCCGGAGTTAGGGTTTCATCTTCCAAGCATTCAGATGCCACTGAAAGACTTTCACTGCAGATTCATGTGGTCACATCTCTATTTTAGGGAAACCTTCTGTTGGCAGCATGAGTGCTGGATTGAAAGGACCAGTATAGAGGTGGCTGCTGTCACTCCTTGGTTTGTGGTGGCATCACTACAATTTTCAAGGCCAGAATCTTCTAATCTCTGCTCCCTCTGCACATTACCTTCTCCTCTGTGTATCTGACTCAAATTTCCCTTTCACTACCTTACAAGGACCCTTACAGTTGCAGTCAGGGCCCACTCAGATAATCCAGGATAATCTCTCCATCTAAAGATCCTTAATCACTTCTGCAAAAGGGATTTTTCCAAGAAAAGTAACATTTACAGGTTCCAGGATCAGGACCAGGTATTTGGAGGAAGGGGTATTATTCAGCCTAATACAGGTGCCATTCACTGAGGCATTAATGGAAAGGCAGCGGCAGGTCTGGGGGAAGAGGATGACAAATAACTAGTCCCAGATCCAGCAGTTTAGGGACAGAACCAGACCGCTGGTCTTTCTGCTGTCTGTGGTAAGTGGGCAGAGTCACCAAGTGGATCTAAGAGTGTCACACCCTCTGAGACTAAATCTAGTTAAGCAACACACCCAGGGCAACAACAGCATGGCAAATAACCAATTTTGAAGTTGAAAGTGGTTTGCAAGTATGTTGCTGATAGAACTAGCTTCATATTTCCTGCAACCAATCAAATGACCAAGTAGTATTCTGGAGCTCTATCTGTTGTAAAGACAATCTTAACTTATTCACTCACATTGTAACTAGAATGCCCATATTTGGAAATTGCTCAAGGAAGCTCCTGGAGATCGCTATACTTTTTGTGAAACACCAGAAGATTGTTATGTCAGTAGGTAGGCTAAATTGCAACAACTAAGAGTAGAGCTTTGTAGTACCTGAAGCCATATATATGAGTTAATACAAAAGCTCTACTCCTGACCCATTGAAAAGGTAACTGTGTTTGTACCACTTAGGAAAATTACTCTGAATGATGGCTCTTCTGGATCTTGACTTCAGCCTCCCTACCTGATCGTTGAGAATTGCATGAAGATTCTGGCTGTGGCTGATGCTTTCTCAACGAATGTACTCTCTCCTTGGCAAGAAATGATTTCACGTTTTAAAAACCAAAACCAAAGAAATTAAATAAATGAGGAGGGAGGAAATTCTGCTTTTGAATGTTAAGAATAGATAACATATTTTTGATGTTACTTCCTCGCTGCTTTATCAGTTAAATAATTTCCTACACTTATGATACAGACCATTCTTCCTACTGAAGTTAAAAGCCAATGGAAACTGTGTGTCTTCCAACTATTCCCACTTCAAAAGGAAAGTTTTTAGTGCTTTGAAGTGAGCAACACCCCATCTATCTTTCTGCACTCTACAGTTCATTCCTATCTAGGCTTTTGATAGTCTTTAAAAGTATGCCTCCCCTCTCTGCCTCATGGCCACAGTGTTGGAGTCCCCAGAGCACTCAGGCCTGCAGCAGCACTACCACCTGTGACCTGGCTCAGGAACCCAGAAGGAAGCAGCCTGGCAAAGCCAACACAGTTGGCGGTGGGGGTTGGGGGCTGTCATCCTGAGTGACCACCGCCAGCCACTAGACTTCCAGAGGCACTAGGCTCTTTGAGTCCCACCACACACCCCTTCTCCTAGACCTCCTTCCCCCCTCCCCACCCCATCCCATAGACTAGGCAGACCACAGCAAGCAGAAACAGTTAGGTTCTTTTATATCAAAATAGCAAAACACCAAAAAGTAAGTTGAGAGAGCCCCACTCTTTACTATCCAAGCCATGCATGAGAATAAATGACAAGCAGCCAGTAAAAAAACAAACAAAAAAAACAAAACAAAAGTATGTCTCCCTTCTCTAAAGTCTCAGTACAGATCCACACCACACTTACTGCTCTTTGGATAAGGCATAATTATAGATCCTAGACCTTCAAAATGTTGTGTAAAATAAAACTCACCTACCTTACATTTATAGTCTTCCTGGAGTTTTGTAATAAGTACTTTATACAAGAACCATCCTTTTTAAATCCTCTATGTGACTTTACAGAGGACTAGAAAACACCTATGTATGAGTTAATTACATCGTGTAATAAAATATTTTGTTCAGAGAAATAAAATTATAATTTTATCAGAGTATGAGGAACTTGGTTTTGCACTTATAAAAGAACATATTTCAAGTGCTTTTCAAGAGGATTTTTCAAATCTAACTACTCTTGGAGTTTATCACCCTAGTTGGGGTGCAACTGTTAAAAGCAGGTAGTTGTGCTCTGCATTAAAAAAAAATAGTTACAATTGCTTTAGTGCATTAGTCACATGAGATGAAGAGCCACCTAGAGCAGCTATTTGCAACCTCCTTCATCCATTGGCACACATAAACTAATTACCAAAATTCTGTGGCATTCCAAAAAATAAACATTTTTTTCTGATCTGATAGAAAAAATAGGTATAATTTTAATTCATTCAAACCAATGGCTATTGTCATTTTTTAAAATTTGACAACCTACAGGAAAAGAGGCCAGTGCCCTTACCTAAAGGTATTGCACATTTTAAAAATTCTTCTGGCCCACCAGTGTGCCATGGTACACTGGTTCAAAGTCATTGATTTAGGCAGGGGTGTCCAAACTTCTGGCGTCTTCTCTGCGCCACACTGGAAGAAGAGTTGTCTTGGGCCACACATTAAATATACTGCAACATATAACGACCAAAAAAATCTCATAATGTTTTAAGTAAATTTATGATTTTGTGTTGAGCTGCATTCATAGCCATCCTGGGCAGCATGTGGCCCCCAGGCTGCAGGTTGGACACCCCTGATTTAGAGGATGGTTCTTATGTACAAGGAGACTGGTGAGAGACAGGTTAGGTCAAGCATACATGCCAGCCAAGGGACCTGGCCTTGATTGTGTTAGCCACTAGAGAGCCTGAAGCACAGCAGGGACAATTTGGTGGCGGTGTAGATAACAGACTTAAGGCGAACAAGACTGGGAGTGGGTTGAGGAAATGCAGTGTCTGAAATGCAGAACTGAGGGTTGGCAGAAAGAGAAAGGCACCGATTCAGGGAATACTACGGAAGTAAAACTGTGTTTGAGTGGACAAGAAAGGGTTTTGTCCCCTTTGCTCAGCAAGCTTCGTAGGTGCTCAGAGCAGTGAATGTTCATCAATCAGCACGTTTCCGGTAGTCCTCAGGGCAACGTAGCCTGCACTTCCCAGAAGGCTGTGCGACGCGCGCGCGAGGCCTGAGCGCCGGAAACAAAAGTGTAACGGAAGGGGCTGTGCTCTTTCTTGCTGCTTTATAACCGAATTTCCCATTCTCTTTCACCATTTCGTCCAGGAGTCTTCTCTGTTTCCGCTCCTCGGTTCACGGGCTCGAGGAGCCCAAATCCCAGGGTACTGTCTCCTTGGCAACAACCCCTCGTTACAGTTTTGGTGTCGCACAACCAGGAGTGGCCTGCATCCTGAGCTTCCTGGGAAATGTAGTCCGGCCTTCCCGGAGCCCAGCCAAGCCAAATGATTTAGCGTGCTCGGGCCCCAGAACCAAGGGCTGGTTACAGTGGCGCACAGCCGGCGTTTGGAAGCCTTGTGGGTGGGGGACTGTTCTGCTCACGGCCACGTGCGGGCCCAGTTCACCGAGGGATGTGGAGCCGCGAACCCGTGGCCAACGCCTCACCGCAAAGGACTCTGGGAGTTGTAGTTGGGGGGGGGCCCGCTGAGCCGGTACAGCTCGCCGAGGTGGTCGGGGCGAACCTCAGTCCGCTCGCCCTCCGGGTGGTGAGGATTTTTCTGGCGTCTGGAGCGATCTCCTTCACATCACCTGATCCTCAGAGCCCCTGGGCAGGATGGACAGGACCGCTTCAGCATCAGCAGCTCCAGGATCTGCTCCTTCAAGGTCATCTCAGGCCTAGGCCACCGGCACAGAGCTCCTGAGGACAGGGCAGAACCTCGTGGGATCCCAAACTTCCTTAAGGCCTGGTCCTTAAGGCCTGTCTTAAGTGTGGACAGGCCTGCCCCTGGCTAGAAGATTCCTTCTAGCAAGGTCTCTTCCCCACCCATGCCAGTCAGTGGTCCTCTGGGTGACCAAGAACACAGGCCCCACTTATTGCCGGGGTCATTCTTGACTGGAGAAGTCTCCAAGGAGGCTCACTTGTGCCGTAGGAAGGATAAGTTTCAGATAACTCATGAGCTCCCTGATATTTCAGACACTCTGAAAAACACAAAATACATTTAAAAAATGAAAACCTGATTTTGGAAATTTTCAGTCCCACTAAAGAGAATACAATAATGCAGTGAACTCTCATGTGCCCATCACAGGGGACCCAGTCTCCATAGCTCAGGGTCCCTTATTTTCTGCCCTTCTTTCCTCCATGCTCCATCACTCTTCCTGTGTGTGTGTGTGTGTGTGTGTGTGTGTGTGTGTTGTACTTGAAAGCAAATTCTACACAGTTCACATCACATGCCTTTATCTTCTGATAGATAATTCAGCAAGTAACTCTAGGAGATAAGAGAATTACATTTGAAAAGATTTTTCTTTTTGAATAGGCAGAAGAGCTTTATTTTGGGGTTTGTGCTCCTGGGCGAAACCTTCTCCGCCCTTACTGAGGGATGGGCAGAGTTGAGAAAGTTTGCAAAAAAAGATTTTTGAATACATATGATAGTAGAGAGAATAGTTTAGTAATCTCCCTGTACCAATCACCACCTCCAACTATTGACACCTGACCAATCTCCTTTCGTCTGCTCTCCATCCCCCCACCCCCACCCCACCGCACACACACTGGAGATTTTTTTTAGCAAATCTCAGACCCCATTTCATCCATAAAGTCTGCAGTATGTGTTTCTAAAACTATTTTCCTTTTTAAAGCACAACCCCAACAGCATTATCCCAAGTAAACATTTAAAACAATTTCTCAATATCAACAATGCTCACTCATTTTTCTTTTTAAACAATTCATAATTTTTTTGCCCTGGCTGCGTGGCTCAACTGGGTTGGAGCGTGGTTCCAGTGCACGGGAAGGTTGCAGGTTGATTCCCGGTAAGGGCACATGCCTAGGTTGTGGGTTCCATCCCTGTGTGGGGCGCATATGGGAGGCAACCAATTGACATTTCTCTCTGTCCCTTCTGCTCTAAAAATCAATGGAAACATGTCCCTGGGTGAGGATTTAAAAAAAATTCACAATTTTATGGTTGTTAGAATCACCACCCAAACAAGGTCCACATATTGATTGCATTTGGCTAGTAAGTCTCTGTTTTCAGGACCACTTCCTTTAAAATTTTTTAACTTGAAGTATTTCAGCTGTTTGTTCTTAGAAGGAAATGAACGTAAATGCTCAAGAATCTGTTCTGTGTCAGGCATTGCGTTTTGTGCTGGAAATACTGGCATGAGTGGACAGCCGTGGGCTTAACCCTTGATTTGGGGCAATTCATTGACCCTGTCTGGGCCTGGGTGCCCCCTTCTGTAACATGAGTGAGTTGCAGCAGGGGTGCCCAGGATGCCTGTAAAAGCGGGCCAACACACAATTGTAAATTTACTTAAAACTTTTTATTTTTGCTCATCAGTCTTCGTTAGTGTTTGTGTATTCAAAGTGTGACCCAAGACAACTCTTCTTTTTCCAGTGTGGCCCAGACACGCCAAAACGCGGGATGCCCCTGGTAGATGTCCCCTAAATGCCCCACTGTGTAACCCACACGGACCGCCTCTCATCACTGTGCCCCACCACACTGGTCTGCGCACAGCGCCAGAGTCCGTCCACTCCGGGAGCTGGGGCTGAGAAAACTACCTGGGCAGTGGAGAGGGGGTAGAGCTCATACTGGAGGGTGAGAGTGAGAATGTAATGGACCAGACCGGCAGATAGAAGAGAGCACAAGTGTGTAAGAATAGGGAGGGGTCCGTCCTCCGAAGAAAGGCCGAATCTGTGTCGACCTAGCACTGTGTTTCTCTATTCCGCTTAGCTCTCATCTTTTACCTTCGGGACATATATTAGACCTTGAATGAATTCGTAGAGTTTTGGGGTGTTTTTTCCCTGTAACGTTCTGATTCTCATTCTTACCTGGGTATGCTTCATTTATAGCATTGTTTATACCACTCAATTTTTAAATCCTCCTCTACAGAAACTAAAATACATATTCTCCCACAACACAGAACCAGACACAGGGCTCACACTCCTGGCTGTGCTTTTCATTCCTGGAGCTCCTTATTCAACCTCTTCTTGAAACTGAGAAGTAAGGGCTCTGACTCCGTACCCCTTCTGTGCACCTCCTTGCCGAGAGACTGTGAGGCCCTGAGGTGTGTTACGTTTCTACATTCTGTTCTTAACAAACTCGTTATCTCCGGGGACACAAATCCGAAGCCTGAAAAAATTCCCGGTCTCAGCAGACATCTTGGCTTCATCCTCATAAGAGACCCTGAGCTAGAACCACCCAGTCCAGCTGCTCCCTGATTTCCCACCCTCAGAGGCTGAGAAAAAGCCTGTTCATTGTTTTAAGTTGCTAAGTTTTAGAGTAATCTGCTGCTTGATACAAGTGCCCTAACAAAGGACCTGGATACTGTTTCCAAGTTTTAGAAACCAACTGGGAGAGATAGGTTGAAATTTCTGGCTGTGTTTCTGACGTCCTTGCACAAAGACTAGACAGAATATTTGATACTAGAGTTACCGAAGAACGGGGGGGGGGGCCTGGGACGATATACTATTACCAAAAGGAACCCCCAGGTTCGTTATGTCCGCCGCCATAGGAAAGACATCTCTCAATGCCAGAGATTCATGAAAAGGAAAGGAAATGTTTATTTAATGCTATACAAACTTAAAGTAGTGACCTAATGTCTTCATCAAAATCCCAAAGTTCCTTAAAACACCCACAAACACACACAGTCCTTCCTTCTTTCCCCCTTCGCCCAGTCTGGGGTACAATATCTCAGGGAAAGAAATAGGAGTCCGTGGCTCAGGCAGCCCCCAGTTCTTCTCAGTAATCCATCTCAGCTGGTAGGCCTCCCTCGGTTCCCAGCACCATCAGCTGTGTCGCCAGGATCTCTGCTAAAGCTGGGTGGTGGTTCCCCCTTCTAAAGTTGCGGGGGTCCCACTCTGCCAAAGCTATGTGGTTCTCCCCTCAATGGCTGCCACATCTGGGTTTTAAAGCCCTGAGCCAATCTTCCTCTGAAGCCCCATTTCTGACTCCTCCCACCATCGGTTACACTTGCCAGCACTCTCATATCCTTCCAGCTTTACTGGGCTGCCATCCTGAGTCTGGGCAGGTGTGGCCCCACGTCATGGAGCCAGTCTTCTCCAAGCTCCCATGCAGGCGCAGTAACTCGGGGGACCTGCCTCCCAGTTACCTGTTGGTGGGGAAGTTACTTCCATCCCCCTGGCTCAGAGCATGGCCACAGCTATTTAACATATCTATGCAACCAGTTAAAGGTTATAGATATATTAAATGACCACACCAGAGGTTAGCTGCAAAGCTGTTGTTATGCAAAACATCTCTCAATGGCGTTGCTCCAAGTGTCCCTTCCCCCAACCCACACCTGGGGGGCGTGGTGAGGACATCCTAATATTTCTGGACACCTTGAGTTCTGGACCCCATTCAAATCCCTATTTGGGGTCCCCCTCTTGGCTGCACCCTGTTACACTAGGGCATTCAGGGGAGAAAATCAGAAAATATTGTCATATCAATAGATCCAAATTATATTTAATATAAATAAAAGTTAGTTTTCAAAATAACCTTTATCAAAACCTGAACCAAAATTTAATTTGAAATCAGGTTGTACACCTTAAATATATATAATTTTTCATTCCACACCTCAATAAAGCTGGGAAGCTTTTTAAAAAATAACTTTACATTATCTCTGGGAAATAGGATATGAAGGACTTTGTCTCTGAAAATTTTTATTAAACACGTGACGTTTAAATGCCCTGACCAGTGTAGCTCAGTTGTTTGGGCATCATCCTGCAAAGCGAAATGTGGCCCAGTCTGATTCCTGAGAGGGTTGCAGGTTTGGTCCTGGGGGTCGGAGGGTTGGGTGTGAAAGAGAGGCAAGCAGATCAATGTTTCTCTTTCATGTATGTTTCTCTCCTTCTTTTTCTCCCTCCCTTCCCCTCTCTCTAAAAGTAAATAAGTAAAATCTTTTTTAAAAACTATGTAACATTTAATTATGCGTTGGCAAAAAAGTTCCCTTGTTTTTTTTTTCCATAAGATGGCTTTAGTAGCACTTAGTTGTCTTTAACTTCATTTGAAACAATTTTGTTAGATTGTATTGTGACAGCTGTCATATCAGCATTTTTAAAATCTTATCAGAATTGGGGAATTTTTGTGTAGTTATTTTAACATTGAAGATGGAAGAAAATATGCAACATTTTTAGCATATTATGATTTATTATTTCAAGAAATATAAAAAACACAACTGAAATGCAAAAAAAACAAAGATTTGTGCAGTGTATGGAAAGGGTGCTGTGACTGATCGAATGTATCGAAAGTGGTTTGCAAAATTTCGTGCTGGAGATCTCTCACTGGATGATGCTCCGTGGTCAGGCAGACCAGTTGAGGTTGGTAACAATCAAACTGAGACATTAACTGAGAACAATCAACGTTATATCACGTGAGAGATGGCCAACATGATATACTCAAAATCCCCAAAGCAATAAAGCTATTGGTGAACATGAAAAATATCTTTTATTTTATGAAAAAAAATGGACTTCTTGGCCAACCCAATATTTTTTGCAATGAACACATGTTGCTTTGTAATCAGAAAATAATTCTTTAATCCTCACATGAGGACTTTTTTTGTTATTGATTTTAGAGAGAGAAAAAAGAAAAACATTAGTATGAGAGCGAAACATCAAATGAGTGCCTCCTGCCCCTGCCCCGACCTCAGATCAAACCTGCAACCTAGGCATGCACCTGGACCAGGAATTGAACCCACAACATTTTGGTGTACAGGATGATGCTTAAACCAACTGGGAAAGAGATTAGTCTCTCTGTTTCTTCTTCCTGGACCCTCCTGTGTTGTAAAGCAGGACAGAACATCACAGCTTAAGGTCTGTGCTGAGAGCCAAGTGGGATCATCAAACTGGCATGAGGCCTTAAGTGCAGAACTCCGAGGAACTGAGCTCCTTGCAGGACAGCAAAGGGGGCGCAAACCCTGGTCTCCGTCATCCACAGGCCCCTGGCCACAGCTAAGTGTCCGGCATTCCCTGAAGAGTTACGCAAGAATGGTACTGGGCTGTTTTGAATTCTAGTGCAATATCTTTTTAGCCAAATCATACTCGATGGTGTAGCTCTCGTAGAACTTCATTGACAATAACATTAACTTTTCTTCTTCCCTATGTGTATCCTGTATTCAGCATCGGAAGGGAACCTGGGAGATCAAGCCACCCTGTGGGGTGTGTGGAGGGGGCTCTGCTTCAGGGAAAGGCAGGGGCATTGGGAATCAAGAGAACAGACACAGTGAGGCATTCACCCCAACACAAGTGGGGAGCAGGCAGGCCGGAGGGGCTGGGCACACTCCTGTGTCCTCCTTCAGAGAGGCATCAGTACATCACTGTTTCCGTTTGCTGTGAATTCTCAGAACTCGGCACTGCTTTGTAACAGGACTACACATGCTCATTGAAAAGCCGAGTGACGGCACTAGGGGCTTGCTGCTTTAGATCAGCGGTGCCCACCGATCTCCGCAGGAGCACAAGGAGCCAAGAGTTGACTTCACAGACTTGGACACGCCCGCGGACACCTACATCAGGAGGAACTTCTAGTCTCTTCTTGTTGGAGTGTGCTTATTTCAGCTCCCGCATGGAAATAAGAGACACGTTGGTCCACTTCCAGTCTCCTGTTTCTGTTGGGGTCTCTGGGACACCAAACTGGGGGAGGCGAGAGACAGGGATGACACTCACCTGGTGCACCCCAGAATGGATGGATGGGGTGTTAAAGTCGTGAAATGCTTCTGGACTGGTTGGTAAGCAGCTTCTGTGTCCCCGAGTGCCCCAAGAGTGACTCCCGCTGACCCTCAGGACTTTCCAGGGTCCAGCATCTAATGGTCACCACTGGGTCCTGCAGGAGGCTGTCCTACAGGAGGCTTCCAGGCCCCTGCCTCTGGATCTCCAGGTGAAGCCAGCACCTGTTCTGTCAGTCAGTGTTTGACCCCTACCAGTAGTTAAGTGTTTGCAATATCCCCCTCGGCCTCAAGCCTTTGTGCACCTTTACTGCCCAAGTTCATGAGGGACAACGGACTGTCGTCACCCAGCAGAACAAACGCCAAAACCACCTGGATTCAGGTCCCGGCTCCGCTGTATGCCAGCTGTATGATCTTGGGCAAGGCCTTTAGCTCCTCTGAGCCTCTGTCTCCCCATCTGCAAACATCAAATAAAATAACAAAGGAGAAAGTAAAGGAGACATGTAAACTACAAAGTATTTACATATAAAAGTTATTTTAAAATTATTATTTGTGATATGTATGAGTTCTTTATCCAGCACAGGGCTATCCCTTCAACCCTACTCTCTTCCCTCTCCTCGGGCCCTTCCTTTTTACCTGTCCTGCAGTTGCCTCAAGCTTCCAGCCCCTGCCGCCCCAGGGAAACCCCGGGACTTCACTCCTTGGAACTCACTAACTCTGGTCCCCTGGGGCAACTTCCTTAGCTGCCTGTGTAGCCACCCTCTCCCCATGGGCCAGGAGAGCTCAAGGTCTTCTCTCCAAACCTCTCAGACTTCCCCTCCTGTCGCCCCACTGCCGCTTCAGTCCCCTGCTTTTTCTTGGTCCATTTCCCAAGTTTGTAAAATAATAATTTGAGGGGGTTTTCTTATAAAAGTAGCACATTTTCATTATAAAATACAAATATCCATAAAAACAAAATGAAAGTAACTCAATCTCACTACATATATAGTGTTTATAACTTTTTAAAATATCTGATCATTCGTTATTCTATAACCTCATTTTTTATTGCTATGTCATGTGCGGTGATTTATGTAACTGATCCCCTGTGATAGGCATGGATTTTATTTCAATGGCTTTCTTTTGGCACAGCAAAAAGGTAAATTGGGACTTTCTATGCATGATTTCAGTTGGTGACCTCAGGACTGAGGACAAGGAGTCCAGCTCAGATCAGGAACTTGCTGGAAGAAGACAACACCACGGGTGACTCATGCAGACTCCTGGGAAGCTCTGCAGGCACCAGTGCTGGACGACACCTCAGAATGTTCCAGTACCTTAGACCAGCATCAGGGAACCTCCCAAAGGTGAGGTTGAGCAGCTTCCCTGCCCACGAGAAGAGTTTCCAGCAGGAGAGACAGAAACTCAGAAGATGACAAGAGTGACCAAATCTATAAGCCAGATGAGCCACTTGTTCCAAAGCAGAAAAGCTGCCCAGGCAGAGACCATCTAAATGAAACACATGTGGCAGAGCCCTCACTGAGCATCAGTGCCACATGGGACAGACTGGCAAGTGTGGAACAGAACTCCAGATCCCCCAGAACCTGGCTGACAGGCCCACCTGTGTGCCCAGGTCGGGAGTGTGTTACTTTGGTGAGAGAAAGGTGAGCACACTAGAGAAAGCAGAAGGGCTGAGACTGCCAAGGCCATGGGCAGGAAGGCTGGGGTATGTGTGAGCTGAAGGGGCATAAAGGACATGGCTAGCAAGAGGACAGGAGAGGCATCCTTCAGGAAGCCTGGTTCCCCAAAACAGACACTTTCTCTGTGGCTTTGTAGCCAGCCAGGTTTGTAATGTGATACATTCTCATTCTCCCCCTCCCTCCCTCCCTCTCCCCCACTCCAGAGTAATACATGTGCATAATAGAAACTTTTAAAATATGTATAGACAAAATGAAAAATGTAGTTACCTATTCCAGAATCACTGGTAACATTGAATGTTCTCCTAGCATTGTATATTTCTGTGCACTTTCTCAACTATTCAGAGTTATATAAGACAAAAAGGTGGGGAACCTCCTGGGATCCGCAGCTAACATGCAGCCCCGACTTCCTTTCCCCTGGCTTTCAGAATGAGAACCAAGGTTCCCCCAGGCCCCTTTGTGAATGCAGTAGCAATACTTCTTTCGGCCACAAGATGGGAGTGTTTGCTTGTGCACATCTGTCCCACAGCCTCTTCGGGCGAACCAGGAAGTCCCTCCTTCCTCTGGTCCAAGAGCTGGCAGCTCCCACTGAGACCACCCATAGTTAGTGATTGCTCTATTGTGCATTCTGCTCACAACATCTCCTGGAACCTTCCTGGTTCATGAGGAAAAAAGACAACTCACATTCCCACTCTTTTATGTCTGCATCAATTTGACAAATCCTTGAACAGCTCTCTCCTCGCTGTTGCAGCCTTAGGCTTCTGAGTGAAGGGATGAACTACAAACGTAATGGGCTTGTCCCCAAACCCAGCATGCTTCACGGTTTCCCACTGTCCTGAGAGTCCAGGCTAAGGGCCCTAGTTAACCTGGCCCCTCCCTCTCTCCCTCCGCCCGGTGCCCAGTGCGCTGCACGGGCTGCCTTTCCACCCGCTTCACTCTGCTCCCTCACTGACACTCCTTCCCGCGTGTTTCTCCCTGGAAGGTGCTTCTCAGCACACCCCAGGCTGGTCCTTATTCTTCCACGTCTTAGCTGACATTGCTTCTCCCCAAGAGTCATTCTCAACCCTGTGAATCTGGGTTATGTGACTCTCTCCCGTGCTTAACATGTGTGAGCATGTGGAATAGACTTCCAGACCTCCCGTACCTGGCAATCAGGCCCACTGGTGTTGCTTTGATGAGAGAAAGACAAGCATGTAAGAGAAAGGCAGAAGGGCTGGGACTGCCAAGGCCATGGGCAGGGGAGGCTGCCCATAGCACACCAAGCTGGATTGCTGCCTCCTGCTAGAATGGAAGCTCCATGAGGGCAGCGGCCACATCAGTCTTACACACTCACATTCCCAGCACCAGGGCACGTATCCTGGCACCCTATTGGGCCCAGCGAAGAGGTATTAAATGGATGAATTCCTTTAAGTAGAGTCTTCAAAAGCCAATCTACTTCTCTCTTTCCAGCCCCTCACCTGGTTCACCAGGTGCCTCTCATTGTCCCCTAAATCTCTGGACACATCCCCAAGGAACAGTGCAGCCGAAGGGCTAGTTCTCTCCCTTGTGATGTGACGCCTGGGAGACTGGCATTCGGAGTGAGATGGATGTAGCTTCAAGTACGGCTCTGCCACTTACTAGCTGTGCACTTGCTTACAGGATTGCTCTGAGAAGCCATATTCCATCCTGACACAGGGTAGAGAACCATTAGATCAGAGTTCTCTCTCCCTCCCTCCCCAGCCCTCTCTCCTAACCCCGCCCTCCACCCTGAAACCTTGGCACACAGACAGCCCTGCAGTCTCGGAGGCGCTACTGTTTTCCTGGTTCCCCCCTCTTTTCCCTGAAGTTGTCCAAGCCACTTGCTGCTGACACCTCCTTCTTCCCCATCCTTTATCTTCAACATAGATAACAGTGGCAGGCAGAGATTAGAGCAGGTACTAAAAACACTCATTGAATGAATACGCGACTGAACGGACTAGTCACAGCAGCATTCCCTGGGGCATGCCTATTGGTGGGCGGGTGGCCTCCTGCCCACGGGACAACATCCATAAGAGATGGGGCACATGTGCGGACGCAAGGCCACGACTCCACTGAAGAAGGAAAAGGAAGGGAGAGAGACAGCGAAGAAACATGGTAGCCCCGTGGGAAAGGATATTGCCGAGAGCTGTGGAGCCTGCATGCGTGTCTCACGCACAGACTAAGTAGCCTATGTGCGAACCCCGAGGGGACAGGTGCACATCCTGTCACCCGAGCAAGCCCTCTCCCCCAGCGTGCCTGCATTCCTACAGCCAAAGTCTGTCTGGCCGTGACTGGTGTGAAAAGTACCAGTTCCAACAAAACCATTTTCTAGGTTCGATCCTTCACTGTGTTTTCCCCTTTTGGGGCCCCTCTGACAGTCTTCCTCGGCCCCGAGCGGTCTCCCATGTGTCAGGAGGCCAGAACACCCCCAAGTGCTCTGTCATTCACAATGAGCAGTGGCCCCCTCTCCAGCCAGGACCTTTGGGTGGGGAATAAGAGTTGATTTCTCCTTAAATGACCACCACCTCCAAATTATCACATTTGAAAGAAGGAACTCAAGGTCTGTGCTTTCTCAGTGCGTCATTCCACTCTTTGAGGATGTGAGTTTTCTCCTGTGTGAGGTGCTGAGGGCTGAGCTCTGACGTGGGCACTGTAGCCCTGCCTGTGATTTTCCCATCTCTGAGAGCTGCTCTCCTCCCTCCGAGGATTCTCCTGCCTCGGTGCTATTCATAGGGTGTCTCTCTAGTGTGAATTAGGAGATGAATGGAAATTTTCTCTATTCATAATATTCAAAGATTTTTCTCTGCTCTCTGAGTTCTTTGATATTCTGCCAGAATTCTGTCCAAATGTTTGGCCACGTGTATCATGCCAGTAGAGTGAGGTTTGGGCTTAAAATCTGGTTTCCCAAAGTGGTATCTGCATCAGCATGACGTGCCTGATCTGGGCCTCCGAAGAGAAGCAGGCCTCCCAGAATGACCCCAAGTTCTCCTCCGGCAGGAAGTCTGTGTGTTTGTGTTGACAGCACATCCTTCGCCCTGGCTTCCCACAGTGATGACACCATAGGAAATGAGAGTGTCACAAGACCCATCCACCCCCATCCCGCCCATCTCCGAGAAACCTCCCTGCAAGAAAACAGCAACCTCTGGCCGTCTCCCCTCAGCGTTACAGCAGGAGCAGAGAAAGCATTGGCTGAAGCCTCTACCTCACAAGGGAATGTGGAGTGACCTATGTTACGAGCACCTGTGGTCATTGCTAGTATGGCACCCCACCCTGGGATGCAGCCCCCCACCAAATTCTGCCCATCCCCCAAGCCTGGCCCAGGGCCCACTTCTTCCCTGAAGCCCTCCTGCTGGCCCGCACCTGGGTTTCCACTGTGTGCATCTGTGAGAGTCCGCTGCCTGTGACACCCATCCAGTGCCCATGTGATGTTCTAGTCTTTCATGGCCTTTTTATGAAAAGCCTTTTTCTTCTCGAACAGGCTTAAAGCTCTTCGAGAAAGGACACATCTTGTACTTTGTATTCTTTGTGGCACCTCTGAGAGACTCAAGAAAGCAACAGACTCGGGACAGTTGTGGACTGGCCACTACGTATGACTGTGGGCACTGCAGTGGAGCCACTGGGTTTGTGGTGCAGGCTGGTCCCAGATGCAGGTGTGTCTACCTCTAACTGAAGATGGAGCCTGCCTCCTCTGGGATGGCTGTCAGCCATTCGTTTCCAGGCCACACAGGAGGAAGGCGATCTCACCCCAATTGCCCCTCTTCCACCCAACACCCTTCTCCCCAACCCCACCCCAGTAGGCTAGCCAGATTAGCCCCGATACCTATAAAGTGGCAGGTGCCTCATCACCGTTGCCTCAGCTCTGCCTGCAGGCTGTTGCTATCCACTATGCATTGTGCTAATCCTGGGAATGACCCTGGGGAAGGGCAGGTGGGGAACAAGCAAAAAGTCAGTATTGGTGCAGAGCTGTCCATCAGAGTGTCCTGGCTAAACATGGCTGGCTCGGGGACCACCTTCAGCACGAACTTGAAGCTCTTAAGGACTAGGTCTGAAGCATCTCCATGTTCACAGTGCCTAGCTTAGTACCTAGTAGATATTCATCTGGCATGGGGTACATGAATTGTGTTTCTAGTTACCAGCAACCAAGGAGTTCATGGGAGTAGTGAGAACAGATGTTAATGACCATAGTGAACAGTGAACTCCCCACTGAGAGTACAGCATCCCTTTAGTGTATGGCAAACTTCTGGGTCCCAAGCACAAAATGCAGAAAAGGCCTCTTGCCTTTTGTTAGCTGCAAAATTGCTATCTTCCTGCAATAGAGGGAGGGACACATTCTGTATGTATATCCAGGATTTTATAGAGCCTCGGAGCTCTCTTCTACCTTTCTTTATTAGGTAGTAAGTTAACCCTGGCTGGTGTGGCTCAGTGGATTGAGCATCGGCCTGTGAACCAAAGGGTCACTGGTTCAATTCCCAGTCTGGGCACATGCCTGGGTTGTGGCACATACCACGTCCCCAGTAAGAGGCACTTGAGAGGCAACCACACATTGATGTTTCTCTCTCTCTCTTTCTCCCTCCCTCCCCCTCTCTAAAATAAAATCTTCATAGTAAGTTAGGATGTTTTCAGTGGGATAGTCAGGGCTGGCGCTGCCTGTGAGAACTGCATTTCCTAAGGACACAAGCCTGCTATGAAGCAGCTAGAGCTCGAACCTGGTGAAGGTGGGAGCCTGTCCTTGAACATTAAGGAGAGAAAGAAAGGAAGGGCCTGTGCCAGCTGCCTCATCATCTGCTCACCAAGGCTCACAAGCTCATGCAGTTGTCTCTGGACAGGAGGCACCTGGTCACTGGGATTTTGTGCTCCTGTCTTCGGTCTCGGAAGTTCATGGCTGGAATGTCGGTTACAGTGGGACTGCAGGACGCCCTCTCAAGTCTCTCCTCTAATGACTGTTCCAAGACCAAGTCAATTAAGAAATTATGGAACCAGGAGAGGAGCTTGAAGTGGATAATCAAGCGAAGGCTACTGAAGGAGGAAGGGACTGGAGGGACAGATGACTCGAAGCTCAACACTGCTATGGAGCTGGCCAGGGCTATTCCAGAGGCTTCTAGGAAATTGCTCAAGAAACTGGGTCCAGCAGGAAGCCTGTAAAGTGCTTTATGGTGTGTAAAGACAACCCCTGTCCCCATTCCCACCATGGAGGACACTAGGGGAGTTCCCCATCGGGGACAGCCAGGGCAGCCTCTTTTGATGTCCAGTGGCAAATCGACTGTCCTTGCTGGGGCTCTGGCCCCGCCCACCGAGAGTGTAAGACACTGACAACAGCAGTAACTCACGTGCACTTAGTGCTCACCCTGCCGAGTGCTTCCCATGCAACATCTTGTGTAATCCTCCTATGAAATAGGATGTTTCAATCCTCATATTACAAATGAAGGAAATAAGACTTAGGTTCAAGTGATTGCCAAGGTCATGCATCTATTAAGTAGAAGAGCAAGGATTCAAATTCAGGCCTGCCCATTACCAATGCTCTTGAAAGTTCTACTTTTCCCAATGCAGGATTGCAAATTCCATTGACTTGAACAACCAGTCCCCTTTCTGTCTCTGTTATAGGGCCATATTGAAATAGTTCTGCTTCTACAATCCCTTCTTCAATCTGTCAGAGCCCTGAAATGGCTTCTAAGAGGTAGAGTCCAGTAGGCACTGACCACTTCAAATCCCTATAACAGCCACATTCCTGACAGACATCCAGCCTTCTCCAAGCAGTCACTGGTATTTTTGCTATGGGAATTCAGGGAGATTCTTGAGTCATGACCAACCCAGAATCTGATTATGCTGTCAGTTCTGTAAGATATTCAGGCAGAATAAACCAGGAACAATTTATTTCTGCTCCATTATGCCTGGACCTCAACTGGGGTGGCCAAATGGCTGGATTTGACTGGAATGGTTGGGCCGTGGCCACAGGTCAGGAGCCCTGCTGCTGTCTGCCAGCCGGATTCCTCCACTTCTCTCCATATGGCATCTGCTGAAGTGGGACTGAAACGCCCCAGACAGCGTTTTCCCTCATGGGTCTCATGCCTTCCTTCTTCCTCTCCCATGGGGCCTCTCTCGGTATCGGAGCCTAATCTGATATTGTTGCTCCACTCTGCTATGCCTGCTCACCCCGCAGCCCCTTTTGTGGGGAGCTGCCTCCCTCGGCCCCCACTGCCAGGCGGCTGTGCTGTATCACACGACCTGGCCTCCCTTCCCCTCCCCACACACATGTACACGGTCACTGAATTGGGATCCATTACAGGCTGACCAAAGACTTTTGAAGTCACCTGACTCAAAACTGTAAAGAGTTAGTCAGACCAGTCAGATTCCCCTTTTGGGAAATTCGAACCAAAAACAAAAGTTGAAGACAATATATGCAGTGTGCGACAAGATGTTATGAGGGCGAGTAGTGCCCGGGTGGGCCAATGCGCTAGCCAGAGTTAAACTGGAGAGGAAACTTGGAAATTGAAGAAGAGACAAGCTGACACGGTGAAAACGCACTTACAGGGGAAGAACAGCAGGCCTGGTCTTGGCAAGAGAATGAAGGAGGGAGTGATCGAAGGAGAGCTGGGACCCGAGACGGGCAGAGAGAGAAGAGCCAGCCCCAGAGGCTCCGAGTACCTCGGGCTCCCGGCCCAGGCCTGTGTGCGTGTGTGTCCCTGCGGCAGCTGGTTACTCATTCCCTCTGCTGTCAGTTGGCTTAGAAATGGGCATGTGACTTAGTTCTGCCTAAACATTCAAGGAAACGACTGGGGAATCTTCTGGAAAGAATTTTGCTTTTTGATTCAAGGAGAGATAGTGAAGAGGCCTGTCCCTTCTTTCTGCTTTGAATATGGATGTTTGAGGACATGATACTTAGAGCTGTGGCAGCCATCTTGAGACCATGAGACAAGAAGAACAAGGAAAAAAATCAACACACTGAGGCTGACAGACAGACGTAGAGAACCTGGGTCCTTGATGACATCACTGAGCCACTCTACCTGTCCTGGAAACAGCCTTATTGACATATTAATTAAATGTCTTTATTTTCTAAACAGATTTCTGCTATTTGAAGTCTTGGGTATTTTTAACCAGTATAGCACTCCCCTGAACCTCTCCATCTTCAAATCCTAAGAGCCTCATGGCTCTTGATGTAGCTCCAAACTGAAAATCAACCCAAGCTTAGACATTGGAAATCTTACTTATACAGTAGGAAACAAAGTCAGATTTCTCACAGCTTGCAGAGTGATTTCAGCATTTAGTCCCAACTCCTAGGGCCTACAGAACACAGACAAGGAATAAAGAAACACAGATTTGAGCTCTGGCAGGTGTGGCTCTGTGGCTTGAGAGCTGGCCTGCGAAGCAGGGGGTCACCGGTTTGATTCCCAGTCAGGACACATGCCTGGGGTTCGAGCCAGGTCCCCAGTAGAGGGTGCATCACCCACGCATTAATGTTTCTCCCCCTCTCTTTTCCCATCCTTACCCTCTGTCTAAAAATAAATAAATAAAATCTTTTAAAAAAAGTTCTAGATGCACGAGCATGAGTCAGTGTTGAATTTTAGGAAGACCAACTTCAGAGGGAGGGGTTGGGAGTGGGACGGTGCTCATGCCCAAGATGCAGAGCCCAGGCTCAGGCCAGAGAGCCACGGGGAGCCTCAGCCGGAGCAGTGAGCTGGTGTGGGCAAATGGGGGCAGGCTGGGCCACTTCTGGAGAAGGGGCCTCGTGTCCGGCAGCAGGACTGTGTGAGCTCCGAGTAGTTTATGACAGCTGAAACTAAATCAATGGAAAACCAGGCCTTTTGATTGCTTTCTAGCCAGCCTTGGTAACATTTTAGATCATCTCAGGTATGAGGGACCCTGAGTGCTAGCCATTCCCACGTATGGATACTCCCCACATTCGTTATTCTTTGTTTGCTCTCCCCTTCTCCTTTCTTTTCTCTATTTTTCTTCCTGTTTTCTTTAAGCAAAGGCAGGAGGCAGAAATGCACAAGACCTGGATCTCTTCTGCCTCAATGGGAGAGTGAATATAGTGGGAGGTAAGGATGTCTTTTGGAAGATTTAAAATCCTAGTCTGGGGGTAATGAGTTAGGTTGGAAGGAAAGAAAGCAGTCAGTTGATATGACATTAAAGACAAAATCCTATGAGGTAATCAGAACAAGGAATGAAAGCTTTGGTCGGGATGGAGGAAGCAAAAAGTTTAAACCCCTACTTAACGCAATGAATGCTTTCAGTGATATTTAATAAACCCCAAATTTCCCCCAAGTTTCCCCATATAACGCTAAAGATTCTCTGAAAATCAGTAAAGAACTGAAGGCTCTTCCTCATTCTTCGTAATCAAGCTTCTTCTCCAGAATGAATTAGTCTGATTACTGACTAAATGCTCTCCCACAATCTTTACAACGTGAATGTGTCTTTCCTGTGAATTACCCAATGATGAGAAAAGGCTACGCCATCCCCAATGATTTTCCACAGTGATTATGCTCACAGGCTTCTCTCCAGGATGAATGAACCGACCTTCAACGTCTTCCACGCCTCCCCTAGATATTCATCACGTATGACCAGTTCAAATCCAAAGTGGAATCAGCTGACATTGTGTGAGGACGGAACTCTGACTGAAGGCTCTTCCTCGCTCATTGTGCTCCCAGGGCTCCTCTCGGCCGTGAAATCCCAGATGTCTAATTAGCTCTGAGCACTGTCTAAAAGCATTCTTACACCCATCACGCGCATATGATTTTTCTCCAGTGTGAATTCTCTGACATTGAATGAGCTCTACTTCGTGAAAGCGTTCACATTTACTGCATTTGTAGAGTGTGAATTAGCTGATGTCACATGGTGCTGGGGCTGACAGATGCCTCCCACAAACAGGGATTCTCTCCAAGATGAGTGTTAGGGAGTTCAGCGGGATGGGAGCCCCAAGGACCGTTGCCAGCATTCGTAACAAAGCTGCTCTCTCCGATATGAATACTGTAACACTGAATAAATTTTGAATTCTTTTCTAAAACTGGTCACACTTATTTTGCAGTTTTCTCACTTCTGAAAAATGTAAGTAGAATTGCAGAGGTTTCAAATATTCATCACGTTCGTGGGTGAGGTCCCTGATGGTTCTCTGTAGATGTCCCCATATTCACAGACCTCTGCACCCTCAGGGACCTGGTCGGCTTTCCACAAGCACCTCCTGGTCGCATCCACCTGCCGGTCCACTGCTGCTGAAAGGTTTTGCTCCGGGTCAGTTTCTGCTTTTGGTCCGGGTCTCACAATATAAAAATGTACATGTTAACCATTCTTAAAGGGCAGGAAGATTTCTTGGACTGAAAATGAAAGATTTGAGAAGATTTAAGAATGAGTGCCTTTGGGTGAATATATGTTATAAAATGATGTGTGTGACAGACTGCTGGTTACTTACTTGCTTTTTTCTGAATGAACCCCATTGTGGTCACAGTGCGAAGGTACCCATTAAAAATACCTTCTCCAACAACTGAGAGAGAGAACGTGGGGAGTCGCAAGGAGGCTATTTCCACTTCATTTCTCCAGACGGATGCTGGCCAGAAGGGTGTGTTCACTCTGTGAAAACCTGTGAGTGGCATACTTCTGATCTGTGCACTTCATATGATGAAAATTTGGGAATAAATCACTCCCCGCTCCTGCCATGCAGCCGTGAGACAGTCCGGCACATGAGACATAAGCAGGAGTGAGCTTCCAAGAAAACTTGTCCTCGGGAGCAGGGGCCTTTTGTTTTCTCCCTGCCTGGTCCACCGCCACCCCCCCCTCCCCCGGTGCTGTGGCCCCTGGGCGTGACGCCCGAAGGTGCCGCTGCCGTCCCGGAAGCGCGTGGAGGAGGGCCGTGGGCAAGGGCGCCACAGTGAGCTATGGAAGGTGCCCGTCCGATGGCCTTGAATCTCTCACCTCTGGAATCTTTACTTTATTTCAGTCTAGTGCGTTAAGAATGATTTGCATTTTGTTGTGAGGTTAAATATTCGGCCTATGTTCATGGCCTCATATTTTATTTATTTTTCTTTTCCCTTCCTCCTTTGTAAAACTTCCATATTCAGTGAAGATATTGGCCTTTCGTGTGTCATATGTGTGACAGACAGGCTTCCAAATGTGTCATTTGTCTTTTAAGTTTGTGTGTGTATGCGTGTTATTTATTTGTTTGTTTATTTAGCTAAATGTGCAATTCTCTGTGGTTGGCTTATTTACTTATTCATTATTCATTTTGGTGTATGTATGTGTGTTTTAAAGCAGAAGTCAGTATATTTTTAATTTATGGCTTCTAAATTTTGTGTAATATTTATACTTTTTCTACTCCAGAATTGTTAAAATGTGAATCTTTTTTTCCCAAGATTTTATTTATTTGTTTTTAGAGACAGGGAAGGAAGGGAAAGAAAGAGGGAGAGAAGCACCAATGTGTGGTTGACTCTTGCACTGCCCAGTACTGGGGACCTGGCCTGCAACCCAGGCATGTGCCCTGACTGGGAATCGAACCAGTGACCCTTTAGTTCGCAGTTCAGCACTGAGTCCACTGAGCCACACCAGCTAGGGCAAAATGAGGATCCTTTTAACAGCACCTTCATGGTTTCATTTTTGTATGTGAAAATATTGGGTCCGAGTAGAATTTAATACAATGTAAGGACTGAGGGAAAGACATAGCCTCCCCACTTCCATCACCTCTCACCACTATCTGGTGAATAACTTTTTTTTCTAGCAATTTTGAAATACTGCCTTTGTTATGTTCCCATTTAAATTTGGGTCTTTTTCTTGAATTTCTATTTCATTTATATGTATTTTCTCCAATACATAATTATTTTTAATTTTTTTATAAGTTGTTTTGATGTCTGATAAGGTTACTCCTCTCATTACTCTTCTTTTTCAAAATGTTCGTGGGGAAAACAAGACGGAGAAGTTGGAGCTGGTGAGTTACTCAGAGACTGAGCCGTGCCTTTGAGAGGTGTTAAGTTACCGTGATCAGCTGTGTGTATGACCAACACATTCAATACAATGAAAAAGCATGAAATGAGAATGTGACATCATCACAAAACATTGTGTTTATCATGATGTCAGGGATTGCGCCAGGGTTCCTTAATATAGAGAGCGTGATAATGATACCTTTATTTTAAGCAGTCATCCTTTTCCTCTCCAATGTATTCCTAGGATCGTTTTGTTTAAATGTCATTATTTTTCTCTTACTAATTACTCATATCCAGAAAGTCAGCATCAAACAAGTTAGTTAATATGTCATAAAAGCAAAAGCATAAAACTTCTGATGACCTTTAGTAATATAAAAGGGTAATATTACGCTTCAAGTCCCATGACACAAATTTATGTACACTCAAGATGATTGTTTTACAGGCCTCGGTGTACTGTGAGCTCTACACAAAGCACAAACCATTCCGTCTAGTCTGAAAATAGCCCTGTCTGTGATGAGAGGACAAATATAACATTAACAATTGCGCTTCCCTTTTGGAATTTAGGAGAGTCATGAGGAAATTATGTGTAAGATCCAAGTCTCTTTTTAAAATAAGCTTTCCAAAGAAACCTGAAATGATCCAATTTTTTTCTGAGAAATTTCTTTGAAACAAACTGAAGCATTCAGAATAATTCCATTGACAGTATAGCTGCGTATGATTCCAGGCTTCTTCTGAAAATGGATATTGTTGTATTTAAAAGTATTAAGAGAACTAGTCTCTCAAATCATGGTTTTTATTCATCTTTTCTTTGCTGCATAAATGCTTTGTGTTGGCATGATGAGCATTAAAATGAAATGTTTGGAAAAATGTGGACCCAATAAAAATTAATGCCTAGAGTACATCAGAATTTGTAAAAGTAAAACAAGATCTGATGTAACTGTTTTAAAAATAGAGTAGTTTCCCTGGCTGGTGTAGCTCAGTGGGTTGAGCATGGGCTGCAAACCAAAGCATCGCGGGTTCGATTCCCAGTCAGGGCACATGCCTGGGTTGCAGGCCATGGCCCCTAGCAACCGCACATTGATGTTCCTCTCTCTCTCTCTTTCTTCCTCCCTTCCCTCTCTAAAAATAAATAAATAAAATCTTTAAAAAACACTCTAAAAAAAACTGGAACAAGTGTAATTTAAAAAAAAATAGAGAGTAGCTGTGCATAGTAACTTCCAAAGACTGTAGTGTAGAATGGGGCGGGGGCGGGGCTGAAAGAGAAACTTGGCGAACGGAGGAGCCCGAGACACACGGCCTCCGCCAGGTGAGCGAGGTCAGCACCAGACGGTGATGAGACCTGTTGACAGACGGACGACAGCGGCACTTCCCCCCTGCGACCTTCGTCCCCCAAACCCGTAGCTCCAGTCTAATCATGAGAACAGCATCAGACAAATCTCAACTGAGGGAGATTCTACAAAACACCTGACTGCTTAAAACTGTCATCAAAACCAAGAAAAGTCTGAGAAACGGTCACATCCGAGGAGAGCCTGAGAAGATTTGACAACAAAATGTTGTCAAAAACATCACGAAAATGTTCCAGTGAGCAGCCGTGAATATTCTTGGAACAAATGAAAACGAAAGTCTTGGCAAAGAAGTAAAAAATATAAAGAGGAATCAAGTGGAAATTTCAAAACTGAAAAATATAATGACCAAACTTAAAAACTCACTGAATGGTCTCGATAACAGGACAGCGGTGACAAAGAACCAGCCACTGAAGACTGGTCAACAGGAAGTGCCCACACCAAACAGGAAGTGGACTGGAAAAAAATCACCAGAACTTCAGGGACCTGTGGAAAAATAACAAAAGATCTAACATTCACGCCATCATAGTCTCAGAAGGAGAAGAGACAGTGGGGGGTCTGAAAAAGTATTGGAAGAAGTGATGGCTGAAATTTCCCCTAAGCTGGCAAAAAGCAGACACATACAAAGTCAATAAATGCAAAGAAATTCACACAAAGACACATAATCAAACTTCTGGAAACTAAAGATGAAAAGTCTTGAAAACAGCCATGGTGTCTCTCAAAGAAACAGCCATTACCTATAGATATCAGATTTGGGGGACAGAGCTAAAACCATCTGAGATGGGAATTCATAATACTGAATGCCTACAGAAAGATCTCAAATCAATCATTTAAGCTACTATCACAAGAAACTAGAAAAAGAAAAGGAACTCAGCCCAAAACAAACAAAAGGAAGGAAATAATAAAGGAAAGAGCCAAAACCAATGAAACAACAGAAAGGCAATTAAACAAAGAGCCAGTTCTTTGAAAGGTCAATAAAAGCTGGTAAACCCCAGCAAGACTGATAAAGAAAAAGAGGAAGAGCACAAATTAACGACATCAAGAGTGAAACATTGGACAGCCGTGAACTGGTTGGATCCAGGACAAGGAAGAAAGGCATGCTGTAATGGGGTGTAGGCTTTACAGGGTGTAGGCTTAATGGGGTGTAGGCTGAGAGACCCCAGGGCCCCCCACAAGCCTAGCGGAGGTGCTAGGGAAAGGAGCAGCGTAGTGATTGGGAGTTACTTTGCATGTCAGTAACAGCAGGCTAGCTCCACAGCCTTCGTGGAGCCCGGAGGTGGCTGTGACTTTGACGCATGATGTAGCTGGGAGGCAGCTCCCCCAGTTATAGCGCCTGCTCCAGAGCTTGGAGACAGTTCACTCCACACCACCAGGCCATGCCTGCCCAGACTAACAAGGGCAGCACAGAAAGGCAGAAGAACTCAGGCTACTGGCAAGTGTAGCTGATTGTGGGAAGAGTCAGAAATGGGGTTACAGAGAAAGATCCACACGGGATTTAAACCCAGGCACAGCAGCCACGCGGGGGCTTTTACCACGTGATTTTGGGAGCCAAATAAGAGCTCCCCTGACCACAAGGCTTAGGAAGCAGGAAAGCAAGATGTAGCAGCCAAGCGGAGCTCTCTCTTAGGAGTTTGAAAGAATGCAGAAGGACTCCCACTGGCCCACCATGAGGATGAGGTTTTGAAACAAGACCAGGAGCTTCAGACTTCTGTTTCTTTTCCTGAGATAAAGTACCCCTGACTGGCCTGGTTTGGCTAGGGGAGGCAGGACTGTGTGTGTGTGTGTGTGTGTGTGTGTGCGTGTGCGTGCGCGGGGTTGGGGGGAGGGATGTTTTAAAGGGACTTGGAGATTTAATGGCAACATTTCACCATTACTCTAAACCTGTATAGTTTTTGAATAATTAGTTCCTTTCCTTTTTACCAAACTCTGGCATCGACAGCCACAGTTCCTAACATAGCGGCGGGCAAAGAACCATAATACAAAAAGACCCCGGTGGGGACGGGGTTATTTCTGTAGCAATGTGGGGTCCAGGCAGGAAGTATCACTCTGTGGTGATGAGAATAACGCCCCACACCCAGCCTTGGCTCTGACCTGCCAATGGAAGTGTCTGGACCCAGAGCCAGAAAAGCATCAGGTTGGGTCCTGCAACAAGACGGCACCAAGTTAATGGCCTCACGTCAGTGCTCGTTAAACACACCCCACAGCACCATGAAAATAATGCCCGTAAGGTAGTAGTGGAAAGCCGGCATTCAGTCTCACCTCTATCTCTTCTAGCAATTTCGGAGGAATTAGCCCTATCTTCCCCAGCCCCAGGGCCTCTCATAAAACAATCTCCAATTCTGTTGTCCAAAAAAAATCCACAATAGAATATATTCATCCTCACTATAGCCACCTCACCCCTTGGGTCTGCCCCTCACCTTGGACACAAGAGTTCTGCAAATCCTTTTGAACAAACTACCTGTTTACTTCTGCCCTTTGAGAGAAACTCCTGATTAATTCTTAACACCTCGCTGGTGCCAAGGGCCAGGAAATCAATGTCCAGTGTCCCTGGACACCCACACCAAGCACAGCACGGAGCAAACTGTGGCCTGGAGGGAAGTGGAAGACATCTGTACAGAAAATTTTTCAGCTTTTGTCAGCCTGGCCAGTCATCACCAGAACCTCCAGAGGTCATCACTGTGTCCGAGTTGTACCGAGCCAGGTCATTCCAAAGCATGTGCATGAAAACCGCAGCCACAAAACCCACCAGTAATAACATGAGCTCATGGAATTGATGATGGACAGCCAATATATTTCCAGTGTCCGGGAAAAGAAATCACTACCATCATCTCCATGACAAGTGTCACTTGACACCCCACTGAAGTGTCAGACCAGCTCAGGCTGTAGGCGTGAGTGAGGCCGTAACCAGTCCAGACAGTGGGGCTCGATGTCCCACACCGAGACATTGTCAAATATAATTTGATCTCCATGGAAGATCATGGAGATCAAATTCTAAGTGAAATCCAAGGGGTCCATGGCCCTATTTTATGACCATGTAGCAGGAAGCCACTCTTCCCCACATAGCCCAGAAAGCCACAGATTGTCAGGTCGTCCACTACAAGTTCAAGCAGTACAGCCCCGAGGGCCTGGCACTGCTGCCCCACCTACAGAGAGCCAGTCAGGAGTGGGACAAGGTCTCTCCCGGCACAGGGTTGCAGCAGGTTCCTCAGCCTTGGCATGGCTGGCACTGTGGGCTAGAGAGTTCTTTGTGTGGGTGGGGGGCGGGCTGTCCTGTATGTTGTAGGATATTTTGCAATATCCGTGGCACCTCCTCACTAAATACCAGTAGCAGCCCCCAAAGTAGTGATAGTCAAAAATGTCTCTGGACATTGACAAAGGTCTGTTGGGGACCAAGTTGTCCCCTGTTGAAAACCACTGGTTTAGACTTTAGTATGTTGGGGTGTCCAAAAAGAGAAGTGTGATCTGACAGGGTTGAACCCTAGAGAAAGGAGAGAGGCCAGTGTAAGAAGGTCTGGAGCAGACTCGGGAAAGATGTCCAAGATGGGATTTGCTGAAGAGAAGCATGACGGGGAAGATTAGATAGAGGGTGAAGGAGTCCATCCAGAAAGAGCCACAGGTCAGGATGGAAGGAAATGGAACATGTAGGAGCGACAGTTGGCACCTTATTACCAACAGAGAAGTTTGGGCTCTCCGATCAGCTCTGCAATTCACTATCCCTACAGTCTTGAAAAAGTTGCTTCTGAGCAAGTAAGTTTCTTTGTCGACTGTATGCAGATAATACCACCTGCTCTGCCCGGCACATGGGTTGTAGTTAGAATCAAGTCAACAATTCCATAAAGGTGTGTTGAAAACCAGAGACAGAGAAAGGGAGAGAGATGCACTGGCCGTCATTACAGACTCTGAAGACCTGAAATAATAAAGAAGCACTATAGACGTCTCTGCCCCACATGGTCAACAGCTCAGATGAATAAACCAGTTCTTTGAAAACCACAAACTGCTAACACTCACTCAATATGAAAGAGATAATTATAAAGGTCGTATAATAATTTTAAAAATCGAATTCATAGTTTAAAAAGAAACAACTTCCTGTCTTGGTGGCCCCACAACTAGTTTGGTGATTCACTGGAAGGACTCATAGGACTCCGTCTGAAGTTATATTCAAGATTTCCCAAGGATACAATGCCAGAAGAGCAGGGAAAAATATTTATGGGCAAAGGCGGGAAGGATCAATGTACGTTTTCTTATCTCTCTTCGGGGATAACACAGACACATCTTCTCCACGTGCAAACTGCAGGAACAGATGTGAGCCGTCCTTTTCCAGGAACTCCCACTTGAGTCTTGGAGTCCAAAGTTTTTACAGGGAGCTGGCTGCCTACCAGCTGGTGGCCGAGTCTGGCCCCAGTCAAGGCACCAGGTGTACATCATGAATTTTTATTATTTCTTTAAACATGCCGGCAACCTGGTTTATCTTAACCCACTGCTTTGGACATAGAGAATAACATTTTATCCGTTGCTATGTGAATATTCCAGGAGTTTAGTTCTCAGAGTTTAACCAAGGGTCATTGCCATGGACACAGAGATAAGTGAGAAATGAGTGAAACAGACCAGCTATGTTCACTGTTACCTCACACTCTTAAAAAAAGAAATCTCTAGACCCAGATAGTTTCACTGGAAAACTCTACCCATATTTAAAGAAATAATAACACTAATGATACACAATGTTCAGAAGATGGAAGAGGGAGCACTCCCTACCACGTGTTATGAGGCCAGTGTGACCGTGACCCCAAAAACAAAGGCTAGAGGCCCATGTTCCCCATCAACACAGATGCGAAGTCCTCAATGCAATCCCAGCAAATCAACTCCGGCACTCCATAAAGATGATTTTACACTCTAAGCAAGTAGGGCTCATTCCAAAAATTCAAGGAGTGTTCCATATTCAAAAGTCAAACAGTGTAATCCACCATATTAACAGGCTAAAGAAAAACCACATGATCTTATCAATTGACATAGAAAAGCATGGGACAAAATTCAACACCCATTCATGATAAAAAAAAAAAATAAAAACCTCTCAATGAACTTGGAATAGAAAGGTACTTCCTTAACCCTATAAAGGGCATCTACAAAAAAAATCTACAGCTGACGTTTTACTTCACGGGGAAGGCTGAGCGCTTCCCCCTGCAGCTGAGCATGAGGCCGAGATCTTCCTTTCATAGCTCAGTTCAGCACAGCACTGGAAGCCCCAGTCAGTGCAGTACAGAAAAGGAAATAAAAAGCACACCGATTGGAAGGAAGAAACAAAGCCATCCCTATTTTCAAATGGCATGGTTGTCTAAAAAGAAAACCTTCAAAAAGTCAACAATAATTTTTTTAAAAAACCAGAACTAATAAATGAATTCACCAATTCAACAAGTCCTCATGATACAAGACCAACATACAAAAATTAATTATATTTCAACATTCAAACAATAAACATTTGGAAACTGAAATTTAAAATATGTTTATAACGTTTAAAACATAACATTTACAATTACTCAAAAATTAAATATGTAGGTATAAAGTATAAATCTAACAATCTGTGTACTGAAAACTACAAAATGCTAATAAAAAAAGATATAAATAGCCCTGGCTGGCGTAGCTCAGTGGATTGAGCGCGGGCTGCGAACCAGACATCGCAGGTTCAATTCCCAGTCGGGGCACATGCCTGGGTTGCAGGCCACGGCCCCCCAGCAACCACACATTGATGTTTCTCTCTCTCTCTCTCTTTCTCCCTCCCTTCCCTCTCTAAAAATAAATAAATAAAATCTTTAAAAAAAAAGATGTAAATAAATGGAGAGACATACATACATGTATTGAAAGACTTAACATAGTAAAGATGTCAACTTTTCCCAAATTAATGTATAGATTCGATGCAATTTCTATCCAAATCTTTGTAAGATTTTTTGTTGATATTGACAAACATTCTAAAATATATAAATGGAAAGGCAAGTGAACTAGCAGAGCCAAAACAACTTTGAGAAAGATTAAAGTGGGAGGATTAACTTTACTTGATTTTAAGACTTACTGTATAGCTACAGTGATCAAAAATGTGTCCTGACTAGTGTGGCGGAGTGGGCTGGGCGTCATCCTGCAAACCAAAAGGTTGCCAGTTTGACCCTGGTCAGGGCACATGCCTGGGCTGCCAGCTAGGTCCCCGGTTGGGGGCATGCAAGAGGCATCCAATAGATGTTTCTCTCACGCATTGATGTTTCCCTCCCTCTCTTCCTGCCTCCTTCCCCTCAAGGAAGAAAGAAAAGGAAGGAAGGAAAGAAGGGAGGGAGGGAGGGAGGGAGGGAGGGAGAGGTATCTGCAGAGGGAGACACAGAGACAACACCTGATTTTAGCCAAAATGCTGGCAAGCAGTATGTAGCTCAGTGGAATACCACAGAGATCTGAGAAACAGACCCATACAAATAAACACACTCAAGTAATTTTTGACAAAGGCGCAACAGCAATTTGAACAAGGGAAGACAGTCTTTTTACTAAATGGTATGGAAGTAATTAGACATCCATAGGCAAAACAAACAAGTAAACGAACAAAACCCACCTCAACCTAAACCTCACACTTTATATAAAAATTAATTCATAGACTTTGTGTAAAATGTAAAACTTTTAAAACAGGAGAAAATTTTCAAGAACTAGGGCTAGGCTGGTGGTTCTCACCCAAGGGTGATATTTTTTTAAATCCTCACCCCAGGATATGTTCATTGCTTTTTAGAGAGAAAGAGAAACACTGATGTGAGAGGGAAACAGAAAAACACCAGTCGGTTGTCTCCTGTGCGTGGTCAAACCAAGGACTGGGCCTACAGATTGAACCTGCGACATTTTGGTGCACAGGACGGCGCTCCAGCCAGCTGAGCACCACACACCCCACCCCCAACAGGGCTCAGTGGAGGGTGAATTTGCCCCCAGAGGGCATTTGTCTATGTCTGAAAACATTTTTTATTTTCATAACTGGGGATGGGGGTGTGACTGGCAATTAGTGGGTAGAAGGTCAGGGACAATGATAAACATCCTATAATACACGGGACAGCTCCCTAAAATAAAGAATCATCCAACCAAAAGGTCAGTAGTGCCAAGGTTGGGAACTCTGGTCTGGGCAATAAGTTCTTAGATGTGACATTAAAGGCATGATCCATTTAAAAGAAGATACATTTAACTATCAAAATTTAAAGTTTTGTTCTGCAAAAGACTCTGTTAAAGGATTTTTTAAAAACTAGCAACAGATAAAGTATTTCACCTCTTTAGTGCTTCAGTGTTCTCATGTGAGCCCACGTCCCTTCCCTCTAAAATGGGTGTAGTAGCAGCGCCTGGGGAGAGCTGCTGCAAGGGTAAAGCAAGACTTTCTCTCCGAGCCGGTACGTGGTCGTGCTCAGGAAGTGGCATCTGCTCTTAGACTGTACTGTGTGCCTCAGCGAAGGCTGGTCTCTCTGCCCTGCACTTTGGACTGAGCATCCTCATCAATAACAGTCTCCACATTTTAAAAATACCTTAACAATTTTGACATTCAGGAAGGTGAAATGCCTTAGCTAGCTCTTAGATTAGCCCAGCTTGATATGATCTCATTTTCCAGAGGAAGCAGCTTCTGCTCAGTGCTGAGTCACAGCTGGACTTCTGGAACATCTAGCATCTGAATACATCCGAGTGGTGGCAGAGGATGTTTTTGAGACTGGAACATTTCAAGTGCTCTTGTTCACGCAGACATTCCTCATGAGTGACTGAGCTACCTGACTTTTTACCAGAAACAGATGATTTTGTATCAGAATCACTATTTTTAAAAGAGTTAATCTACCACACATCAAAAGAGATAATAGTGCATAAAAAATTGCTGTAGACTGAGAACCAGGAAGCCTAGGAACTTTGAGAAAATTACTTCCCATCCTGTTTTTTTCCCTTGAAACATGAGTGGCTGGATATAAAGTCCTTCCTGCTATAAAATTAAAATTCCTTCCTGCTATAATATTCTAAAAGGTTAATAGAAAACAAACAGCCTTCATCACACTGGCAGACTCTTAATTCACCCTAAAAAGTGATTATTAAGTTGAATTCTGAGTTTAAGCATAGTTACCCAACTATATTTTATCTCCTACTCCTTAGCAACACACAGATGAAGGCCATTAGGAATTACCAGGTTTACAGATCACAACTGTTACTGAACTTGTGGGGTTTGCTGCTTGGGATGCTCTGTTAAGAAATGAGACACGGATGCCCTGGCTGGTGTGGCTCAGTGGGCTGAGTGCCAGTTAGAGAATTGAAAAGTCGCCGGTTTGATTCCCAGTCAGGGCACAGGCCCGTGTTGTGAGCCAGGTGCCCAGATGGGGGTGAGAGAGGCACCCGATCACTGATTCTCTCACACATCATGTTTCTCTTTCTCTCTTTCTCTCCCCTTTCCCTCTCTCTAAAAAATGAATAAATAATATATTTTTTACAAAATGAGACGTGATTGTCACAAGATGGTTTTATTTATTTGTGGCAAGTAAAGGAGACAGGGGATTTATATCCAAAGCTCTGCCTTCCCAAAGGGAAGCTTATTCATTGCCAATATACACTGTTTGATCAATTATATGCTGATTTCTTCTTTGCAGTTGGTACACTTATCAGGTTGGGTTCCTGTCAAGCTTATCCTGTTTACAGCTGGTCTGCAGAACTCCAAGCTACATTTTAACATTTAGCAAGAAGAGCATTTAGTAAGACCTTAAGGCCCTTGTCCTATCTAACACAACCGTGAACATGCTTTGCTGATATCAGAGTGCTGCCACCAAGCCTCCCGTCTCACTCAGAACAGACTCTTCCGGCTTGGCCCTCACGCTCCCTCAATCACTATGAACACCCCCACCCCCAAGACTTACAAAAGTCCTTGCTTTTCTATATCTATTACTTTAAGGATGAAAACTATGGACCCTTTCTTCCCCCCAAAATATACATGCATATGTGTGTATACATTTTGTTCTGCATTCCATTTTCTGGAACTCATGAACTCTTTCAAGCTCATTCATGAGCACTCATAGCACAGGGGCCCCACACTCAAACCAGGGAGCTGCTTCCGCGTTGGTGATATTTCGAAAAGCCACCCAAGGGACCTGCCGATGTGGACGCGACTATTACCAATTACAGGGGAGTGCACTGACGGTGGGGTTCGGTGGGAGAGAGACTGCACCTCCTCCAGTCTGAGGCTTGTTATGAGGGGTCCCAGACAAAGGAGGCACTTGTCCCACACGTGACTCTAAAGGACATCATCTCAGTGTGCAAAAGGGTCAAGAACAGTCACAGGACAAGAAGCTGTTCCTGAAAGGAGATAAGGAAGGAGTTACAATCCATTCCGAAAACAATACACATTGCTTTCTGGCCAGTGGCTGCCTGACTGGCCCTTAGTCATGGGAGGGGAAAGGGCCATGTCCATTTGCTCCACATCTGTCATCCCCAGTTCGAGGACTCCACATGCCTGCTGGACTGTTAGGGGAAAAAGAAGATGGTGTGTTCAGTGACCAACCTCACTTTACTCTTCACAAAACAAACAAGCAAAATAACAAGAGCTCAGTTAAAACAGATAACAAATTATTTTAACAATTAGAAGCATGGCTATTTTCTTGTCAAGCAATTTATGGATTTTAAAATATATTTTGGCTCATGGCTGGTATGGCTCAGTGGACTGAGTGCCAGCCTATGAATCAAAGGGTCATTGGTTCGATTCCCAGTCATGGCGCATGCCTGGGTTTTGGGCCAGGTCCCCAGTAGCAGGTGTGCGAGAGGCAACCACACATTGATGTTTCTCTCCCTCTCTTTCTTTTTCCTTTCCCTGCTCTCAAAAAACAAATAAATTAAGTCTTTAAAAAAATAAAATATATTTTGGTTTATAAACTATTGTACTTGTTTTATTTTAAAGGTTTTTAATACTCTGAATAAGGTCTATAGAACAGTGTGTAAATATATGTAATATTGACAGACTTACATTAAAAACATACTTTGCATTATGTTTTGTTTTAATCACTATCTTAAAGTATATGTGACCTATGTGGCCTCCTTCCTATCATGTCGGGTAATCAGAAATTGATGGTGCATTCCCACTATACTCCTGACTTCAAAGAAAGAATTAAATTCCTTAACTGAAATGACAATCTCTGAGCATCTTCTTTATGTTGATTTATCTGCAAATAGAGAGCATTCCTTTTACAGAATGAATCTCAAGGGCTTTTATTAATTAATACTAATTTAGGCCAATATACTGTACTGAAAAGTGATTAAACTGCACCCTCTTTAGACAAACTCAAAAAGAGCCTGGAGACTTTGCTAGAAAAAAATGAGAGAGATTTATTCAAGGGTCTTAGAATTTGCAAACTAAACACAGCCTGGCAAAACACTTCTTTGGAATAGAACACTTCTTTGGAACAAAAGTGTTCCAAAGAAGAGACAAAGTTCAAAGTTCTTGTAGTAACAAGTACATTCTTGAGAATTATCAGTTTCATGGTCTTAGCCCTACAACACATCCCGGACGACCATCAGTCAGATGCCAGGCCGGCAGGATTATGGGTGCCAGGGATCCAAAAGGGGTGCCGGAGACCTGGTCACATCCAGCAGTGAGGTCAGAGTGCTGTCAGGCGGTTGAGATATGTGAGTCCTTCAGGGCCTGGCCAGGTGGCCTGGGCACATCAGCCCTTCCCAGGGCAATCCAAGGGTTATCTGGAGGCTTGGTGTATGCCCAGATGTATATAACCAGGCACGAGTAGGACTGGACTTAAGTTCCCAGGCTAGCTAGAATAAGAACGAGGC